>JAGPOW010001338.1:76977490-77031750 GCA_030014935.1 Caiman crocodilus | reverse complement strand
GATGAGATCCCCACCCTGAGGGATTCACCAGCAGCCTCTCAGGCTGGCACAGAGAGAGATTTCTGGAGAGGGGCACCCACGGTGGCATTTCTGCCACATTCGGTACAATTTATACTTATGGAAGCTTGAAAGATGTTAACATTTTATTCAAAAGCTTTTACTAAATTATTTAGCATTTTAAAGAGGTGTATTGTATTTCCCCAGATAAAAGGAGTTAGTTTTGTCATATTATAATAGATGCTTCTAGAAAGTTTCCTCTTCTCCTTGTCATGTGGGATTCAACTTGTATGAACAAGTAGTCCTCACATTTAAACTGAGGACGACCCCAACAAGAATCATAAACGCATTACCAATAAAATAATGTAAATTACTCCCGTATGTGTTCATTTGCCTCCATGATGAAAGTTTCAAAATTAGCCCAGCAAACCCTATTGTCAATACAGTAATACATAAAAGTACCCTAAAACTGTAGTGTGAGTAATCATCCAGAAATTTGAATTCTACCCTGAAGTTATGGAAGGCCTTGTGCCTGTCTCCTTGATTAATCCCTGATAATGACCCAATTCCAAGTAGACCCTGGGTGTCCTCAAACTGTTTTCTTGGAAATGAGTCTAGTGACCTACTCTTTCCAACCTCCATGGATCATTTCCTTTCCTCCTTCTCATCTTCTCTCCTAATCAGACCTGATTTTACTAAGGTAAGGTTTAGTAATAGTAAGGTTTAGTTTGTCTTCACAAAGAGACTTGAAACAGGTAACATTTAAGGACTCAGTATTATAACATTTGTTTAAAAAAAGAAACGAAAAAAACCATACACAAAAATATGCAAAATGAAGTGCCAGGGGGAGAGGGCTCCCAGCTGCATAGGCAAACCTTTCTTGGAAAACTGTCCCAGGAAGGATTTTGAAGTCACAGTGGTTGTCTAATGATTGAAATGAAACCAGTGCAGGAGAACTATTATTTGTTTGCTGAAAGTGGTTTTCCATACACACCTACACCTGTGTCCCACTGTAGGCACATATAAGCCATTTCCACTTGAGCTCAGAGTTTTTGGCCAGCAGTACCCATTTGGGATGTGCCACCCCTTGCACTGTACACTGAGGGTAAAAAGGGACAGAATATACCTCAGCTTACCTAACCACCTCTGAACTCATGACAGCTACTATTTGAATACCAACCGCAACAACTTCTAAACAACTTGAACTTCAGTTAAGTCAGTAAAATGAGTTTTCCTTGTTGCCAGTAATTCTTTGACCCTGGAGGACATCCTCTAAGTCAGCCAGATTCAAGCACTGTACATCATGAGCGTGCGTGATCCCAGTGGACATTAGACACCCTAATTGACATATCTAGGAAACTTCACAGCAAGCAAATTATCTCCTTGAAAGCTCTTTACTGCCCAAACCTGCGATCCCAGGGAGACAAGGCTGTAGTTACACCTCTTAGGAAAATTGATAAGATCAATTTTAGCTCCTGTAACAAGCTGCCCTCTCCGACACCATCTTCCCAGTTAATCCGCGCCTTGTGGGGCGCCCTTGGAGTCCTCTTTAAGGTTCTTATGTCCCGCTCTCTACTTGTCTTCCACATCTTGATGGATATTATTATGTTGATCTTGTAAACGGGATACTGCCTAGTGTATTTCTTATGTTGGGGCCTTTCTCCTCTATGGGCCTTGACCCTGGACGTTCTCTAGCTAGGCCTCCCCATCCAAACCCACCAAAAAGGGTTTGACTCCAAGGCTGTAGCCTTTTTTGGTGTCTTGAGGCTTGTGGTCCCCTTTCCTGCTCCAATCTGGACTCTGACCCACAGGCCCAGCCACCAGCCCTACAGCCAGGGGGTTGCCAGTTCAAAGGTGGGGCAGTCCAAAATAAAAATTAAACACCAGACCTCCCTGGCCTTTTTAAGATCGCGCCTTCAGGCTCTGGAGTCAGTGCACCCCAAAACTCCTGTGCCCTCGCTGGCGCTGGGGTCTGCACACCCAACAAGCCACGCCCTCTATGGCTCTGGGGTCTGTGCCCCCCAAAAAGCCATGCCCTTGCTGACAGTGAGGCCCCCAGGTCCCCAAAAATGAGGCCTTGTCCTTCCCCTAAAAGCCTTACCCAAACCACCGGTGTTATTCAGTATAAAAAAAAAAAAAAAAAGAAGTATGCACAGTTCTGTACGTGTACAATAACTGCCACCCAAAAAAGGTGATTAAAGAAGGCAGCATTTACGCAGGTTTCATGCTTTGGGTCCCTGCCATCGGCTATGGTCTTTCTTCTGGGGTTGCTGCTGTCCTTTGTAGTTTCCCTCCTCCTGCCTTTGGACTGCTCACCAAGCCTCTCCGTGGAGCTCTGGGACGCACTCCTTCCCCTTCTGCTGCTGGTGCTACTGCTGCCCTGCCCAGGGACTGTATCGTGGCCAGGCTCAGCATTTAACCCCCTCCTCGCCAGCCCTCTGTGCCCAGAAAGTTGTGGCCCTAAAGGGGCCGACCTGTCTTCTGGTGACAGGGCTAGCGTTCCCTGTTACAGCTCCCCAAGTCCCTCTTGACATACTTTCAAATGTCTGGTCTCCCTGTCGCAAGAACAATCAGCCCTACTGGCGTGGACCCAAAAAAGTTCTCAGGTAAAGTTGTGAGAGGAGCTAGGAGGTGGGGGTACGGCCCCCACGAGAAACTTCTCTAGGAAGAGATTTCTGACTCCAAGAAGAGTGACAAATGCTCTTCAGATGTCATGGAGGAGCTGACAACCCCAGGATAATGCAAACTGATGGATATTCTTTGCTCAGTCTCAGCATGGCCATACCCATAAACAAGGCAGTAGTAGATCCTGCCCAGTTGGCCTGGCAAGCTTTGCCTACAACAACTGTCAGCTTAGTGTAGTGGATAAGAAATTAAAAATGCTTTGCAAAGCACAGGCGAGGTTCTTTGAGTAGTATCTTTTATTAGACCAACTGAGCAGCTGGGAAAAGAAATTCAAGCAAGCTTTTGGGCGCAGTCACTCTTCAGGCATAGGGAGTCTTTGCTGGTCTGAGACGCCTTTCTTAAGCCTACAAACTTCACTTCATAAATCTACTGGATACAAAAAATCATGGACTCAATATAGACATTGGATTAATGACGCATTACAACCTGCCTGACATCTGATTCATCAGGTCCCTGCCTGACCCTAACCTCTTGCATTCTTCTTTTTCCCACACCTTTTCTCCCCCATCCCCTGGTTTTCTGCCTTTTGTCTTCCTGATTTTCAACCATTTCCGTTTTCTTTGAGAGCCTCTCTTTTATACCGTGTACTGTTATCACTGTAGCGTTTCCCTTTGGCCTTTTTGCCCTAGCTTTCTTCCCCTTCTCTTCCTTGTTTTGGTTTTTCTAATTTCTACCTGTTTATATTTTCACTGATATCTGTCATACCTTCTGCATCCCTCGTTCCTGTTTTCCTGATCTCCTACCAATTCCTTTTTCATTGACAGCTTCTTTGTACCTTGTATTCTATCGCTGCTGTCACCCTTTGGTCTTTTTTTCCCCTGCCTGTTTTGTCTTTCTGATTTCTACCTGTTTACATTCTCACTGACATCCTGTCACACTTTTATCTTCTCTCATTCCTTGGACCTTCTCTCATTCTCTAAGACCAGCACAGACTCCCTATGCCTGAAAAAGGGTGACTGCACCTGAAAGCTCTCCTAAAACTTTTTTTCCAGCTATTCAGTTTGTCTAATAAAAGATGTCACTCAGAGAACCTTGCCTGCCTATGTCTGTAGGCCAACACAGCTACAACCAGAAACCTTGCAGAGGACAGATCATTCATTCCTGTCCCCTAGAAGAGACAGCAGCTGTTAAAAAGGGAGACCAGAGCAAAACTACTCCAGAAGACAGGGAGCTCAAAGGTATATTCTTCAGTGATCCTACAGCTCAAGGTCACTAATTCTCAAGCCCTCCTTCCACATGGATAAGCTGACTCTTAGAAATGAAGGAACACTTGACCTTCAAGATGCTTGCTGCTTTCATATCTGTTATATCACCTCACAGAAATTAAGAGGTGCATGCTAGGTTACAAATCACTGTCAGAACGAGGCCTGTCAGTAGTCTTGAGAGACTTCAACATAATGTGCTCATGATAGTGACATCTATCATAACCTAACCTGCCCAGTCAGTCTAACCAACCCAGTCTCATTCCTGTTGGCCAGTCTTGTCATGATAGCCAAGACTTGCCTCTCCCTACTGCGTGTATGTGTTCCCATACCTAATTCACAAGATAAATCCAGATTTCAAATAGGAATCCAAAGTGTCAAAAAACTTCTGATCTGTTGCAGTTTTTCTGAGTGCTTTGCATTAAAAGAATTGTTCTATTCGAGTTGTCAAAAAAATGGGTGAAAGCTCAGAGCTGGCATTTTCAAAGGGGTGCCTTGAGTCTAATAAGGTTGAAAACCACTGCTCTGTAGAACTACAGTGTTAGACGTTTCATTGCTGGTCTTGGGGACATGTGCATGACTTGCAAATCCATAGTGTGTGTCCTGAATGAGAAGCACAGGTGCATATTCATATGTTAGATATCAGGGCTGTCAACAAGGCCAGCAGATCTTCTCCACAGTCTATGTTGGGAAGAGCTGATACACGCTATTCCATGCTTATGTTATACATCAGTAAACAGAACAGAGCATGTTTGTTTCCCCTCTGTGCATCAGCTATAAGATCTGCTATTCCTTGATGCTCCTATTTTGCCCTCAGGAAATCCACATGGATGGCCTAAGCAGATGCTCTTTTTCAGATCTCCAGTCCATCAAGGACTCCATCCTTCAAAGTATCTTTTTAGACTGCCATTTTCTCAGGCAGACCTGTTCACAACACAAACTATAAGTGCTAGAAGTCCTAGCTCTAGAGCTATCTAAGCTTTCAGTCCCTTCCTCATGCCACCTTGATCTTGGGGACAAGGAGTTGATTGCATACCTATCCTGAGGTTCCTACGGTTCTTAATGAGGTCTTACATAACTCAGCTGAGAGGTTATGTTTTTACTTTTAATGTTTTCATGTGTGGTCTGATTGCTTAACAACGCTGAAAATACCAGTGTGGAGACACAGTAATAAACACTGAAAATTCCCTTGCTCTTTATCCCATGGAAAAGAGCTGCGAGCCAGGATATGTTCATCTTTGCCATATGTGGTCCAGTTCCCTACCTCCTCGTAACATTATGCCATGATTGTGGTCTGCTGTTTCTGAATAAATATATATATAGCTTTGTATTTTAGATTATGAAGTGTGCATTACTCAAACATTTAAATTCATTTGGTCCTCTCATCACAAAATTGTCATGTGCGTAACTGCCAATTTAAAGATTTTTTTTTTTTTTAAGAAATAGTGCATTGCTCTTAACCCATTTACAACATAAAGAAGTTCACTGAAAGATCGCAGACTTTATGGAGAGAATTTTAGCCGCAGTCAGGTTACACTTGTGCCAGAATGCAGGCTAGAGCATCAAAGGAGCTGCTTTCAGCAACCACCAACCGCAGACAGGCATTTCTTCTCCACTCCACATATGGTCAGATCCAGGTATCCCAGCGAGGAGTATGTGAAAATTAACCCATTTTATCCTGGGGCACCAATGAAGAGCAGAGACATTCTTTTTTTGTTTCTTTCTATTTATTCTCATTTTTACAGTGTTTATTATATATGATAATGACGTTAAAACAGCATTAGTGACTTGTTCAAGGTGAAAAAGAAGCTCCTGATTGGTCTCAGATAAGATTGCAGCACCCTACTCTTAGTTCTACCCTGTTGTAAAATGCTTAGGTTATTGTCTTCTAGTTCTGGTTTAATGTTTTTCTCCCAAATCATACAGCGTAAACATCACCAGAGGAATTGCATGAATAGCGGCTAACTTGCAGCATTGTTTTAAAACTAAATGTGATACTGTTGGTAAATTTTAAAAAGCCATTGCTGTTGAAAATATACAGTACTGTCACTCCATTACCCTTGATCTGCTACACTACAGCTGTTCAAGAAACCACACCCTCCAAAGCGAGTGCGAAGCCGAATCAATGGAGAGACTGCAGGAATGTCTGTCCCACCCAGCTCCACAAGTGACAAGATCTTTTTCCATCATTTAGACAATTTGAGACCTTCTCTTGCCCCTGTGAAAGGTAAAGTTCAGTACTGTAATACTTGCTTCTGATCTTTTGTCAGAGCATTCATACTTCCAGCTGGATAAAATCCCCTTTTCTGATTTTTCTGATGTTCTGCATCTTACATTCCACTGGATCTACCAATTTAAGGCCCCAGTTGTAACCTGGCTTACACAAATAACATGTTGATATGCCAGGTAATTTAGCTGAATCTGCTGTACAATTATGCCAGGAAAAAATCAGGGATAAGAATACACTAACATAGGTATTATCTACCTGCAGCTTTTTCCTGGATTAGCAGTTGGTTGAAGGCAAACTGCTGCTATCTAGTGGCAAAGCATTGTAATAATACCTACTGCAAGCCATTATCCTAGAATAGCTGTTCCTATGAGAGCCATCCAGTCTAGCTGACTTGCGCCTGTTGACACCAGAAAATTTTACCCCATTCACTAAGATGTATATAAACTTTCTTGTAAACAACAGGTGGGGAACTGGCCTAAACTACACTCTGTACCTCCAGCATTTTGTTTTAATTTCACCAAATTCGGAAACCAGTGAGGAAAGCAGATTCTAGAATTTGAGATGCAGCCGCTAAGGGATGCCCTGCCACCAAACATCAGACTTAAAAATCTAGCTTTAGTGCTCCATATGACCTCAAAATATGTGTGTTGATAATTTCTTAGCATCTCTGAGGAATGCTTTCAGTACTGGCAAGAAATGGGGCTGTCAGAGGCTTCTTCAGAGCTGTAAAGAATGATTTCCAGTCCGTGTATTTCAATTTCTGTGCTGACAGAAATATAGCAAAACCTGTTTAGAATGGTTAAGAGCCCATTTCTTAAACTTAATTGGTGTCATACTGACAAGACTATATTCTAAATTGTTCATGAAGAATTTGCAACACAAATTTTTATCATGCTTCCCAGATGATGACTTTGCGTGATTTACACACATTATGTTCCTGTGAGGTGGGTTAGGGACAAATACAGTGATTACTTCACTCATTGCTGAAATGCATCCATTTCTGTAGGACAAAAAGAGAACAGTAGCTTAACAGAGCATAACAATGCAACACTGCTACCTAGGACAGGAAATAAAGAATATCTACCTCTGCAAATGTGTGAGCACATTAGGAAGGCAGGATGTAATTACCAAATAGAAATATGGAATTATTTGGCTTGGATATTTGGAGTGAATGCTTTTAATGGACAAAAATGTTGCATGATACTTAACAGCCTCAGACATTTATCATCTCACTTGTGTGTCTTGTTTATCTGAGATGGTACATCCAGTGATGCAAAGGGAAGGGTGCCCCTGAAGATTTGCCAGTCCCTTGGTGTTCCCAAGGAGATATCTAATTTAATTACCAATTGTGCTTAACTGTGAGGGCTGATAGGATTACAGAACAAGGAGGCATCCTTGCAGTTGAAGCTGACATTTGTACAGTATAAGCAGTGTAGGATTTCAGTTTTTAAAAAATCTATGGAGTCCAGTATTACAGTATTAACACTGTGATCAAATGGGTCGTCCCACGAACAGTACCATACAGTAACAAGTATATAATGGCGGTACTTTTGGGTGTTTGTAGTAACACAAAACCTTTGTTTTTGTCGTTCAGAACTCAAGGAGCCTGTGGGACAGATAGTGTGCACGGATAAAGGTATTCTGGCTGTAGAACAGAACAAAGTTCTCATTCCACCTGCCTGGAATAAAACTTTTGCATGGGGCTACGCAGACCTCAGCTGTAGACTGGGAACTTATGAGTCGGACAAGGTTTGTGATCTAAAATTTGTTCTACTGACATATGAAAGAAAATCTAGTTTGTACTCTTTACTAAAACAACTCTAAAAATTGTATGTGCATACAAGTGAAAAAATAAGCAAAAAATCTGCTTTGTGGGTTAATGTTTATATTGTTGTCTTCAGAAGAGAAATGTGGGAAGGGAGAAATGACGTTAAATAATATTAAAAAGTTAATTTACAAAATACAAATAAAGAATGTCAAGGTTTCTATATTAAATTTCCATACTGAAGACTACCTACAGTATTAGGTCTGGCACCATCTGGTGGCAGATGTCTGGAACTTCCACTATTAGGGGAGACACCCAAGCAAGTGAGAAACATTCTGTTCTACATAAATCACCAAAATAAATATGCATGCACGCACTTAAGAGATACGTATGCTTGGTATTTATTCAATTTTTACTCAGACCAACTCCCACTTGCTTCAAGAAAAGTAATGCAAGAAGAATGGTGCATTCAGAAAACAGTTTGGCAGATCAGTAGTGAAATGCAGTTGCTGTTCTTGATTGGCTAAATGCATCCATCCTCCTTATTAATCCAGCTTCTTTGCCCTAGCACCATTGTCAAATGCTTACCTTCTTTTGGGGCAAGGACTTTCCTTTACTATATGTTAGTAAGTGTCTTGCATCGAAGTTTCCCAGCATTTGGGCATGTCTGCCATTTCGTCACTCCTCTCTGTACTAAAAACAAAACAAATTTAAGCCTTTCTCTGTTCTTGAAGAAGTAGCTTTCAGTCTGGGAATCATAGAAGAGAGGAAAGGCAGGTGAGGAAGAGTATGAGAGATGGAAAACAATTTTTTAAATTAAGCACCAGTGCTTATTGAAAGCAAAGACTCAATGTTCTCACTCAACTGTCTGATTCAGCATATGCTTTGGCATTGTTCACAACTTAATTGCTCATTAAATGTATCATGTGAATCAGTCTCAAATCCTAAGTAGTTATAAATAGCGCCTTTGTTTTTGTTCCTTGGCACTGAAGCTAGAAAATGCGTTTTTGACTGAAGTTTGTTTATGTTGCTTCTAGCCAACTTTCTGGCTTGGTTATCTGTAGATACCAGACAGTTAAATGATGATGACTGTATAAAATTACCTTTATTGACTAATGCCAACACAAAACCCCACCAGCAAAACACCAAACTTGCATATATTGCATCTTTCTTATCTAACTTAATGTTTTATTCTGTAGGCAGTGATTGTTTATGAATGCTTGTCAGAATGGGGGCAGATTCTGTGCTCAATCTGCCCCAACCCCAAACTAGTTATCACTGGAGGAACAAGCACCGTTGTATGTGTGTGGGAGATGGGCACCTCCAAAGAAAAAGCAAAAACACTTGCTCTGAAACAGGTAAAAACTAAACAAAACATGTTTTCCTAAGAAAATGATATTCCAAAGTCAAGGGAGGTAGGGGGACATGGCTCTGTGCTCCCAAACCTACAGAGACAACTAGTTGGTGCTTCAGAGCTAAAGCTGAAATAAAATGTTGTCTTTGACAGCATCTTAAAACCTCTCTGGAGCTGAAGTATCCATGTTCCTTAAAGAACCATAAAGAAGAGCAAAGTGCTCTTCAAAGGGGTGTGAGTGCAAATCACTGTTAAGTGTTCCTGGGGGAAGAAAGCACATGTTCCTGAAACGCTGCGTGCTGAGTACTCGGGATTCTTTTCCTCTTGGCATGGTTGCAAAATTCCCACCAAGTTGGACATTCCCTGCCCCCTTTAAATTGTAATAGCCTTTTCCTGAAACATTTCGCCTTTTCTCTTCAAATGCAGACATTTTCTGCTTTACTGAAAAGAAGTGTTAGAAGACAAAACTGCCAGATTTGGCAGTGTGGTTTTGTAGAAGCAGGCTGCACTTGCTTATCAGTGTGTAATGCTGCTGCTTGAGTTGTTGCCTCAGCGTGCTGCCTTGGGGGTAATGCACCAGCGGCGGGTTTAGAACCAAGCCTGTCTCCGAGTTGAGTGGAGCGTACATTTCTGAAACGCATCTAAAACATTATTGTTCTAGGTAAAGCACACCTTGTACAAGAGGAACAAAAAGAACAATTTAACTGAGACTTAGGAGAACAAATATAGAAGTTACTTAATTTGCATTTTCAGAGTAGTGTACAACATGAATTCTCTAACACTACATCTTGATCTTGGCTCATACTTTTTTTAGTGAGCTGTATTCAGAAAAAGAGACTTTCTTCCAGTGTCTGCTGCTCCCAGCTGTGTCAGTCTCACAGGAGCACCAGAGAAGCTGCCGGGTATCTTGAGTTGCTTAATTAATAGTCAAATGTACTAGGAGTTATCCCACAGCATCTATTTCAGTTGTTTAGATAACAATAAGGTTTAAAAGTAACAATTGTCAGCAAAGGAAAAGGCACCATTCTGGCACCTTAAGTTAGCCCCTGCCCTTTCAGTGTCAGTTTATGGCACAAGTTCCTTTTTAGCTAATGTTCTCATCTAAAAATCGAATAGGGGACTTCTTGTGTTCTTAACTGAACTTTTGCTATAAGAAACTAATTTAAGATAGCTACCAAAACATATGGTGCTACAGAAAAGAGGCAAGTGGTGTCATACTAGAGGTAAAAGAAGCAGAAGGGGAAAGGTGTCCATAATGGTGTGTCTTAGTCATATGATTCGTGTTTTGTAATGGAAGATTGTGTGTCATAAAACCCCTTAAAACTGAAATTTCAAAGAGTTAAGTTTTAAAAACCTGAATGTCAAGTGAATGAGCCCAAACTGCTGTCTGTAGATTAAACAGATCATTGGTGCAGTTCTTAAGTGAAACTGCTCCATTAAGCCATGTACCAGTAGACAAACAGTATGAACAACTTGTGCTGTTTGTGTTTGTATTGCAGGCCGCAGTGCAGGAGAATGGATTAAATTATTTTATGAGCAGCAGTTTACAGTATACAGCAAAACCTCATTTATGAATACCCTGCACTTCCAAATACTGTCCTCTAAAATCCATTTATTTCTAACACATTAGATCACTTTTATTGAAATTTCTAGTTTATCAGAAAAATCATTTCCTGTCTGTTTAAATCGATTCAATGTAATAAATCCTGTACATGGTTTTTTTCCTCTTTTTTTCTTTTTCAGGCATTGCTTGGACATACTGACACTGTCACATGTTTAACCGCATCAATAGCTTACCACATAATTGTGAGTGGCTCACGGGACCGCACCTGTATCATATGGGATTTGAATAAACTGTCATTTCTAACACAGCTTCGAGGTCATTGGGCTCCAGTGTCAGCTCTCTGTATAAATGAACTAACGGTAAGAACCAGCCTGTTGCGTGACATGCTAAGAAGGTTAAACATTTATACTAGAGCTAATAATTCCCAAATGTTCCAGGCTGTTTTTCTTGCAAGATAACAAAAGGCTCCTATGAAAGTCAGTCCAGTTCCTTTGTTCATGGTGTTTGCCTGCACATGCTTGAGTTCCAAAGCACACTAGTCCCAACAGCTCTGTTGATTTAAGTGTGAAGTATTTTAAGCAGAACCAATATTGTTCAAAACTAGAGGAATGCAATGCCTGAGGCTTCCATGGGTTTAGGGATATATTTTTACAGCCTGCCTGATTCCAAATCACTTAAGTTATATTGGTATGAAGCTGTACGCCACTAAAAAAAATGAATGCCCATTTGTTAACCTAGGAGAACACTTGTACATAATGGAAGGAACATATAATGTATATGACCCAATACATTTTAACCATGAAGAAAGATCAGCATACCTTAAAGTCCAATTCCCTTAGCTATTGAAATGCTGTAGGCCATGACCTACTCTAAATGATTAACAGGAAGACCTGCTTTGTGTTTCAGAAGTCAACCTTGATACCTCTTACAAGAACATCTACACTGTCATACCCTAACTGTAGCTCCTATGGATACACCTGAGCTAGAATTACTCTAGCTAGGTAGGGTACTGGTACAATGCACCCAGAGTATTACAGTCCTCAGTGAGGTGTGCAAAATTTACCTAAGTAGCTGGATGAATCTGAGCAACCAGCTCACCCTGCTGCTATGTTACGTGCAGCACCTGAGCTAGCCAAGATATACCTGCATGAGCTACACTGACAGTCATGTAGATGTAGTCTGAGAATTTGTCTCCACTGCACCTGTAGCTCGAGGTATATAACTCATGCGTTGCCCGTAACCCACCCAGATACAGAAATCTAAGCTTGTGTTTTAACCTTGAGCTAGCTGGCCTAGCAGCAGTTGAAGCCTGAGGAGTGCTGTCATATAAGTGTTTTGTCACAGTGCAGTAAACCCTGAATTCTTTTTATGATGCTGTAAGAAATGAGGCTGATGATATGGGTTATCTCACACTAGATTAACTGGGTAAAGCACTGAAAACACCATTGGCCCTGAGTTGGAAGTGCAATGAGGGAGAAATCCCCTCACTAGATTTACTGTCAGAAGGGTCTGCAACCATGTTTGTTTTCTGTGACCAAAGTTTTAAATAATGGGAGTCTGCAGTTCTCTTTTGAAGCATGTCTGTGAGCCCCTCAAGCAGAGGTGCTTGCTAATTGCTCAAAGAATTCCCTTTTTAGAGCCCTGAACACAACATACCTAGGGACCAAAAAACCCACGCCTTATCCCGTGCGTCTCCTCAAGGCTAATAGAGACAGTCAGAAACCCCGAGGCTGAGTCAATTCAGTCTTCGCAGGTTAGTCTAAGCTGCGTAGATTGAACAGATAAGCAAGTGAACAGACATTCACTTTTGATTCCATATGCCTGCAGCAGCCCACGTCAGAAGCCAGGAAGTGCTAAAGCACAGTTCTCTGCTTGGCTGGAACAGAGCTTGGGCCAAGGCTAGCCTATCCACCCTGCAAGTTGGGGGAGAGAGGTTTTGGAGGAGGTGCAAAACATCCTGGGATGCTGTGAGTTAACTTGAATCTAGAGGGGATCTGAGACAGAAGTTCAATCAACTAATATAACCTAAATCAGTTAAGTCTGATTCTGCATCCATCCAGGCTTATCTTAAACCAATTTTGGCCATTTTGAAAGCAGTCTATGTGCACCAAACTTCTGTTGTGTTACAGATTTGAACTGGTTTCCAGTCATTTATACCTGTTTGTGTAATTTCTGTCCCTGGCCCAAAATAAGTATTTTTGTAAATAGCTAGGGTTTGAATTAAAATGTCAAGTGTATGCTTGTTTCCCTCGCTTCAGGGGGATATTGTGTCATGTGCTGGCACTTACATCCATGTTTGGAGCATTAATGGGAACCCGACAGCAAGTGTGAATACTTTCACTGGACGGAGCCAGCAGATCCTGTGTTGCTGTGTATCGGAGATGAATGAGTGGGACACCCAGAATGTCATCGTGACGGGGCACTCTGATGGTGTGGTCCGAGTAAGTAGCAGGAGACCTTGCACAGAAAAATAAGTGCACTCTTTGATAGTAGGCAGGGCTGTATGGAGATACCCAAGCTAGCACTAACCTAGCTACTTGCGAGTAGCAGAAGCGATATAGTGCAGCTCTACACAAAGCTAATTTAGCTCTGTTGAGCTGATCTATATTAGTAGTGTAGATGCACTATTCTAAGAGCCTGGCTTAGTTTACAGCAAGTGTAAAAATCAAATTGATACCAATCAATTTCTTCTGTGCTTATGCCCCATCCAGTTCTGGAGGATGGAATTTTTGCAGGTACCTGAAACACCGGCTCCAGAGCCTGTGGAGATCCTGGAAATGCAAGAGGATTGTCAAGAAGCACAAATAGGTAGTTTTCTAATAGCAGTTCTCTCTTGTCTTGTTTTAATTTGTTTGGCATGTGCGAAGTCCTGCAGTTGTAGAATTCAGAAGGGGTGATGCATTCTGAACCACATTTGCATACAGACTTCTGTTCTGTCTCGCAGGTAAACTGATTCTCCTCTCCCATCTAGGTAATTGTGCTGACTTCCTTGGTTATTTCTGTTTTATCCTGCGGTGTATAAGAAAACTCTGGCCCATGTGATCTGATTTCATTTGTGTAAGAATTGGGTCACATGAAAAGCCCCCAGTAACACTTAATCATTTCTTTTCCTATATGTGGCAATAGAATATATACCTGAGTCAAAATGTAATGGTGGAATACAACTTCTTAAAGCTATGGTATAGTCTTAGTAATGTTAGTTTGCACCAGATTTTACTGAAGTTCTCTGCCCACTAAGCATAAGCATTGGCTTTATCTGTCTTTTACTTTAAATAGGGGGAGAGAGAGTTGGTAGAGTTTAGGTACTTTGTGAGAATCAAAATACCCATTTTTATTTCTTTACTTTCTATAAATTTTAATCAGTGTTTGTCAGGGATGTTTGTTACCCCCTCCCCCAGTGCTCAGTGCAGCAGTTCAGTAGACTATGCCATGAAAGCAGAACATGGGCAGTCTGGGACCTTAAAGCACACTTATTTATTGAAATGCATTTCATCCCCTGTCTAGCCCTCTTCCAGACATAAGCTACTTGCTTTATATTGTTCCTGTTTTCTTTTCAGGTCCTTTTTAGGTCAGGGTCATCAAACCCATCCAGCCCCACAGGCTAGAGGAGGGGTGCAGGGTGGGTCTATGGGCCAGATTGAGTCCACAGACCAGCCTCATAGGCTGGATCCAGCATTCAGGGCAAGTGCAGTGTGGGTACCACCACCTGCCAGCTTTAGCCCTGCATGCTGCAAGCAGCATGGACTGAACCCCAGTCCCACATGTGGCACGTGGTTCGTGTTCCTGGTTTAGGGCACATACAGCACAATATGCAAAGCTAGCCTGGGGCTTATGCAGCATCTGTGCTGGACTGGGCCTACGCAGAATCTGGCAAATGGATTGGGCTGGGCTGGCCTTGGATTCAATGTGCAGGGCAGGTTCAGCACAAGCACTGTGTGCAGCATGCACCCCAGCCCAGCTGTATGCTCAAGAAGTTTAGAAGAGAAAAAATTTCTATTCAAAGTTGAGAGTATTTGTGGAAAAGCCCACCCACTTATTTCAACATTGCTGCCCCTAAGAGAAGTGGGCATTTCTAGGAAAATAGTTCAGTCCGTTCTGAGTGGTAAGCAGATCAGCTGTGCAATATCTGCCGATATTCAGAAGGAGGAGTCAGATGGCTGAAATCCCTGGAGTAGCTTTGACAATGTGCCTGCGTGTCATGTCTCTTTGGTAATGCTATGGTTCACAGATCACTAGATGTTTCTGCACAGGCTGCAGTGAATTAGCAGCCTGAAAAGGAAGAGGACAGAGCAATCTGCAGTACTTTGCTAACAACTTCTCCTGCATTACATACCACAGGGCAGGAGGCCCCAGAGGAGGACAGCAGTGACTCGGAGGCAGATGACCAATGTGTCAGTCGGGATTCTAAACCGCAGGAAAGCCAGAGCCAACCAAGCAGCGCCAGCCAGAGGCCAAGGTCATCATCAGGCAGGGCGGCAGCAGCAGCAGCATGGTCAGCAGACAGTGGCTCTGATGACTCAAGGCGGTGGTCAGACCAGCTCAGCTTGGATGAGAAAGACGGTTTTATCTTTGTGAACTATTCTGAGGGACAAGCTAAAGTACATCCCCATGCTCAGGTCAACCACCCACACCCTAACTACATTGAAGTACGGCACTACAGCAAGCTTAAACCAGGTACAGGAAGAGAAACGCATTCTCCCTCAGTAACTATGCTATCCCATTGGCTGACCCCTGGCAGGGTATGGGGTTTGCTTATCTGATATTGCTTCTCTCCTAAATGCACTGATGAGCAATTAAAAATGTCATCATTTCAGATGTTGTTACTGGGGACCAGCTAACCCCATACTGTCACACTGCCCATGGGGAGCTCCGGGAAGCTTGTTCATATTGCCAGTTCATCTCCAGGGCAAGGGCACGAGGGCACTGCCTAACTTGTTCTCTGAAGCAACCAAGGTTGGACTGACGGGTGTGTTCCTGTTCATTTCCAGGGTACAGGTGGGAGCGCCAGCTAGTGTTTAGGAGCAAACTTACTATGCACACAGCATTTGATCGCAAAGACAACGCACATCCAGCAGAGATCACTGCATTGGGCATCTCAAAGTGAGTAATTCACGTACTGTAGTCTACCAGACCTTTTTATTATTATTATTTTATTTTTTCAAGTGGAGGAGCTCATTTTGGGGGAAGAAAAGAGAGCACTTCCAGATTAAACTAAGGTGTGGCAGAAAAGGAGCAGATCTGAGCTGTGCTTTCTTAATATTCTCCACTCAGAACAGGCTAATTTAAGAGTGCACCTACTACCGTTTAGAGCTTAATATTTGCTGTTAACATCTGCTGCCAATTAAAGGCTGAAATGGGGATTAATCAACCCAGTGTTGTGGGGATGCTAATTCTTGTTTTTTGCAGGGATCACAGCAGGATCCTTGTAGGTGACAGTCGAGGCCGGGTATTCAGCTGGTCCGTGAGTGATCAACCTGGCCGGTCTGCAGCTGACCACTGGGTGAAAGATGAGGGAGGAGACAGCTGTTCAGGATGCTCTGTCCGTTTTTCTCTCACCGAAAGGCGTCACCATTGCAGGAACTGTGGACAGCTCTTCTGTCAGAAGTAAGACAGCCGTTACTTCTCCTTGCTATACAAAGCACCATAGCATAACTTTGTTAGGCTTTGTCAAATTTTAGTTGAGAGATTTGTATTCTCACTTTTTTCTGAACTAAAACTTCAGTACTTTCACAATGCACAGCAAATTGATTGGATAGACAGACAGATCCCCCAGCCATCTCTTTTTAAAACCAATAATCTGGCAGATATTGATGACCGATTGCTCTCTACTTTTTAAAACCAACTGTTTTCTATCTGGTGTGGCCGTCCCCATACATGGACCAAATTAAATGTGCTCCCTGCAGCCTACTTACAGGGTTGCTTGGACTCGCCCACAGGAGAGAAAATGGATCTAAGATCTTCTGTAGGCAGGAGTTGAACACGAGGTCTACAAGGGAATGAGGCAGGGATGGTATGAATAGCCTCTAGTTACAACCTCTGGGCATCTATACACGCTCTCGGGTGAAGGGGGGGTGCTTTAATTAAAGGAGCTCTGAGAGCCACTCTAATTAGAGCACCCACAGTGTCACGTGCATTCAGCATCCCACGCTTCAAAATATCGGCAAGCGCGCTTTAGTTCAAGCTTTAGTTGTAGCACCCCTGCTGCCATTTTGAAATACAGGATCCCTGAATATGTATGATGTGGAGGCTGCTGGAGAGTGCTAATTAGCAGCACCTGTAGCAGACTCAATTAACTGAATAACATGCATCAGAGCCAAGCTCCATCGTGTGTAGGCGCCCTCTGATTCTAAATTCGTAGCCATGGCAGTGCAAAACCTGCCTGTAAACTGTCCTTTGTTAAAATTAATCTTGTAACGTTGGTATGGCCATGATGGAAAGAGTCAATTTCCAGTTCTTGTACTGTCACTGAAATTGTGCCCTAGGTCCTGTCTGGTATGTAGAGTCCTTGTGGTGAATTCACAATATCTTTTGGACTAATAAAGCGCAAATAAGAGTTCAAGGTTGGCAGGAAGAAGCCTTGTGACAACGTTGTTTTTCTTTAACAGGTGCAGTCGGTTTCAGTCAGAAATCAAGCGCTTGAAAATTTCATCACCTGTCAGAGTCTGTCAGAACTGTTACTACAACCTGCAGCATGAGAGGGGGTCTGAAGAGGGGCCTCGCAATTGAGGAGATCATGATGCAAACTAAAGACCAAGCTCTGAGATCCCAGTTCAGCCCCACAGTAACCTAGCAAATTACTCACAGTACCACACAGTGAATCTGGAAGGGATTAGAATATTGTCTGTTTACACTTCTCTTTGTACTGTGTTTTAAGCACTGAAAAAATTAAAGGGATCATCGATTTCATGTGTGTTGACTGCAGTTGTGAGGCTAACAGAATCGAGTTTGATTGGTAACAACAAATACAGTAACTGTTGGTACCTAAATCTCCATGCTTATCAAGAAAATCCTCACTTAGCTTAACAACCTATTCTTGTCTTGTTTTTGTAGAGGTAGTCATCCTTTATTTGAGAGAGAAAGGCTTTTTAGAAGATAGTTGTAAATCTGCCTTCTTTGCAAGCAACTGTGTATATTGTAAATAGGTATAATGGCCTTTTTATCTAAACATGAACTTAACTGCCTGTTACATGGGACTTCAGGCTAATCACTATGCTTTCTGTGATACCTTTATCTCATCTATCAACTTAAATAGGAATGTTTAAAAACTCAAAGGCATTATTTGCATTTTTGTTTAAAATCCAGTCTGCATGCTTGTTCTTTCAGTTGCCCACAGTATCTATCTATTCATAGACATTATGTGGATTTTTTTCAAAGGATTTTTTTTGGGGGGGGGGGGGGGAGTGGGGAAGGGAAATAGGACCAGGAGTGTTTTACTCAAACTGTAAGATAACCAAGAATTAAATTGTACACTTCTGTTGCATTTTATACCTAACTGTTTACCAGCTCAGTGTTGTTAATATTTAATAAGGCCTCTTTTATACATAGAGCTGTTTCTTCATTACTTAACAAGATAGTTAGCAGCTGATTCATGCAGTGCAGGAACCAGCTTTTACCTTCTTAAATCAATGGAAATTGGCTTGCATGTTAATTAATTTCTCTTGCATAGAGCTCATAGGTGTGTATAACTGACACCATTGTTCTACTGTAGCTTATTTTCAAAAGATGTACAGGACAATCTAACCCTTGCTGTATAACTGGATAATTATTACTAACATCAGAACTGCTTTTAAGGCTGTCTTTATCTGTAGTGACATGACATCAACTGGGAGACAGCAATAGCTTTCCATTGCCATCCTTACATTTTAATACCAATTTCATTGCAGCATTTAATATCCATTAATTTATTTTGCACCACATGTGGGACAAAGTACAGACATTGACAACCACGGAGATTGGAGCACTTGCATCAGACAGGCCCAGGGATATTTTCTGAATGAGGTCTTGACAGTGGTTGTTTTTTTAAATGTGTGTATATATTTTGTAAATGGGTGACAAAAAACTTGATTGGTCTAGATTTAGGTATATTCACAAAAAGATGCTTTTAAATAAGGGTAAGCTCTGACCCAAATCAACAAAAGGTAGACAGGGAAGGGAGGGGGGAACAAATGTTTGCGTCAGTGGAAACTTGATGAGTAACTTCATTGGGAAGAATGGGATTATCCTTCATTTACACTGGTGAAACAGCAGAATCTGGCCAGGAAATCAGTCGTGAACAGACATAGTCCTTAAATGACACCATTGCAAATATTAAAACCTCTATGATGGTATGAGTTTATCCAAAGGATACCATGCATTAACAGAACCCTCCTGCCTTTTGTTGATCTGTGCTCTTTTTAGCAGTATATGTTTTGACCACTTGCTATTTACCTGGTAACACATGTTTATGCACTGAAGGTAAAATATGTATTTTGATACATGTAGTTTATTATGTATGTGATGGTCTGTACAATTAGAGAAATTCCTGTTTTGGTAAGTATACTAGGTCCCCGACAGAACAATAAAGGCTTCTTCAGAGCCTTCACACACTATTGAGTAAATGCAGGTTTATTTAAATTAGCCAACCCCGTAGCTCACGTTTGGGTTTAACGGTGATGATCAAATAACTTCCCGTCATAGATGAATTCTGTCGTGCTGGCCTTGAAAAAATCCTTCGTGAGTTTGCAGAGAACCTGTAATTTCTGTATTAAACTGCTCTCTTCCTAATGCTACTTTGGCCCTTCCCAAAACTACCCAATACCATCATCTAGATTATGGGTTAACAGCCTATAGATTTTCAATGTCCAGTGAATGCTATTAAAAAATCATTAAATGCACTTAAGTCTTGAATTTTTCCCCTTTCCTCTAACTCCCAAATGATACAGCCTTGTTTTCTGTGGGCTGAAGCCTTGAAAGTCTTAGTTACAAATGAATTTTTACATTATAAATAAATCAAGCCAGGCGAAAACAGGACTTCTGAGTAAAATGGTGATGTGATCTGAACACCTAAATGCCACTCAACGTTGCAGGGCATTAAGTAAAGGTTTTATTAACTGTGTTTGACTCCACAGAGACTTTGTACCAGTGTTATGCTACACTTTTTTACAGTAGGCACTGTGCTAGAGATTAAGGTCATTACCCCCCACTTAAATCCTGCGGCATAACAACTAATACAAATTTCTGAACACCACAGCCCCTCTGACCGATTCCTTTGCCACGTTGTACAGAACTATTTTTTCCCAAAGTAACACGCTTCCTGGCATTTCAGAGGTGGACAATGAAACTCACCTGATCAGATTTCCTATGGCAGCTGGTGCTGTGGGCAACTGTTGCATTCACCTGGGTGTGGCTGTCTTTCTTTTTGAAACCGTCAGTGCAGACTTTACTTTGGTTTGTCCAAAAGGCTTTGTTTTCCACACAAAAGTTTGTTGAGCAAAAACCTACTCGTACACACTAACATCAGTGGCCTATATTCTCTGCCAGTACCTCACGTCTTCTCCTGCCTTGTTCTTTGTAGTACACTTATTCATTTGTGTACTCAGCCATTTGTACATAGTGTGCAACTGTAGCGTCATGCTTATGAAGGTGAGATTGGCTGCCTCCGGCCCACATTCATCAGCAAAACACTTTAGAGAAATTTATTTTGCACTTTCTTATGTATAAAATTGGTAGAAACTTATTTTTGCTTTGTATAATTTAAAGACTCCTTTTGTTTCAGTAAATGAACTGTGTATAAAATATTTATGCAGTTAAAACAGTTTTTAGAAAGTATTTTTAATTTCGGCAAGTTTGGTTACTTGTTGCATGACTATTAACACAGCTGACTTTTTGTGTCAGTGCAATGTATATTTTTTTGTCCTGTTATTAACTTGTAAGCCCTAGTAAATGGCCATTTATTTGTACAGCATCAGGAGTAAATTGAAGATAATTGGTTAAGACTGGAGTATGGAATTTTGTACTATATTACAGAATCCAATATCTGTTTTTTGGTGGTTATGTAAAAAGGCCTGAAGATTTACTATCTAATGTGCAGTCTGTGATATCTGAATGTTCATTGTATATTTGTCTCCAATGCAAAAAGGTAGAGTAACACAATTACAATACATGATTAAATGCAATAGTTCAGGTACTTAAGTATTTTTTTTTTCATTTCAAATAAATACCTGCTATTTACCACCAAAAAGCTGTTTTGCATTTATCTTGAAAATGATTTGAGTTAAAGCAGCAGTGTTTACTAAAACTTCTTCTGAGATTGGGGTTTTCTCATTGGCTTTAAATGCTACAGAATGTGACATTGGAAATAGGATCTACCAGAGTAGGAGAGACTTGCAGAAAAGCATGGCTATCCTCCTAATAGGTACAAACTATTTAGTTAGTTTTAGAGACTTCTCCCAAGTTGATGAAATGTACACATAGTACCCTTGCTGTTTCTGGCAAAATTGTGGCAATGAACCATTTTTTTTTTTTTTAATGTTGTTGTAATCATAATGCTGGCCCCTGCCATTCACTAATTTTGGACAGCGTTGGAATACTTTATCCTGTACCTAAGTCATCTTGCTCCCATTAGTATATTTAGTCACTTAGTATCTTCTTCCCGCAGACGAAAACTGACTTTTGCTGAAGATTTTAAACCGGATAGATTTCTTTGCTTTATTGCACTCAAAAAAAAAATCACTGCCATGAACTACCATTGCAAAAATTGTAGATGAAGGAATCTGGTTTTCTGGATGAATTTTACAATAGCTCTGCAAAATATATTCTCAATTTTATTAATGGAGATGTCTTCAGTAGCACAAAATAAGTTTCTTATCCTGAAAAAATTCTAATTGTTCCCTACACTACATAAATGTCTCATCCCATCCCCCCACTGCCCCTTGAACCTTTATAGCCGGAATTACATCAGCTTTTAAAAGGCATTGTAAAATGGTTATTGCACATGCATCATATGTAGGGTTCCAGCCTCAGGTCTCTGAAATAAGGTTAAATCAGTGTAGCGTGGAGTTTATTTTTCATTCTAAAATGTAGCTCAAAACTTCACTAGGAAGGCTTTCCATTGAGCATTTCAGACTCCTGTTGCCGTGGACAAGAATTTCTTTATTCTGTTTCATAGACTCTTATTAACTAGTTTAGCTAAATTGTAATGAATGCCATAAGAAAAGCTCTTAAAGTTGGTTAAGATTATATTTTTAGAATAGATTCCTATATCCTTTATCCTTCACTCAGCTAAGAGTCTGTTAATCTCTACAGGGTTGCAGGGTTGGACCTGACTGTACAGATTAGGCTGTATTTAAGTAACGAAGCTTGGCCCTGCTCATTGCCTGCTTTCCTCAATGATGCAGCAGAGCCATTTAACGGACTAAAGGAAAAGCTGTCTGGAGTACTGCACCACGTTGTTTTCCAAACAGCAGTGAAGCGGGGTGCTCAAGACACTCACATCCCTAACAACTTGACCTTCTAGGCTTTTCCTTCTAGGCTTTTCCTCCCAAAGCTTGTCTGGAGGTTGTAACCCTTAACCCCACCATTTTGTCATGTGCCATTCACTGCATGAAGAAGCAATCCATATGTCCAAGTCTGCCTAAGGGAATGCAAGTGAGATTGATATATACTATAGTGAAAAGCAATAATGCATTGCCTCAGTTTATTCCCCCCCACTTTCTTTGGGATAGCTCATTTAGCATATGACAAAGCTAAAATGTCACAAGGTGCACACTACACCCTACACAATTGAATGTCTCTCCTCATTTTAGGGTTTTTTTTATTTTTTACTTGCTTGCGGAAGAATAGGAGACAATGAGAAAGTGGTGCATGAGGCTTTCTTCAAACAGCTAGCAGAAGTTTCCCGATCGTAGGCCCTGCCTCCCATGGGGGATTTCAATCACCCTGATATCTACTGGGAGGGCAATACAGGAGTGCATAGGCAATCCAGGAAGTTTTTAGAAAGTATTAGGGCCAACTTTCTGGTGCAAATGCAGGAGCAGCCAACTAGGGACCATGGCTCTTGACCTTCTGTTCACAAACAGGGAAGAAGAATCAGTGGGGAATGTAGATTGCAGCTTGGGCAGCAGCAAATACAAAATGATTGGGTTCAGGTCCTGAGGAAAGGAAGGATGGAGACCAGCAAAGAAAGAACCTGAGCTTCAGAAAAGCAGACTTTGACTCATTCAGGGAATGCGTGGGCAGGATCCCCTGAGAAGCCAATCTGAGGGGGGGAAAGAGTCCAGGAGAGCTGGCTGTGCTTTAAAGAAACCTTAATGAGAGTGCAGGAGCAACCCATCCCAATACACAGGAAAACTAGCAAGTATGGCAGAAGACCAGCTTGGCTTAGCAGGGAACTCTTCAGGAAACTAAATCACAAAAAGGAAGCTTATAAGAAGTGGAAACTTGGACAAATAAAGAGTGGGGGGAGTATAAGAGCATTGCTTGGGCATGTAGGGTTGAAGCTGGGATGGCCAAAGCACAACTGGAGTTGCAGCTAGCAAGGAATGTGAAGGGTAACAAGAAGGGTTTCTACAAGTATGTCAGTAATGAGAGAAAGACCAGGGAAAGCGTGGGTCCCTTACTGAATGGGGAAGGCAACCTAGTGACGGAGGATGCAGAAAAGTCTGAAATACTCGATGCCTTTTTCACCTCAGTCTTCACAAGCAATATAAGCTCCCAGACTACTGCACCTGGCAGGTGAGCAGCCAACAGTGCTAAAAGAACAGGTTAGGGACTATTTAGAAAAGCTGGACAAACAGGTCAATAGGGCCAGTTGGGAGGCGTCCAGGGTGCTGAGGGAGTTGGCTGATGTGATAACAGTGCCATTGGCGAGCATCTTTGAAAACTCATGGTGACTGGGAGAGGTCCTGGATGACCAGAAAAGGGCAAACAGTGCCTATATTTAAGAAAGGGAAGGAGGAGGATCCAGGAAACTATAGACTGGATAGTCTTACCTCAGTCCCTGGAGAAATCATGGAGCAGATCCTCCAGGAATCCATTTCCAAGCACTTGGAGGAGAAGAAGGTGATTAGGAACAGTCGGCGTGTATTCACCAGGGGCAAGTCATGCTTGACCAACCTCAGTGCCTTCTATGATGAGATGACTGGCTCAGTGGATCTGGGGAGACCAGTGGATGTGGTTTATCTTAATTTTAGCAAGGCTTTTGATACAGTCTCCCACAACATGCTCGCAGGAAAGCTAAGGAAGCATGGGCTGGATGAATGAACTGTAAGGTGGACAGAAAACTGTCTGGAGCGCTGGCAATAATCAATGGCTCAATGTCTAGTTGGCAGCCAGTATCAAGTGGAGTGCCCAGGGGTCGGTCCTGGGGGTGGTTTTGTTCAATATTATCATTGACCTGGAAGAGGGCATAGAGTGCACCCTCAGCAAGTTTGCAGATGACGCCAAGCTGCGGGGAGTAGTAGATACGCTGGAGAGGAGGGCTAGGATCCAGAGTGACCTAGACAAATTGGAGGATTGAGTTGAAAGAAATCTGATGAGATTCAACAAGGACAAGAACAGACTCCTGCACTTAGGATGGAAGAACCCCAGGCACCTAGTACAGGCTAGCGGGGCAGAGAAGACAGTTATACTGGGCAATAAGATGAATACAAGTCAGCAGGCTGCCCTTGGTGCCAAGCAGGCTAACAGCACACTGGGCTGCATGGGTAGGAGTGTTGCCAGCAGGTCAAGGGGAGTGATTATTCCCCTCTATTCTGAAGTACTGTTTTGAGAGCAACGAAAATGGTGAGGGGGGGGCTGGGACACATGACTTCCGATGAGAGGCTGAGGGAACTGGGCTTATTTAGTCTAGAGAAGAGAAGACTGAGGGGTATTTAATAGCAGCTTTCAGCTACCTGAAGGGGGGTTTGAAAGAGGATGGAGTTAGACTATTCTCAGCAGTGGCAGATGACAGAGCAAGGAGCAATGGTCTCAAGTTGCGCCAAGGGAAGTTTAGGTTGGATATTAAGAAGAATTTTCTCACTAGGAGGGTAGTAAAACACTGGAACAGGTTACTCAGAGAGGTTGTGGATCCTCTATTCTTGGAGGTTTTTAGCACCAAGCTGGACAAAACCTTGCCTGGGATGATCTAGCTGAGGATGCTCCTGCTTTGAGCAGGGAGTTGGGCTAGATGACCTCCTGAGGTCCCTTCCAACCATAACTTTCTATGATTTTATGAATAGTAATCCCTCCCCATTGGTGTGTGAAGCAGAAGACTCTATAGTAGGAACTGAATAAAACCAACCAAAATATTAATATATATTGGGCAAGTTACCCAAGCTTTAGCATTATATACATACTCATTAGAAAGACTCAACTTCTGCCTTTATAATATATTGCTGTAATGAGAAGACTCCTAGCTACTTGTTTCTAACTTTATTTTTGAGTAGCCAGCAGCTGTTTTGAGTCTTATCTGTAAGTCACATTTTTTCATACAGATTCAGGGATAGGCATAGCTCATGAAACTACTACATTTACTTCGTAATGGGATTAAGTCTGACTTAAACTTGAACCAACTTGAAATCTAAACAGCAAGCACCCTCAAAGTTTAGCTGCCTATCATGCTTATCAGAGCATGTCCACTAAGTTCATGGCTTTCTAATACTTATTCAAATGGAAAAAAATGTCATGTCACATGCAGTGGCCAATCACACTATAGTGGATACTTGGCAATGTGGCTTCTGTGGGTGTTATTTGAATTGAAGGCATTTGTTAGTTGCACCCTGACATGGGAGGGACAGGCAACATACATCTCTTAGGCCAAGTGATGGAGTTAATAAGTTTTCATTTGACACAGGGAAGGTATCTGCCCCTTTTGCAAACCATTTTAAAAACACAAAGTTTAACTGCTGTAGGTTCCACTCAAGTAAGGCAAAGGACGGTTCCACAATAAGTAGAAAGTTTTGTTTAATCTTAAATAAAATAATCCAATAAACTGATAAAAATCTGACCAGAGTGTTTCAATTCCCCATAAAAATGTACATCTCACTGTCAGTCCAGTTTGTTACTGACGCACCTGCCTTTTGCCGTCACTAAAAGTGACTCGCCTTCTGCAAGCGCAGCTCCGTGAGTCAGACAGGTGGCACATTTCTAAGGCTGCTGTCCCAGGAAAGGTTTTTCCAGGGAACAAGCTGGATCGCCAAAAAAGAAGAGCTATCCAAAGGCACAAAAGCACACAAGCATGTTTGCAGACCAAGAGAGAGATGGAAGGGACAAAGAAAGCATTGAGACCAGCTGCAATTTCAAGATCAAAAACCCAGCCCACAATACACAAAATATGAAAGGGGCTCATGAACAGAGGCTTACCCTGAGGCTGGAAGAGGACCTGAAGGAACTGGAATCCATGCTGGAAAGAGGAACAGGAAGGGAGGAGACATGCATAAGCAGGATCAGAATTTCAAGCTAAGCTGCATTGCTATCCATGCAGCAAGGCAAATGCTGGCACCATAATACAATGCAGAAGGGCAGCAGGCTTCAAAACCACCTTGTTTTCAAAAAAAAAAAAACCAATGAAAGATATAATGCATGCACCCCCTCACTTACCCATTCTTTTCAGTGATTAAGATTTGTCCTGTGTCAAAAGGCTGCCATTCCAGATAACTCGATTCCACTCTTAGTGATAGTGGGATTTATTTCTTTTTTGCAGTTTTCAGTTTCTTCAGGGTGAAAGCTATTAGTAACCACAGTCCAAGGTGGATAAAAAAGTCATACCAGGGTACAGATTTGGTAAATAAGCAAATAATTAATAGCCCCTTCATTGATGGGAGCAGGGGAAAGAAAAAAAGGAAGATCAACTTTCTCTGAAACAATGGAAAGATGCATGAATTATTAGACGTTGTCAGTTGCAATGTTTGCTCCAGAAAAAAAAGACACTGAAATAAGAAATGTGTCCCCCAATTTTATTTGCCCAATCCCAGCTTAAAGACTGAAACCATCAATTAAAACATACATAATATGCTAACAGCATGTACAATATAGACATTGTTCCTACACTGTCTGCTCAGTGAGGCAATCACAACATCCTTGTTAAACAAAAAAACAAATGAAGAGAAATCACTGGTGTAAAAATCAGCCTCTCCTAAGTCCTTGTATGGTTAAATTCATAGAAGAACAAGAAATCTTGGAAGAAAACTCATTTCACACACAGCAGAGGTGCTCCTGGCATTCATAAGAACTGAGTCTTGCAAAGATGCCCACCAAGGCCTAACCCAGTATGCTAAGAATATGTCAAAATCAGCAGACTGAGTGGTTAACCATTAATATTGCTGAAGAAGCTTGCTTCATTTTAACTTTAGCCAGTGAAATAACCTGTAGTTTTGTTCTTTTTTCCTGTGCAAATATAGAGCCATTAACTTCATTTGCTTTACAGTACTCAATGCTAAAATACATTCTGTTTCCATTATATACATGCTATAAAGATACACTCAAAAGTTCAAACATTTAAAATTAAAAATTATATTTATATATGTATATATCTTACATATACACCCAACTCTACTGTACATCCTAATAAGGCTGTGTTTTTGTAGGAAGCCTCTGCTAAAACCTTACTATATAGCTAAAGCCTCTTTATATGTTTATGCTACATGGACGATTGTGGTCATCCACTCCTCCTTCAGGAGACACCTCTCTATTTCTGTCTTTCATAAAACTGACTTACTTCCAAGCAACTTTCCATGTCTCATATTTTTGTCTGTGTTACCCTTTAAACTTCGAGTTCTGTTGCATTTTGTCCTACTTGCACTTGGTTTCAATATATACTTCTACTGAGCAGCTGTATTCACAGTTGTGGAAGACAACCTGGAGTAATATGATTTAAAGCTGTCGTTTTTCTCTCAAACATTCTTTTGACAGAAGTACTGTACTTGGAGTAGGATATAGGAAGTACAGTGTCATTCCCTCAGCTGCGTGCTTACACTACTGTTCACAAGAGGAAAGACTTTTAGAATTAGGACATATGCTATATAACCCTTTTATAACAATGTATAGACTATTTTACTATATACAGATTATGTACACAATACCCTGGCCTAATGCAATAACAGCGTGGAGTCCCAAAACAGAATATACAGTGGTTTCAGATGCTGATCTGACGTAAACAAAACCTTGAATTTTACAAGCAACCAGCCTAGCAGCAGCCCGCCCTGCTTTCCACATGGTTTATGTAGCATCAAGCAACTTGTAGCTTTCACCTTTAAACCTTCACAAATATCAACATAGTCAGTGCTCAACACAAGAAAAGCCTATTTGTATTAGATTTTTAGGAAATTAAATTGTATCAAGTTACAGTCTCCAGGACACCAAAAGACACGTTTTGGCATTCATGTGCTTTTGTTCATTAAGGAATAATGTGCATTTATTCAAAACACATGTATATCTATTTTCAATTTCAATAAGCTTATCAGCACATGATAAAAGGAATAGTAAGTAAAAGATCAGTAAACAGCAAAAATGGAGAATTATTCAAGTGTTAACTTTCTCACATTAACTTCACTAAGTCTACAAGACAGCAACTTTCTGTAAGGTATTTTTTTTTTTCAACTGAATCCTCACATTTTTGCCCACATTATTTGAGATGCTAACAGTTACTTAACTGGTGCTAAGAGGCAGCGGGAAAAGGATGTGCCATCTCAACCCCAAGCTATTAGGTCGGTCAGACAAAAGTTACTGCTTTCAAAGGAATAATAAAGGGCAAAAACTAGTACTAATATTGCACTTTTCATCCAAGGTCCTCAAAGCACTTTACAGGAGAGGGAAATACCACCAGTTTTACAGATGAGGAAACTGAGGCACAAACAGTAAGGTTAATGTGAACTCACTCCAGACAGTGACCCAGCCTTGGCACTAAGGCCCGAAGTGTCAAATCACTAAGCTGCAGGACCCCCATATTGTTGGATAATGTAGTTCTGACTATATGTATATCTGCTTTGTTTGGTACAAAACAATTCCAGATGTTTTGTGCCGAAAAGTCAGTGACAAAGTCCAGGCACTTCTATTTTATTAATATGAATTGGTTTCATTAGAAAAAAAAGTTCCAAGAAATATAACTAAAAACTGAGCTAAACTGAATACTCATTTTTAATGAACAACGTTAGAGAACCACCAGTAACTGTTTGAGGGCTTTTCTACATTTGGCCCAAGCTGTTATTTTCATTACAGCAAGAAAGCAACCACAGCTGCCCCCAAAACAGCCCCCTGGCACGCACACAGCCGATGCCAGAAGAAAGAGTTTTTCTTCCACTATATTTATAGCTGCTCCCTAAATAGCAAAAGCTTAGCCAGGAAAAGTCACCTTCTACTGGCAAACCTGTGTCCACACCAGGGGTTTGGTGCGATGGTGGTGTCAGGCAGGGACATGATCTCTTTGCATTCGTGGTCAACAACAGCCCCACCAGCCGAACTTTGTAAAGTCTTGGTGACAGCCTCACTTTCCTCACCAGTATCCAGGAGATTTTTTTTTTCTTGGAAACAATACACTCAGTAGCACAATGGATAAAATAGCATCTCATCCCAATTATCCCTCAATAAGCATTTCAGATAAAAATATGCCACCTATTGCTAACCTATACAGTACCATAAATAAAACCTGCATTAAAAGCAAGCCCAGTATTGATACATTACATTAACATTTGCTTTGTAAATTGCACAGTTCCAGGAGAGCCTTAACATCTCTTCATATTGGTTACTGTCACTTAGAATGCATGTTATTTTTAAAACTATTGAGCCCATCTGGCTGGATACTGAAAGAGGGCATTTATCTATGCATATACCTGATAGTATGAGTACCGTCAACTTCAGAAACTAAAATGCTCATTAAATATTTAGTAATTTTGTAACCAATGTCACTGTCCTAGACTAGGTAACAAATTTTAAATGTCTTACGAAATATTCACAGTAATTTCAGGGGGGGAAAAAATTCATGTCTTCAAGACTACATGTTCAGCCACTATCAGTGTGAACACTTGTAGTGTATTCCCGTGAGGGCCTTTCTAGCCATTTTCCTGTAGTCCTCCGTTCCGTCTCACTATCCCTTTGTTGATGGTTGAAGGATCCCTTTTTCTACGAGATGAGATTTCAGGGTTTTATATACATTTAGTTGTTGTTCTGGCTGAAGTACCAACAGCTGTTGCAACAATTTGCTAGGATTTGGGCCCCTGTCAATGAAAAACAGGTTTTAATTCAGAGCAACATCTGAACTTACCATAGAGAAGTGATGCTTCTTTCCCTTTCCCCATTGTACAAATACACTGTCAATGGTTTCTTAAAAGGAGAGGTTTTCCTAATGTAATGATCTCTCCAGAACAGATGTTTTGTCTTGTGATTTGATTTAATTTAAAATCTATTTTCCTCAATGTAGTCTTGTAGGAACATAACGGGAATTTTAACTAGGTGAGCCAGGCAGTTGGACTAGATCAGTGGTTCTCAACCTTTTTTGCACCAGGACCCATTCTGTAAACATCAGCGGCCAGTCCTGACCCCGTGGCCCTCACCACCAACCTGCTGCCCCAGGCTTCCAGGCCATGGGGCAGAAGGGGGGTGTGGGGGGCATGGGAGCCCCAAGCAGCCCCTCTGCCAGCCTGCAAGGGAAAAGCTGCGGTTTCCCATGTCTTCCCCTTTAAAGGAGAATCCATCGTTTAAGTTTGTTGATCCAGTTTTAAGTGTGTTCACAACACTCCTGAGACCCACTTTTGGGTCACAGCCCACTGGTTCAGGAACGCTGGACCACCTGATGACCACCTGAGGTCCCTTTCAGCCCTATGGTTCTATGAAACAAGTGGCCTGTCCTCAACTACGTACTGAAAAATCTAGATCTAAAATTTAGAAGTTAGACCACTGAAATAAAAAGATTTGATTGGAAACAACTTCCACTTAAATCTACCGGTTCCCCCTGAACAACACTGGACGTAAAGAGGAAGAAACAGAATCACAGCTCCTCTGGCTGTAGCAATGGTTGATGTTAGTGGTTCTTCCCAATTAGCTTTCTTTACATTCAGCCAGGAACAAGTTCCAATCTTTCCATAACAGTCAGCAGTAAATAGCCTCCTAGCCTCAGAAGCTGTATGGCATTTCATGATAGCTCCAAAATCCCTTTCCCAAAGTAATTAGACAAATAAAATTTAAAGCTAAGTTTTTAATTCTAGCAGAACAGAACTACATGCACTAGGAAGGAGGTTTATTGCACTTATATTTACTATGCATGTGAGAATACCTTATGAAACTGGTGATATACACGTGAACAAAAGTAGCCATCAAATATTGACAATCAAAACGATCCATTATTCCACCATGGCCAGGAATAGTGTCTGCAAAATCCTTTAGGGAAAAAAAATCACAGTAGTATACATGTTCACATGTATAGTATACATGTTCACATGTACTACATTAGTATGATACTGTTCGTTCCACAGCAGTGCCTGAGGGCCCTAATGAAGACATGGCTTCATTGGTGCAGGGCACTAAACTCATAGCAAGTCTCTGCCTCAAAGAACTGTCAATCCAAGCAGACAAGACAGATGAGTAGTAAGAAGAGAAGAGAAGGGGCACAGAGAGGTGATGTGACTTGCTAGAGGTTAAGCAATTTAATTCCTGCACTGCGACTGTTCCACCAATGCACATCTCTGTGGATGCTGAATTATATCTAGCAGTATATAAGCCTTCCAGCAACAATCCCATAATGCCCCTTTCCTCAGAAACCACTTTTGGTTACAATTTTGATCCCTGCTGCCCAGAGATCACAAGGACTGGAAGTCATCACCCTCGCCTCTTTTTAAAAAAATCACAAAAGTATTTAAGAAATGCCTGTGTTAACACACATTAGCACACAGGTTTGCTATCGGGAATCTGCAGTTCAGAAAAGATTGGACAAACTCTAAGCAACAGTGTGCTGTAGGAAAAGTCTTGGCTTTTCCACCTGCTGAACTGCTTAGGAATTATCTAGACATTGTGAAGGACACACAAAAACTGCAGTGAAACAGGGAAAAACACCAATACAGAGTGACATGGTAGGAACTGCAGCAGTCCAAAAGGTGAAGTCAACAAAAATTCTGGGCTGCCCCCAACCTCTCACACTGAGCTGGGGCCACCTCACCAGTGACTGTGGACCCACTGCACTAGTCTCAAAGCAAGGAGCTCCACGTATACATGGATCCTTTCGCTGAGAAAAGGGTCTTGGAAGATGCAAACCCCATTGGAAAGCAAGGAAAGAGAAATGGTGAACTGGAATCCCAAGTTCCTCAAGATGTTTTATCCTAAAGCAGGCTTTACTTCCTGCCAGCCTTCTCCTCCTCCCTGCAGTTCTTGCCATGGAGGGATGCTGCAACTGAGGGGGAACTGAGCAGGAAGCACGGACTGTCCTTTACATCTTTACTGCAGAGCACAGCAAGTGGCAGGTGCTGGCAAACCCTACAAATACAGTCAAGGCAAGAAGTCTCTGAACGAGCAGGTCCCTGAACTGGGATCCAGCACCTTCCCTTGTCACTTGCAGCTTCCAGCACTAAATGTCTCGGAAGTTCTGGCTCAAGGGCTGTGCCCCTGACTCCTATGCTCAGTGGCTACTGATGCCCCTTTCCTCCAAGACATTGTGCCAATTTGAGAGCGACTGTGAAAGAGTTAACACTGCCCCCCCCCGCTTTCTGACACAGAGAAAAGCTGGCAGCTGTCGTGTAGCACATCTTTATGCTTCTACTCTTCTTTGCCTCTATTCTGGCAAGAAAATCAGCTTCTCTGCTTAAAATGTGCCAATTTGAGAGAGCTGATTTTTGACAGAAGAGTGCGTGCTGTATACAAGTAAGTTTAAGAACAACATACACCACACGTTTGAACAACCAGAGTCTTGTGTCAGGGCTGAAGTGATGGTCAACATCCCTTTTCAGCAGAAAGTGTGTGGCTGGGTCGTTACAATCTGAAGTCACTTCATTCAAATTTTAGAAAGAGGATCTATCAACATTTTCCTAAATTTGAAAAAAAAAGTTTCATACAAACCTTGATTTTGAAAGCCCTTTTGAATCCACTAGCAAAAAAGCCTCCAAATGGCCCAATTAAGGAAGCAAATGTTGAGAAAGCAATGCTGTGCATTTGGAATGGGTACATCTTGACTGTTTCCTGTAAGAAAATAATTATTACCAAAACCAACTATACAGGTTTTTACAGGTCTTCCAGATGTACAAAACTAAATTCCATATCACATCTTTAATTAAAAAGCTTTAAAATTATTGTAACAATAAAAGTGTATTTTGTTTTAAAGGAAACCGTCTCAGAAAATATCCATTTTTTCTTGTACAAAAAGGACATTAACTTACTAGAAATGAAGCATATAAAATGATTAAAGACTGTTACTCATTTTCATTAATGAAAAACGAACTAGTCAGTACTACTGGGGTATTTTAATATTTCCTACATGTACTACTGGGGTATTTTAATATTTCCTACATATCCAAGGAATGTCAGACATCACTGTCTTCTCATCCTCCAATTCTCTATGTCCTTTACGAAATAGATGGCCAATCTCCCTTTTTATACAAGATGGAGTTCTGCTCCTCTCCCCATCACAGACCTTTCCCATACATGTCTCTCCTAGCCACTTCCTCTACTGAAAAAGAAAGGGCCTACCAACTCATCCTTTGATTTATGCAAAGTGCAACTTTGTCCTGTGTTCAGAAGCTCCCAAGGAACCAAAGTTTCCCTTCAACTAATTCGCTAGCATGTTCCCTTGTCGTTGGTGACAGTATGGCAGACTAATGCAATGATAATTCTAGTATTTCAATGCTGCAGCAAAGAACTGAAAATGACTACTCTTACCTCTCCATCTTCCAGTTATATGGCCCTATAACTCCTTATTACAGAAACAGAAAATTACACAGTGGCTGCATCACCATCACTATTGGTGTTTCCACTCTCAAATCAGCAGTCAAAAATTCTCTAAAGGAAAAAAATATTCCACCTCATATTTTACACTCAAATGTGCATGGTTCTCTACATCTAGCTGACAAACTGCAGGAGCATTTCATTCTCTGTGCTTACTTGCTACATGAGGCAAGCAAAAAAGATTTGCTATCAGTAGCAGAGAGCACAGATTCCCCACTCAAGCTGCTTTCATCCCGAACATCCAAGTGAAAAGACTGCAAGGGTACATTTAGCAGCCCAGCACCCTCAGAGTCCCTTGAGGTCATACAGTAAGTCAGTGGTACAGTAAGAACTTTTTTCTTGAAGAACCTCTTGTTAAACACTTCAGAGAGCAAAGAATTTCTAGATTAGTAATCGGTTCACAACACAGGCAACAGCTCAGGTATCCTAAACCCGGGGTTTCAACCTTTGCACAGGAGAAGACTGACCTGGCTCCCCAGCCTGGACCCCCAAGGGCCCCGGGTGCAGTGGGGAGCCCCGGAGCCCCACTCACCTGAACAGCAGCAATGCGGAGCCTCTCCCACCCGCCGGCCCGCCGGGCCACCCACCAGATGGATGCTGTGGGGCTGGGTGAGGTGGGCCCACCCCCTCCTTGGGACTCATCTCGGCCCCAGAGGGCTGAACGGCAACTCCTCACAATGGGCCAGGCAGGGGGAACCCTGAAACCCGCTGGGGCACCCCAGAGGGCCGCAGATACTGCTGCCCTAAATTTCATGCAACCGATTTACATGACAATCGATGCCAGTGTCCTCATCTGGTGGCTCACATTGTGGCTGTCAGCGTAGACATTTGGGTTATGACAAATATTTAAGAATCAACATAATCAAATAACAGGAAATTTGCTGGATTCTCAGTCTGTCAGAAATCTACTCTGTGGACATGACTAACGCTTTGCTAGCCATTAATACACAAGGAAGCCCCCAACTAAGATCAGAGGACATCTACTTATGCTTCCAAGTAACTGCCCTACCTGCTTTGACACCAGGCAGCCTGTCTGCGGGGGACAAATGTCACAAAAATGATTGAAAATGAGGTAAGTAGAATCTGAGTCTTCATAACTGAGTGCTCAACCAAATGTGAGAAACACTATATAACAGAAGTGAGCAATTACTTGGGCCTGAGAACCATATAGGGAGTTTTGGGGAGCTGTTGCAGGCTGGGTCAGCACCCCATTCCCCTTCCACAAACCTTTCTATGTGGGATAGGGCTATAGGGAGAGTTGGTGTGGGTGCAGGCAGCAGCTTCAGCCTCTGGCCCACCCTTCTATCCCAATATAGGGCTTGGGCAGACATCCCGATCCACAGGAGGAAGCTGCCACCTGCATCCACAGCTGATGCTGGTGCCACCCAGTGCTGCACAGGCGGCCCCACCATGATGAGCAGCAGTGGCCAGTACTGGGTAAAAGCAGGACTCAGCAATAGCCATGCTTGCCACTTCCAGGGCCCTCTGGCTGCAGCTGCCCAGAGCCTGTGCCTAGCCTGTCCTGAAGCTCCTCCCTGCTGCTGCCACTGCCACTGCCACTGCCACTGCCACCCCGCAGCAGCTTGGACGTGGCAGGGGCAAGCAGCAGCAGGGAGGAGCCACAAGGCAGCTACGATGCAGGCTCCAGGCAGCTGCAGCCAGAAGGGCCCTGGAAGTGGCGAGCACGCTTTTGCTCAGCACCTGACACTGGCTGCTGTTGCAGCAAAGCCTCCTCTCTCTATCTCCCCCTTCCTCCCCCTCTGCTAACCATCACACACCCACAGCATAGCCTTGCAGCTTACACCAGCTCCAGCCCATGCGCCAGAAGCAGCACCAGGCAGGCACAGGCATCAGCTGCGGATGCAGGCAACAGTTTCCGCCCGGGGATCAGGGTATCTTCCTGGATCTGCAGGTGATGCTGCTGCATCAGCTGTGATCCCAGGCAATCGCCCTGATCCCTGGCAGGAATCTGCAGGCAGTACCCACAGCTGATGCCAGCATGCAACCCATCAGGCTGGATCTGGCCTAGGGGCTGTATTTTGTCCACCCCTGAGCCTTTTATCAGTAGAAATACATACCCTTCTATTGGAAAACTGCAAATATGGGTTACATACCCTCTTCTTCTCTTGCTGAAAAATCAAATAAACCTGGACAGATGCCATTCTGGCAGTTCCTTTTGTGAATTCACAGAATCTGGCATGAGAAATATACCTAAGAGCCTACCTGTCCATAACAAAACATGCAGAGCACATGCTGAACATGGGCCATATCTGTATCCTTCTCAAAAAGTTTCCAAAACAAAAAATGCCCAATGTTTTTGAATTTTAACTCAAGTTCTAATGGGCCTAAGAATCTGTCCCGAACTCTGAATAACCTCTGTGTCGAATTATCCAGACAGAAGCACTGACTTAGAGAAATAAACTGACTTTACAATCACCGTGCAACATTAGAGAATATTCTGCTATCATTTTAAGTCATTGATTTCCAGCGGGGATGCAGCCTGAATAGTTAGTATATGGACACACCTACATTTGGAAATGCTTCTAAAGGGGAATGTTTCAAACGGGTAGCAAGTGTTACATTCTAATGTTACTTGTGGACAAGCTGGGAATGACACAAATATAGCAGAACTGCTCCAACTTTAACAATGTTTCATCCAGTATTAAAGCTGGAACAGTTTTTCTACATTTGTATTGTCCAATAAAAGATACCACCCACAAAAAACATTGCCTTTCACATAGTTCCTAGACCATCATAGCTAGAGCATCATTCAAACGCTATCAGTTGCTTCAATTCTGTTTAGAACTGATACTTCGCTGCTTGGGTGTCAGAGTTGCCCGTGCCTTCAATCACTGGTCTTAAAGACATAAACAAGTGTAACTATAGCCTTCTAAAGAAATGCTTAATAAACATTAACATATTATAGCTGCAAAACAAATTCAGTTATAATTCAAGCTTCATTTCTCCTTACCCATCCCAACACAGTCTTCAGCAGAGGTGGCACAGAGTATTTCTGTATCTGGAAGAGTTCTGAAGGTTCACACTCTGTAACAAATCTGTTCGTTTCGCTGTTGTATTCCACTGGACATACAAAATACTCATGTTGAGCCAAAAGATAGGAAAACTGAAAAGCAAAGCAAAGCCCCCCTGAAATTTTCATTTTTTGGTGGTGCTAAATTTCAGAGCACTGCTTTAATTACACTGATAGCTGGTTGAGCATAGTGAAAAACAAGAACATTTTTGTGGTACCTTTTACTGAGCCAGCTTCATAGTTGGGAAAGCTGGTAGACAAGTTTCTGGATACCAAGGACACTCAGGAAGAGCACATGATGCAGAGCCACTCTCCCAACTATGCAACTGGTCCAGTAAAAGATAGTCCCAAAAAAGCCTTCCCCTTGTATATTTCTTGGACCAGCATGTCAACAACAAGAGTATGAAAAACAAAATTTTGACAGTGTAAAAAACAAAATTGTTGTTGCATAGTGATTCCACAATGGACAAAACATCTCTCCTTAGGCATGGATCTCCTCATTAAGAACTAACTAAAAAGGACATTCAGAATATTACTAAAAAAAAATCTTAATTTAGTCCTAATTTTTTGTTGTTATTTTTAGACTCCATTAGGCCACGCCAACAACTTGTTTTTCTTTTACAATTAAGAATGCATTGGGAGACAGTAATAATGAACACTACTTTGTTTTTACACTTCACCTTTAAATCAAATATTGATATTTAGGAAGAAACAAATCAAAGCATTTACAATCTTTGAGCTTGTAATTTTCACAGACCTTTGTCATAAATTTCATACAAAGTACCATATTTTTAAAATTTATTTCATGAAGTATGATATCAATTTAAGCTAGATGTCTATATCCATCAGGAAAGATGTCATTTTTAAATCAAATACATATTAATCAATGTTGTAATGAGCAAGTAATGTCATTAATGCTACTAATTGCATCAGTTACAAAATAAGTGTGTATCTATTGTCAGCTGAACCAAAACAATGATACATACAGCTCGAATAAGAACAGGAAATAACAAGCAATATGATAGAGATAGATTATTAAAACCATTTACTGTAATCAGAAAAAGCTATATGTTTTTCAACTATCAGTAGAATACCCTAACCAACAAGAAATTACCATTTTTCATACATCAGAAAAGCAGACCAACAAACGTGCTGGGAATTTTGTTCCAGTTAAAACTTCAAGAAGGAAACTATATGAAAAATCCCATCACTACTTACTATAAATCCAAACACAACAGTAGAGAAGAAACCTCCAATGAACCCTTCCCAGGTCTTTTTAGGAGACAACTAATCACAAGAGACAAAAGTTAGATCATAATATATATTATGACACTTCTTTAGCACATTTGCCATAATGATATTCCTAGGTTTTCAAGGTTATATATACACTACTGACTACATATATTTGCATATAAATAATACCCAAAGCTTGAATGTACATATGGAGAGCCAAGCACAAATATGCAAATACCGGATTTATCTACACACATCAGATAATTATACAAGTGTTTACTCCTAGATTTATAACTGCCTATCATTTCCCATTACAAAGCAGGCTTTTATCCGTTTCGAATTGAGCCATTTTAACCCACAAAATTCCACAATTATGCAACTGTGCAGAAATCCGCCATGCCTGTTTCGGACAGACTTGTTTAAATCTAAAAAGTGTTTGGCCATTTCTAAGATTGAAGTAAAAATATATTTAACGAAAGTTAAAAGATTTCTTGACTTATGAGGAAAGGCTGATGGAGCTGGATTTATTTAGTCTGGAGAACAGTAGACTGAGAGGGGATTTGATAGCAGCCTTCAACTACCGGAAGGGTGGTTCCAAAGAGGATGGGACTAGACTGTTCTCAGTGGGGGCAGATGACAGAACAAGGAACAATGGTCTCAAGTTGCAGCAAGAGAAGTTTAGGTTGGATATTAGGAAAAACTTTCTCACTAGGAGGGTAGTAAAGCATTGGAATGGGTTATCCAGAGAGGTTGTGGATTCTCCAGCCTTGGAGGTTTTTAAGCCCCGGCTAGATAAAGCCTTGGCTGGACTGATCTAGTTGGGAATGGTCCTGCTTTAAGCAGGGGGGTTGGACAAGATGACCTCCTGGGGTCCCTTCCAACCCTAATTCTCTATAATTCTATGATTCCAACTGAGAAGGTCTAGCACTTGCACTTGCAGGACTTAAGATCTGGCAGGGGAAGGATTTTTGCATAAATATGCCCCAGATTGGCAAAACTCTGAGTGTATGTGCTTGGCCAAAGCATAAGGGTTTGGCAGCTAAATTCTCTAAAAGTTCTGCCGGCACTGTGCATGCTTCATCCCCTCCGAAAAATGACTACACTCCAAACCCCATCTTTCAGGGAGCATCCTCACACAAACAAAGTTTGCCAGGGCAGGTCACTTGTTCACTTCCTATCCTTCCTATCCTCAGACAATTATTGCTGCCATAGTTAGGATTGTTGCCCTAAAAAAAACAAGGCCAGTAACTTAGCTGCTTTAATCACACACACACACACACACACACACACACACACACACACACACACACACACACACACACACACTTCTGAGAAAACGGAAATATGTAGACTATTCTGTTGAATACCTTCATACAAGGATAAGTTCCTCCAAACATAACTCAAGACAGAATGCTGCCAAGCATGATGTGGAAAACCTTAATATCTGCCCAGTAAAACAATACTAAAGAATAAAAAGCTAGCTAGAGTAACAGCTATTGCAAAACTATTACATCAGAGAAATGAGGAAAACTGATCAAAAGAAAAAAAATGTGGTAATGTTCTTGACATTTTAAATTTCTGTTTATTTTCCAAGCTCATCAGTTATTGAGGAAATGAACTAAGGAAAATATATTGTTCATAGGTAGATACTTCAACAGCAACTAATCTAAAAAGTGGCCTATAACTAAAAAGAATACCATTTACCTGAATCCAAGATGACCCTGAATTTAAGACAGCACCCCAGTTAGATTCTACACATGGAAAATATACATATTTATTATAATTTTCTATGCACAGAATCTAATTATTGGAGAATCATCTTAAAGTCATGGGGGGACAGGCAATGATGGAGACAGTAATGGGATGGGTTGTGGGGGAGACAGTGGGAGGCACAGAGTAGGACAAGCAGTGGGGGAGGCAGTAATGGGGCAGGCAGTGAGAAAGGAAATAAGGGGGTAGGCAGTGGAGACAGTGACAGGCAGTAGTGGGACAAATGGTAGGGGGCAGGAAGTACACAGGTGGTATGGCAAACAGCAAGGGAGGCAGGCAGCTTGCCCCCTGCCACCCCACTTATCCATCCATGTGTCTGATCCCTGCAGCTTCAGGACCCTGTGTCCCTTTCTCCTGCCCTTCCTTTGTTCCTCCTCCATGCCACTTCTGCACCCCCAAACCTGGGTTGGGGCTGGAGCCAGAGTTGCAGCTGCTACCTGCCCCCAAACACCTCACAGTCCATTTCAAGATGAGCGGCTTTGCCCCCATATTAAATGGGGGAGGGGGAGAACTAATCTGAGAATCAAGTAAATATAGTAATGTGACTCAAAACAGTATCAGTGAAGGTTTCAGTTAACTTGTGAGGCATAATGTTAGATTTCACAGGTCTGCAAAAAGCAGAAGTCTCTCATCCTATGTTATATTAATTGTAACTAAGAGTTTGGCAATGTAGGAACATAGTCCTCGCCATGTCCCAAATGGACCAATTATTCCATATATGCTACAATATACTACCCTTGGCAGCAGTCTGTATGAGAAGATTTAGAAAATTTATAAAGAAAGGCATAATTTATTTGCACTTTGTCAAAATCAAGACTCTGGGGAAACCTATGCCTGTCTGATCTTGGCATACAGCAAATTTGCCATAAGGCATAATGTTGGACTATGCAGCCCCAATATTTGGAATAAAATTCCTCTCTTAACATAGCTGTGTTAAATTACCTAATTCATTCAAAATGCACAATTTGGAAGACATAAAGAAGTTGCATGGACCCATTAGCTTTTCAAGATGTTAACATTATAAGTTCATAGTCACTATTATGAATATAGATCAATACTTTTTATAGGATCTCGCAGATAGCAAAACAAACAAAATAATGTATCAGCATAGCTTGTAATGTGTGTGTGAAAACAAGATACAGTTGCTACAAATATACCATAAAAGTAACTCTGGCACAGTATCAGCTACTTGTTTAAAACTTGTAAAAAATAGCTCATAGAGAATTATATATATCAACACCTTAATTAATGGAGTTCTCCCAAAGAAGAAGCCAAAAATGTAAGCAGTAATATCATTGCAGATAACACTTGAGATTGGTACCAGAAACCTAGAAAGAAATATAGAAACTCTTCAGGAAAAATGCTGAAATAAAACTTAAGGAAAACACAAGATATTAGTCACTTAAAGCTACGTGATGATAGCATTTATTTTGTATTATTTAAGCACTAGCAGTACAATAGTTGGTTTCTTATATCCATTTAGTCAATTTTGCAACATTCAGTTGCATCATTTATAGCTTCTATCCAACAAAGATCTGAATGCTTGGGCATCAAGCTTGCATATAAGTAGAATTACTTTTTATAACATAAAACCAGGTCAGTACTACAGTTAACACAAAAGCATAATAATTAACGGTACTTAGTCACATCAAGGCAAACACATGTCTTGTTATACATCTAATGAAATCTAAAAAAATGAAAAGCCTCCTTCTTTCCTTTCTACGGGGCTAGTAGGTTATGATAGTTATTACATTCTCAGATTAGTGTCCTTCTCTCCCTTTATTCTGCAGGTCTATTAGGCTCTGTCTATATAGTAAACTTCCTATCCTCAGCAGTATCACCCTCAAGTACTTTTCACTGCCCCAGGCAGGCTGCTTTCTACACTAAAAGCAGCGTGACCACATTGGCACAGCCAGGTTAATTACCTGGTGGTCAGATAAACTGGCATTATCATTTAGAGGTGATAATTATATCATGCAGTGTGCCATGCTGAAACAGCCCAGTTTGCTCAAGTGTGGCACAACTGAGGATAGACATAGCCTCAGCCTCCCTTTTTGTCTTTCTAAACTTCAAATGTTGATAAAATGCAGCGTATGTCTGTAGACAGACATAAAACAGCTTTTTCAGGAGCTGTTGAAACTCAACAACAAAACTATAAACATGCAAAACTAGACTTAACTTTTTGACACTTAACTTTAAGCACCAGGCTTACTAAGAAAAAATATGGGTTCATATACTTTCCAAACATAGCAGAGGATTTGTTGGGCTCCTGTATCCAACAAGTTCAGCAATTGTAATTGAATATTAATTACTATACAACTTCACATGCACCACGAGAGAAAAAAGCAATCCAGGCAAAGCTGTACACTTTGAACAATGTGTATAATAAACTCCTGGGTGCTCACACTCAGTATTTCTCAGTAAATAATAGTCCAAAATTCCCCCTACAGTCAGTAAAGAAAAAGGATATTAGCATGCAGTTTTACCATAGTGGTGTCACTTCAAGTGTATTGTAACAGCTTACTGTACAACTAGATGTGAATTCTTACTATTTGATCTTCAAGGTAAGCCATCCAGTTTCAAGTTACTTTTAAAAGATGTCTGCTTTGTAATTAACTGTATTCCCTTTAATTGCACCAGAACCCAGACCAGTGTTGGCTGGATCACAAGCAGTAGACTACCATTTGTAAGAAGTTGCCAACTCCTGCTCCAAAACATCTGAACTATTTATGTAGGAAATTAAGTATTTGAAATGTTACTAAAGAACATCATCTACTATCAATTTTGATTTGTTCAGATAAACATTGTCTATCAAAAAAAAAGGAAATACAGCCAAACCGTTGCTTTTTGTTTATTTTAGTTGAATTTCTTTGGATGAAGTGTGATAAAATTATCTTTGCTGAACCCTTAAAAATAACTATATTATTCAGAAAGGATTCTGGCACAATAGGTCTGGTTCCAGAAGGTTAGGGAAAGAATGATTACTCAGAGAGGACTATTTTTAATAATTAGATGAGTGATTTGCTTCCAAAAAAGCGTGCCTAAAATTAGACTCCTTAATGCACTCCTAAATTCCTAAGTAGCCTGATTTACAAGTGCTAAGAGATTTGCAAGCAGCTCCCAATTAGTTCACAGAGTGTTCAGCCATTTTGAAACTCAGAATACTTATTTACTTATTTAGATCTTAGTTACAAAAAGTACCTAGGCACATGTTTCGTAAAACACCATGCAAGACATTCCATTCATATTTAGCAAATTACATGCGTGTGCATACCTTTGAACCCAAAGCATATCTTTAAATAATTTCCTGCAAAAGGGTGGTATTATTCATGTGCTTAAAAATATATATATGCAATAAAATTACAAACCAGTTTATTACTGTCCCCTTACCAGATCATGCCTTCAAACAGATTTTGGATGACAAGATGAGATTGAGTTACAGTGATCAGCAAAGTGACATGAGTCCATGCGAACTGTTAACAGTCCAACAACACAACAATTAGTGAAAACACAGATCAAAACATCTAGGTATATACTGATATTTCAAATGAAGGAGATGAAGAGGAGCTCAAAGGAAAGACCAGTTTTACTGATAATGAAAAAGATGTGTGTGTGTGTGTGTATAATATATCCTGAGTTAGCTACATTTCTGGAAAAAATGATACATGAGGAACATTTTTTTTTAATTTATCTACAGCATTCATCTTGGATAGAGGTTGGCAAACTTTTGCTACTGAGGGCTAGAGCCTGTGACCCAGTCCATGGGCTGAAAATCTCCATGCTTCCTCCTCGGCGCCCAAGAGCTCAAACCACCTGAGCTTACCCTCCCTGCAGATAGCAAGCCCCTCTGCAAGAAAGCTAAGTCCAGGCATGAGACAGCAACAGGAAGGACTGTGGAGAAGGGTGCTGTGGAGGGGACAAGTGGCTCAGCACAATTGTGCTGTGCCTGATTCCCCATGCTAGGTCAGACTTTCCCAGGCCAAATCCAACATCTTCATGGGCCACATCCAGCCTTGGGTTATAGGCTGCCAACCCCTGATCTAGATTTTTGCATGTTAAACGCTTAATCTATAAAGACAACATTAATATGAAAAAACAGAAAAATGGTAGCCACTGTGATACTCTGTTTCTACATACGATAGACAAGTTAGAAATATAACATTAAAATGGCCCTGAAGAGTTCATGAAAGAATCATGTTACAGAGATATGGAAATCTGCCATGACAAAGCCCTCTTATTAAATATTGAGATTTCAGGTTTCTAATGGTAGGAACAGTAAGAATAAGAATTTGTTATCTTATACTGTATAAAGTCACTCTGTTGAGTATATAATCCTTTTCCATTTGTTGTGCCGGTACATATGATGGAGGCAGAGGTTTCAAGACAGTATATATCAACAGCTAGAGTTTTATAGCTTTTCAGTCATCAAAACCTTTTAGTAATCATGAGTTGCTCATGTTTCTGATACACAATTTTAGTGTTATGGATTCTAGAGACCTGGACTAAAAATATTATTTAGCATTTATAAACTGGTGATTTCCTTCCATTTGCCTACCAGACATTGCTTTCCATTTTCTGAGAGCAAACATTTACCTCCAATCAACGGGCTCAAGTTTCAAGGTGGGGGAGAGGTTGCATGGTTCAAAGTAACTGGGCCTACTGAAAAGATAATCTGTGAGCAAGATGCCCTTTGGCACCTAGAACTTTTACTGCTGCTATTGTAGCTGTTGGCAAAGGCTCAAGAGCAAATGTCCCCTCCTTTGATGAGACTGCTCCCTGCCAACAAAGGAATTCTGCATTGCTCATTCCATGCTCTTCAAGTTTTCACTGGCGTGTTACCCCATGGCAGCAGCACACTCCCAAACCTCCTCCTGGTCACATCCTCCTGCTCAGTTTAAGCCTGGGGTGAGCAAAATACAGCCCCACGGGGTGAATCCAGCCCACAAAGGGATTTTATCCAGCTTCTAGAAGGTCCCTCGGCCCCACCCAGTCCTGGTGCAGGAGGCAGTCTGGGCCGTGGAGCGCATGGCCAGTCCCACCCCCCCGCAGGCACCGGGGTTAGGGCAGCATAGCACAGCAGCCAGGCTCCGCTTCCCAGAAGTGGCAGCTCCTTCTAGCTGCTGCTGCCAGTGTCACCACTGGCACCAGACCCTGGTCTGTCTGCCCCACACCCACTATTAGGGATACTGGGTAGAGTGGGCAGACAGACAGGGTCTCCACTGAGACTGGTCCAGGACACGTGCACACTCAGCTGGGCAGACAGGATGGGGCCGCAGGCTGGCAGGAAGCAGCATCCAGGAATGGGTGAGTGGGCTGCGCTGGGGCCAGAATCATGGGGCAGTGACCGCACGGGGCCAGGACTCGGGGCAGAGCCACAATCCGCTGTCCACACGTCTGTGCAACAAGTGCTGGGTCCATGGGTAGGGGTATGTTGGAGGATGGATCACAGCTCTGCCCCGGATCATGGCACCATGCTGTCACCACCGTATGATCCTGGCCCCGGTCCTACCCATCATACTCTCAGACACCATTCCCTACTCACTCGCAGCCCCATCCCATCCACCTAGGCAAGCAGGGTTTCTGGGCTGGTCTCCATGAAGAGCTTGGAGCTGGGATCACTGGACAGTGATAGTGCAGGTCCGAGCCCCAGGGCAGAGCCACTTAAGGAGTTTTGGTGAGCTGTTGTGGGCTGGGGGAAGGAGGCAGGGGTGGGAGGAGTGTGCTGATCCAGCTCACAATAGCTCACCAAAACTGCCTAAGTGACTCTCCAGGGAAAACAATTGCCCATCCCTGCTTTAAACACAAAAACTTGCTACTCAAACACTGCAGGGTGTCCTTAAATGGCCATTCTTGAGACCCTGATTTCTAGCAGCCTCTGAGAACAACCCTAAAGCTGTGGTTCTCAGCTTTTTTAGACTGAAGGCACCCCTCCAAAAATGACAGCTCTTAGCTTTCACTTGGGTTTTTTTCCTGACTATGGAAAGATAATAGAGCTGTTTTTCTGTTTAAAAAAGTCAGAAAAGCCACAACAGGTCAGGAAGTTTTTGACACTATAGTTTCCTATTTGAAATCTCTGGGTTTACCTTGTGAAGGTATGGTGTGAAGGTTTGCACACCTAACCATCCTCATATTGTGCAGGACCCTACAACACCCTTTCAGGGATCTTACTGCTCTACAGCAGGGGTATCAAACTCATTTGGCCTTGTGGGCTAGATGAGTGATGTAGGCCTGGTCCATGGACTGGATGAATGATGTGTGCTGACCCTAAAGGCTGACCCCAAAGGCTGGATCAGGTCCATGGAACAATCCCATCTTCTCCCCCCTCAACCCTGCTTGCTAGATCTAGGGCATATGGTACTTACTCCACCTGCTTTGAGACTCAGCCACATGTGGCATCTCTGCAGGGCCTGTCCAAGATGCAAGCTCCACTTGGTGTTCACTCTGGCCTGTCCAGGATTCATGCTACACATAGTCACCCTGGAGAAGTCACCATGGGGAGAGAGAGAGAGACAGTGGTGGGGGAGGTAGGTACACCTTATGCAGCACGGGTCCCAGATCAGCTGAAGCAGGCACCATGTGGGTCAACTGTAGACATAGGGGGCCAGCACCAGAGGCCAGACGATGGGACTCCATGGACTGTATCTGGCTGGTAGGCCACACCTTTGACACCCCCGCTGTACAGCACTTCGCCAATATATTTCTGCCTGCATGTGGAACATGCTCGGGACTGTCCCAGCCAGGGGACACCGAACTCACGGTGCAGACATGTTCGTATTTTTCTCATCACTGTAAAACCTAGGCAGCTTTCAGAAGGCTGTTATGACTGGCAACCTTCACAGTCCTTCTTCCCCGGGGAAAAAGTGAAATGAATATATGTGTACACTGTCTGCAGATACGCCCATTCGGTAGAGACCATCTTTTTATTCCACTTTTGAACAGAAGTAAGCTCAATCGTGTCCTGGTAAACAAGCTGATCTCCACAACGTTAAGGTTGTACTAGTGGCAGTAATAATGTGTCAGGTGACCAGAGCTGCTGAATGCAAGCCTAGAGATTTAAACAACTTTTGCCTGAGCTCAAATGACAGAGACGGTGCCTCGAAGACAGGGTTTAGGAGTCTATCACTGCTGTTTCTAAAGAGGTTTTATAATAGGGAAATTTTAGACGCACACTGTGTCGAATATGAGATAGAAAGAATACTGATTCAAGTGTGGTGTTGTTTTTTAGTTTAGTTTTTTTAAGTGACAATCTAATCTGGTACAGCAGACCATAGCACTCCTTTGACTGATAAATCACTAGTCAAAGACAAGATTAACTTCCTTCGCTGCACAGTTAGATTCTAACCGTATAAAAAGGGCCACTGTGGAAGGTTCTTGTTTGAGTGGCAAGGCTTACCTTTAACAAGATCCCAAATAGTCTCATCCTTAGAAGCCAAAAATAAACACGTACCATTTTGCAAATTATTTTTTAAAACTGTCACTAAGAAGAAAACAAATTTTGTATCCACAAAATCCCACAAATTATAGGTATGTAGTCATTCTGAGGCCACATTGTGATACACTAATTAAGTTAAGAGCTAGAAATACCCATATCTACAAAACCTGACATTTAGAAACCCATTTTATTACAATGAACTTACTAGCTAATTTTAAATATTTTTTAGCTTCCAAATAATGACAAGACAGATATTTTAACATTACTTATGGTTTCAATAACAAGATGATAAAAGTGGTTAATACAAACCATGTAAAACTGTAGACGATATTGTCTCTTCACTAAACTCAGTACAAACATGCAGAAACCTGTACAACAAACAAAAACGTGCGTTTTGTGAAATCTTATATACTATTGTATTAGATAAACACTACCTTGATATACACTTTTTTTCCTTTGATGCAGATTAGTTTTTTCATCAAATCTTTCAGATGATTTCAATATATCCAGTAATAGGTATACATATTCGTTTGAACCCAGTATCATGCCATACTAGTTATTTGACTTCTATTTAATTATTTTAATCAGTCAGTAGCAACAAAAGGTCTCACCATTAATATTTTTTGTATTATGGGAACATTACCTTTAGCAACTACTCCTCCAAAACCAGCATCTAAGCTATTGTATTCTGACTGTAATAGTCTTCACTGGACTTAATTGAAGGGCAAAATGCCTGCTTGGGGATTCTCTCTACACATACACACATAGTTCAAGCCGTATTTCTATTAAAAAGAAATGACATTTTATCCCCCCAACACTTGCTTTCAAAGGAGATCGGGATCTAGCCTGACTGAAATGGAATGATACCACTTGGGTGCGGTCAGTGTAAGGAAAAGCAGTGGTATCCCTTCAGCCCACCAGAACAGCCTAGGGCAAGACTGATTTATGCAAAATTCAAGAACCCCAGGTTTCCACGAGGGGACCGCACTGGCTCGGTGGAACCTTTGTGACAAACAGCTGGAGGGTATTAAAAACACTAATGGACCAATAAAAGCCGGTTTATAATCCATGCCTGTTTTCTATCTAAGTACTGAACACGGAAAAGGGCCAATATTTATCCTGGCAAAAAGTGAAAAAAGTGGGGTGTTACCAGGTGCTGTATTTAAGGCCAAGGTTGGGTAATGTATCTTTGGTATGATTTGAAAGGGAAGGAACAATGACACAGCAACATCTGCAGATGACAAAAACCAGTCAACACTGAAAGGGAGTGAGGAGTTTCAGAGAAGCAGAAATTACATGAATGGAATTTACCAGTAGAAAAAAAGGTGTCGACCTATTCATGGTATATGCATTGGGAATAACAGTATGAACTATTCAAATATCCTGTTTCATGTAACTACTCAGGAAAGACTTCTCCAATGGGCAGATTATGCCATACTTAACATTTGGGTTTTTCTTCAACCTTTTTCTAAAGCAACAGGTACTAGCTCCTACTGGAGTCACTCAGTTGGACTATCCAGATAACTAGAAATTGCCATAACAGGTGAAACTATGTCCCTAATGCAACTAAACTAGAAAAACAGCATTCCACAAACAGCCTTGCAAATGGACCTCAGTGGAAAAGCTGATTATACTACATACATCAAGACACCAGGAAGCCTTACAAATGCTCTTCACACAAATAACACTTAACAGCCATGAAGAGACCATCTTTTCCTTTCAGATTATTTTTCAGCCATCACTATGTATTTGTAACACTTGGAACCACCAGCTTTGACTAGTTTATCCAAATAGAAGTGCAATGCCTACAGCTTGACACCTGCAGAAGTAATAACAGAAATTATGCTGCTATTTTGTTCATATACACAGTTACAAGAAACCTACAATATTCCATCATTATACCAATATTTCAGTTCTTTAAATCTACTACTTTACTTTTACAAGGAAAAAATATTCACATGACCTTAGGACAACATGAATTGTTCACTTGTAATGGACTATCAACTTGATTGTACTGTTTTAAAATGACAACAGTGTTTTCCTACAACATTTTTCATCTGCACATTTCAGATTTCATAAAGGAGATCAGGTCATTATCTCTATTTTACAGATGACAAAACTGAGGCAAAGAGACTTGTCCAAGGCCATCCAGCACACCAATGGCAGAGCCAGGAACAGAACCCAAAGCTCTTGAACCCAAGTGAAGTATTTTCTTTCAGATCCACAAACAATATTACTGCAAATAGGATCATGCCTAATGCTTCCCTTTTTATCTTCTGCTCTATCACCTAACTTCAAAACTAGCATGAACAACAGAAATACCTGCTAATATCTCAGCTCTTGCCAGGATACGCAGAGGAGTCCTAAGAAAACAAGAATTTCTACTGTCTCCTTCTCCATTACATCCAAACCCTCTATAGAGAACTGGAGAATGAAAGAGGTAACCCCACTCACACGTTTCAGCCCCCGAACACACTCTTAATTCCCCCAGCCCTATGAAGGAATCCGATGAGATAAGAAAGAAATGGGTGTGCTAGGGACAGAAAGACATAGCTGCAGATCCTTCACTCCCCACAGGGTCACTACCATAAAAGTCCCTGCCTCCCCAGAGACAAAAGCTGCCATCCAGGAATGGAATGACACTTGCTACTGTCATCACAAATCCAGATCTCTTCACTGCCAAGGAAGCCCCTGCAATCATGGAAGCACCCTTGCCTCCTCATTAAGAACAATCACTTCCACATTAACAAAACACTGTGTGCAAATACAGATCTGCCAATCTCTTGTATCATGTGCATGAGAAACTTAACAAGAACCAGAAGAAAAGAGCAGAGCAGAAATTATAAGTCTTTTTGTTAATATGGTTTTCAACTATTTCTTTTTTTACAATGCTTTGAAGCAGAATTCATACTTTTTTCTGAAGCTCCTTCTTGTGTTTGGAGAAAGGGTGTGTCTATAGCGCAGTGAGGAAGAATGTCGGCATAGTAATAGGGAGACCACTACAAAAAGTTTAATGTAGCTGTCTGTAATAGGGGCATGAGCCCTGTTACCAAGCAATACCTGGGATGCCGGTAAGGGAGAGAGCCTGGGCACAGTGGTGGGGGGTTTACACACCTGGGAAGGATCAGGGTAAATACAGCTACCACTGTGCATAAAAAGCAGAGCCAGGGATCACACATTTGCCCTCGGGGCATTGGAGATAAGCAGAGCAGTTCAACTGCAGGGATAGCTGAGCAGTGAAAGGCATTGCAAACAGGAAACTGACGACAAACTGGTCGATGCTCATGCAGAGGGCTGTGGATGGTGGGAAGCCAGCAAGACCCATGAGAGACTGGGGGACATGGCTCCAGGAAAACCCTCAGAGACAACTGCATTCCCCGATCAGGATGGCCGGGAAACCACCGTAATTGGGAGAAAATCAGAGAAACGGCAATCAGCCAAGCGGCGGAACAGCCGCTTCCATGCTAATAGGGCAATTAGCACAGTTATTTATGCGTATCAAGCACCAATAAAGGCCAGCACTTGGTGAAACTGTTGCCTGGGTGGCTCATTACTTATCACCCTCCCCTTCAGGGATAAATATCTTATTATCTTTCCATCTCCTTAGTCATGGCAGACAAGTCCTGAAGAGAGAAGGGGAGGGTAACTGACACCCGCTCTCAAAGTGGTGCATTGACCGGGAAATCCCCCAAGCTGCATGGGGAACCATGGAATCTATGGACATCCAGACCCCAGCTGACTGGCAGCAGGCTCTTGACATTACTCTGTGATTGCTACAGGGCCAACAAGCTCAACTAGAAGAGATGGTCCAGGTACAGACACAAGAAGCAGAGGCAAGGATCTGACTGTTTGCCCAGCAGCAGGATCTATGTGAAAAAATAGAAGCCCAACAGGCATCCCTGGGGAAGGACAGTGAAGGCTTTCAGGTCCCCAGTATGACACCCCAGTACGATGTGGAGGCATATTAAGAAGCTTTTGAGAGGGCAGCAGCTGCTTGTAAGTGGGAGCTGAGCAGCTGGGTGGTGCACTTAGGCCCGCTCCTCATTGGCCCTGCACAGGGGTAGTGTCCAGAAGGCCCCAACAAAGGGAAAAGGGGAAACATGGTCCAGCCTGCAGCCTGGGAACCCTGAGGCTGGGATGCCAGGGATATAGCATGCTATAGATGCGGATAAAAGTGGCATGTATCCCAATTCTGCCCGCACCGACCTCGAGCTGAGCTAATGACCAAGAGTCCTCATGACGAAAAAATGGACTGCAGTTTTGGGTGGCATAAGAGGCCAAGGCGACAGAATAAGACAGTGGTCAAGGACTGAGTGGGAGACACCATCATTCCTGCAGTCGTCAACACCAGCTGCTCCCAGTCCATGATAAGGACGGACCTGGTACCCCCACAGCTGAGGAGTCCCAAATCACCCATAACTATGGTCTGTATCCACAGGGCCTTGTATACCTACGAGAGGAAGTGGCTATGGTTATCCGTGATGGACTGCATGGAAGAGATCATGGTGGAGCTGGCAGAGACCCTTTCCTGCCCCAAGCTCCTGGGAGTTGACTGACCACACATGAAGGAAGTGGTCATGCTGGTCTTGAGAAGATGTGGTGGGGACCACAGAAAGTGACCCAGAGGTCACATGTCTTGGAGCCCCCAAAGGAAGAAGATGGAGGAGACCTGGACCTAGAACAGATCATTGGCAGCAAGTACTTCTGGGAGGAGCAGAAGCATGAGCCTCTCTTCAGGAATATCTAGCAGACTCAGCTGGTCAGGCAAGAAGGTGTGGTGTTAGATCTTGAGAAAGTGAAGCTGAGTCCCCACTTTGAGGTAAGGTATTCTATACCAGGTGGAGGAAAAGGAGGAGTGGTACAAGAAATGTCAGGTTTTAGCCCTGCAAAAATAGTGGGGCAATTTGCTATGGATAGGCAATACTCTCACAATGGGAGGGCACCTGGGGTGGGACAAGACAGAAACCCAGCTGAAGTGGTAGGTCTTTTAGCCTGGCCTCTACAAAATGGTGGAGAGATTCTGTGTGGAATGCCCCAAATGCCAAAAGACAGGGGAGTTAAAACCCGTCAAGATCCCGCTGATGCCACGACCATTGGCAGGGCAGCCGTTCATCAGAATTGTCATGAACATGGAGGGACCATTTCCCTGCAGCTGGACAGGTTGCCAGTTCATCCTGGTAATCATCGATTACACCACCCGGTTCTCTGAAGCTGTTCCCCTGTGTTCAGTGACGGCTCCCACGATAGCCAGCATCCTTATGAAATGGATCGCTTGGGCTGGATCCTCTAGGAGATTCTCATGGACCAGGGCCAAAACTTCATCTCCAGGATCCTGAAGGAGATATGCAGCACACTGAAAATCAAACAACTCATAACCTCTGTTTTTCACCCCCCAGATGGACAGCCTGGTGGAGAGCTTCAACCAAACCCTGAAGGGGATGATATGGGCATGTATACAGGGTGACCCACAAGGGTGGGATGCCATGATTCCCCCGTTTCTGTTTTCAATTGGGGAAGTGCCCCAAGTCTCCACTGGCTGCACCCTGTTCGAGCTGGTCTACAGTCATGCACTGAGGGGGCTCCTAGATACAATATGTGAAGGGTGGGAGACCAAGGCTGAGGAAGGGATGACACCACAGGCCATAACCAACTTTCAGAACAGGCTGAAGAGATTCCAGGCAATAGCTCAGGAGACCCTGGGACACAGTCAAGAGAAACAGAAACAACACTATGATGCACGGGCCAGAGCTAAAAGTCGGCAAGTAGGTGCTAGTGCTACTGCCTGCCAATCTGCACAAGTTACTAGCCCGATGGCAGGGATTATTCCAAATGACCAGATGTACAGGACCAGTCAACTATGAGGTGCTCCAGATGGAGCCCACATGGAGAAGACAAATCAATCACATTAACTTATTGAAGAAGTGGTGCAGAAGAAAGGGGGTGGACGCTGTTAAGTTAAAGGAGTTAGAAAGGGACAGGGAGATCTGGAGAATAGGGGAAACCCCACTGAGGTTGCCAGCAGACTCAATCCCAAACAAGCAGAAAGCCTAGAGGCCCTAATAACTGAGTACAAAGATGTGTTCTATGAGACCCCCGAGGAAGCTCAGAGAGTAGTACACTGCATCCAGACCCCACCTAGACAGATCGTGCACAACCGTTAGAGAAGACTACCCAGGCACTTGTGGCCCATGGTCAAACAACAAGTAGATGAGATGAAGAAGCTGTGCATTATCAAGGAATCCAGAAGCCCTTAGAGAAGCCTGACAGTAGTGGTCCCAAAGACAGATGGCTCCATAAGATTGTGCATCAATTATTGTAAGGCTTCTTCCATACCGGCCCAAAGGATAACAGTCCCTGAGAGAAGCAAGGGGGGTAAGAGTGCTCAGAGCCCCCCTTGGCTCAGCAAGGGCATTCAGCAACGCCTGAGGACTAAAAGGGAGGCGTACAACCACTGGAAGGGAGGAACTATCACCAAGGAGGAGTACTCCTCCTCAGCCCAGGAGTGTAGGAGGGCTATAAGGAAGGCCAAGGCAGAGATGGAACTCAGGCTAGCGTCCAGGATTAAGGACAACAAAAAATCCTTTTTCAAGTACATTGGGAGCAAGAGGAGGGCACCAGGCAATGTAGGGCCCCTGCAAGGCACAAACGGTAATCTGGTGGCCATGCCAAACAAGAAAGCTGATATTTTTAAGTTTCTTTGACTCTGTTTTCCTGAACAGGGACTGGGATATCTCACCTCCAGAGGTAGGGACAATTTTGGGGATAGCTCTATCAAGCCTTTAATTAGTGCAGATGTAGTTCAGGATCTTCTGGAGAGGCTAGACATTTTTAAATCTACAGGTCCAGATGCCCACCACCCAAGGGTGCTGAGGGAGCTGACAGGGTCATCGCAGAGCCTTTAGCCCAGCTGTATGAGCATTCATGGTCATCTGGCCAGATACCGGGGGATTGGAAACTGGCTAATGTGGTCCCTATTTTAAAGAAGAGGAGGAAGGAGGACCCAAGTAATTATAGGCCTAAAAGCCTCACCTCGGTGCTCGGGAAGCTCTTGGAGAGGATCATCAAGGAGCACATCTGTGGGGGGCCTGCAGGGGAGATCATGCTCAGGGGCAATCAGCA
>JAGPOW010001338.1:76962928-76977390 GCA_030014935.1 Caiman crocodilus | reverse complement strand
ATGTGGCCAGCCTGGAGAGGGTTCAGAGGAGGGCCACCCGCTTGGTGAGAGGGCAGCAGGACAGGCCCTATGAGGAGAGACTGAAGGACCTGAACCTGTCCAACCTCAGCAAGAGGAGGCTGAGGGGGGACCTGGTGGCTGCCTACAAGCTCATCAAGGGGGATCAACAGCAAAAAGGGAGAGCTCTTTTCTCCCCAGCACTACCTGGGGTGACAAAAAACAATGGTAATAAGCTGATGGAGAATAGGTTTAGGTTGGAGATCAGAAGGCAATATTTTACAGTTAGGGTGGCCAAAACCTGGAACCAACTTCCCAGGAAGTGGTCCTCACCCCTATCTTGGGCCTATTCAAGAGGATGTTGGACAATCACCAGAATCCATTCCTGCCTATGGCAGGGGGTCAGGCTAGATGATCTGTTCAGATCCTTCCTGACCCTAGCTACTATGAAACTATAAGGTGAATGAGATAGCAACATTCAATGCATTCCCGATGCCCCAGATAGATGACATGCTGGAGAAGGATGGCCAGGCCAAATACATCTTGACCCTGGACCTAACCAAAGGCTATTGGCAGATACCAATGATGCCAGCCGACAAGGAGAAAACTGCTTTTGTAATCCCCTGGGACTTATTTAAATTCAGGTGGATGCTGTTCGGGCTTCATGGAGTGGCAGCCTCGTTCCACCACCTGATGGACCAGCTGTTAGCTGCCTACCAGAAATATGTGGCCACGTATATAGCTGATATCATCGTTTTCTCTGGTGACTGGGAAACGTACTGCCAACACCTACAGAAGATCCTCAACAAACTCTGTCAGGCCAGGCTGACCACAAACCCTCAGCAATGTGGGCTCAGAAAGAGGGAGACTCAATATTTTGGGTTCCTGGTCAGACAGGGCAAGATAAAACCCATAGCAGATAAGGTGGCAGCCATCAGATGGCACCCATTACCATGGACACTCAAGCAGCTATGGTCTTTTCTGGGTTTCACTAATTTCTATAGACACTTCATCCAGGATTTCTCCAAGAAAGCGGCATCTCTGACAGAACTCACAAAAGGACGGAGGAACCCGATCCCGTGGAACCCCAGGGTTACCCAAGCTTTCGACCTAGGGAAGGCAGCCCTATACCAACACTCAGTACTCTACACCCCAGACTTCAAGAAGACATTCTTTTTGCAAACTGATGCCTCTGGCACTGCACTGGGAGCTACTCTCTCTGAGGGAGAAGAAAGGCCCATAGCCTTTGCCAGCAAAAAAACGATGACCACAGAAGCCCAATGTTCCACGATTGAAAGGGAGTGCCTGACCATCTGATGGAGGGTGCAACTCTTTCACTATTACTTACTGGGCTGGAGGTTCATGCTGATCACGGACCATGCACCTCTACACTGGCTACGAACCTCCAAGCTAGACAACACCCAGCTAATGAGGTGGTCTCTTGCTTTACAATCCTTTTATTTTACAGTAAGACACTGGGCGGGAAAGAAGAACGGGAATGCACCAAAGACAACAGACACCACCGGGAGAGCAACAGACATGGCTGGCCTGGTCATGGATCGTGAAGACAGGCCAACTTTATGTTTTTTTGAACAAAGGGGGGAGGTGTGTAACAGGGGATCGAGCTGAAGCCTGGGCACAGCAGTGGGGCTTTATACACCAGGGAAGGATCAGGGTAATTATGGCTACCGCTGTGTATAAAAGGTGGAGCTGAGATTCACACATTTGCCCTCGGGGCATTGGAGAGAAACAGAACAGTTCAGCTGCAGGAATGGCTGAGCAGCAGAAGGCACTGCAAACAGGAAACTAACAATGAACTGGTGAGACTGGGGACCCTCACATAGAGGGCTGTGGATGGTGGGAGGCCAGCAAGACCCACAAGAGCCCAGGGCACATGGCTCCAGGAAAACCCCCAAATTGCACTCCCTGATCAAGACAGCCCGGAGACCACTGCAACCGGGAGAAGATCAGAGAAATGGCAATCAGCCAAGTGGCAAAACAGCCACTTCTGCACTTATAGGGCAATTAGCACAGTTATTTATTTTGTATCAAGCACCAATAAAGGCTGGTTCTTGGTGAAGCTGACACCTGGGTAGCTCATTACTTATCACCCTTTCCTTCAGGGATTAACATTTTATTAATCTTTCCATCTCCTTAGTCATGGCAGATGAGTCCTGAACAGAGGAGAAGCAGGTAACCAACACCCGCTCACACTATCATAAGTAACAGTAGTGAGGACACAGCAGCAATGAGGACAATTTACCTGAGTGTGTACTCTGAGTCCCCTGATGGAGCTGTATAGCTTGTGTGGAAGCCCACACCCCCACATCTCTACAACTATTGTTACCCACACTCCTTAACTAGATTAGAGACAGTGTAGGTATACCAACGTGAGTCCTCAGTGAAGTGAAGATACACCTACTGATCTACCCTGTGTGAACTATTTTGCCTGCAGCACTGTAAAATACTAAAAGTTGTCTCAAGTATTTTTGATGGATTCTGCTCGTCTATTCCTCATTTCTGTTTTAGACTTGACCAGAAAAAAATTCATTTCTATATGTCAACTCTTTAAGTTCAGACTAGAATTTAAAAGTCAACAACTGTTCAGGCTCTTATATTACAACCCACAGAAAAGAATCTTAATTCCATTGGTGACACGTAGGGAGTGCACGCAGGTGCACGTGCACCCGATGAGATTGGCCATGCACCCTCTGGAAGCACCAGTCGTGAAACCAGAAGTGCCGGTGGAAGTGCACTTCCAGTTTCACTGCTGGCTCAGCAATTGGCCGCTGGGGGACTCTTCCACCCCACTGGCGATCTGGTGTTCCTCCAGACTCAGGAGGCACCATTTGCCCAGGCTTAATGCAGTAAATTGTATTGGTTGTGCATGAAACAGAAATGAGCATGTTCTTGTAAATGTACTGGGTCTTCAAAGAAAGTGGAGTAACTGTGTAAGGAGAGGGGGCAGATCAGCTGCGGGGGCAGATCCCCAGGTACCCCCCAACCCTCCCTATCCCAACCCCATTCACCTAACTCCCTGCAACCTCTCCTTGCCCACTGCATTCCTGACCCATTTTTCAGGGGCAGTAACGTGAACCTCCTCCTGCCAGTGTAAGGAATACCCTTGAAAACCTCCACCCAAACACGATAAGGCGAAGAGACTGTTATGTAAAGAATGGCCATCTGTGATGATAAGGAAGCGGCATTGGTAACTGGGTGAGAGAGAGAGACTTGAAGGAATAAGAAAAGTCAGCTTATTAGGTCAAAGAACTCATTTTAATACTAAAAAGCACACCCCTAGGTGGAGAGAAAGTATACTAATGAAACATACATGTATGTAAATTAGGTACATGGCTTAAACACAGGTATAGAGACATGCTCAGTAGAGAACTTCTTGCGTCATTCCTTTGTAAGCAATTACTGAACGGCACGCTTGTGAAACCTTGTAAACTTCTGTATACAAATACCCCAGAAATTATATTCAGAGAGCTTGCTTGTTTGAATTATTCTGCTTGCACCATTTATTGCTAGCAATAAACTTTTCTTTTTACTTCCACTGCCCGGTGTGTATATTGGCGTCTGCATTCCGGGCGCGAACCCAGATTTGGGCTGGGGCACAACAACTGGTGGTAAGAAAAATATTTACCTTTTAATTCTGCTTCCACAAAGATATTTTGCAGAATTCTCATTTCTGGATCTCATGACCTAAAATAATTCAACCACTTCCTCTGAAGAACAAGAAACTTCTAGGGATTTTGTAGGGAGGGGGGATATTTATTTTTTTAAATACAAAGAAAGTAAGGACTAAAGAACTGTTTAGCATCACTATTCCAAACCCCACCTCTGGTAATAATTTGGGTTGGTAAACAAGAATCTAACATAAAGATGTTTTCAGCAAACTTAACTTTTCCATCTCTAACGGTCACAAGATAATAGCAAAGTAGGGCTAGAAGGGACTTCCTGGAATCATCTAGTCCAGGCCTCTGCTCAAGACAGGATCATCCCTGACTAAGCTATCCCAGCCAAGCGTCTGTCTAACCTGCCCTTGAAAATTTTCAGAGATGGAAATTCCACAACTTCTCTAGGTAGCCTGCTCCAATGCTTGATGCAGGCATACCTTGTCCAATGAGTGTGAGACTGCCTTCATAGTCAGAAAGATCTTCCTAATCTCCAACCTAAATTTCCTCTTCTGCAGTATGAGGTCATTCCTTGAAGTCCAGTTCCTTACAGCTGCAAAGAATAATCTACCTCTACCCTTTTATAATAGCCCTTCAGGTATTTGAAGACTGTTAATAAATCCACACTTGGTTTTCTCATCTCCAGATTAAATTGTGTTAGTTCTTTCATACTTTCCTCATAAATCATGTTTTCTAGGCCTTTAATCATATTTGTTGCTCTCTGCTGGACTCTTTCTAATCTGTACAATTTTTTCTTGAAGTATGGAGCTCAAGAATGAGCATAGCGCTCCGCGTAAGCCTTCACTCACCTGTGCCAAACAGAGCAGAAGAAACACTTCCCTCTGCAAGAGACACTCCTGTTAATACGCCCCAGTATGCTGTTGACTTTTTTGCAACAAAAGCACACTGCTAAGTCATATTCAGCTTATGGTCCACTGTAACCCCCAAAACTTCCTCTGCAGTATTGCAGCATAGCCAGCCATTGCGCAGCCTGATTTATGCATGCAATTATTTTCTTCCATGTGCAGGACTCTGCACTTATCCTTACTGAATTTCATCTGATTAAATTTGGACCATTTCTCCAGGTCATTCTAGATACTTGCCATAACTTCCAGTGTCTCCAATGCTAGCCAATTTGGTGTCACCTATAGACTTGCTAAGTGTACACTCAATCCCATCATCCAGATCACTAATGAAGATGTTAAACAACAGCAAACCAAGCACTGACCCCTGGAGAACCCCACTTGATAGCTCCTCCCAACTACACATTGAGTTACTAATGACTACTCATTGAGCATGATGATCCAACCAGTTATGTATTCACTTTACAGTACTTTCTTCTCAGTACTCCCTATTTCTTTAGCTTATTGAGAATGTCAAGGGGAAAAGTGTCAAAAGCCTTGTTAAAGCCAAGGCAGATCATATCCACAGTCTCTTCCCCATTCACAGAGCCTGACACCTCATAGAACAAAATACTTCCTAAAAATAACATGTTCAAGATTCCTACTGCTGCGGAAATAGCAGCTCAAAAAATGGCCCTTTACCTTTCACCCCCCTACACAAAAAGGGAATACTGTTAAAGGTAAAGTAGTATGTACTACGTACCAGGACCAAAAAGTTTTATGTTCTACTGTTTCATGTAAAGAAGATAGCTTTTACATATATGAGGCTTAAATAATGTGAGCAAAGCAAAACATCCAAGCGAAGCAAAATTCTATTAAAAAATCTAGCCAGTTTCAGTTAGGGACATTACTACAAAAGAACTTACAGAAAAGAGACAGTTTAGGCTTTCTTTATTCCTAAGCATGTTCTAAAAACAAAAAGAAACAAAACATATTCCTCCACCATATTGAGAAGCTCAATTCAAACAATATCTAAACAACAGCTTTTCAAATGTACAGAGCCCTCTTACCTGTGATTTCTGAATGAGTGACTAGTTAGGCAACTTTAAGTGTGCTAATGAAAACATAGTGAGATGCATTTATTCTATGAAAACAAGCTAAATTTCATTTTCTGAGAAAGGGCAATCTGTTTAAAACTCATATTTCCTTCAATATTGAAGGAAGCTCTTACTGTAATTCACATGGGTAAAGTTTGGATCTCATTTGTGTTATTGCTTTTTCTAAGAGCTTCACATCACACATTTACCACGTTTTAAATAAAATGGTAAGATCATGTTGATGTAGACTTTCCAATGCTCTTATGTTATAAAACCTAAGTCCACTACGGGACTTAATCAAGTGTGTAGTCCCATTGACTGTAAAAAGACTACTTAGGAACTTAAACTGGACTGATACTTTAAACTGTAAATAAATTTCTGTTAATTCGTTATGACTGTTATTTCCCCATTATCCCCATCATCATCTACTCATTAGGTAAACCTCTTAAACAACAGTCACCATCTATAATCCATGGACAGGAAGCTTTTTATTCAATTTTTCACTGGAAATATGAAATGCCAACATGCAGTTTCCTTTAATAAGGTGACAGGCAGGAAGAAAATAATGGAATGAAAGAAAGCTAGAAAGAATAAAATAAATTTCTGAAATACAAAGATGCAAAATATGTAACATAACAGTGAAACATAATGCAGTGATACATTAAAAATAATGTACCATTATTATTACCATTACCATTAGAATTGGTGTATTAAGCTCACCTGTCAAGTAGAGTGCAAAAGATATAAACCTGTGGTAGCGAATTAGAAACTGAAGTTGCTCTCTTCTTTGAACAAATGTAGCAAAGTAATCTGCCACTGTCTCTCCATAGAAAAAGTAGTTTACACATAGCAAAAAGTACCTAAAAAAACAACAGATATTGCTCATTTTATTTACTATTAAATACATCTTTGTACAGTTTAATTCAACAAAAGAAGGAGCAAACAAAATGTTAATACCTAAAAATTAGGAACTGAAGCAGAGATCCTAAAAAAAGCCCAATATTTTAAACTTACACTCAAGTATCATTAAACAAATGTATACTGCTTCAAAAACACAGAACTTACATTTTAAGTTCTATTAAAATAACATTTATTTTAAAATACCAGCATTCTAGAAAAGGAAATTAGCTAAACATTTTCATGTTGAGTTACAGCACTCAACCCTCTACACACACACAGTCTCTATTACAATATTCTTTAGTTAAAAAATACAGAACTAATTCTTAGCACTTTCCTTGTAAGTAAGTCAATACTTGAAAGACTTTCCCAGATGCTGCATGGGAAATTTGCTAGAATTCTCTGCACAGCTTTAGGATGATATTCAGCTTTGACAGACAAATAGAAAACAAGTTAGTTGTTACTATAAAAACAAGTCTTATAACTTAGTGGGATGGTAAACAAGTGGGAGATAATGGTTTGGTTTTGCAGTGTAGGCAAATGCTTCTTTAGCAATAGGGCCATGAAAGAGGTATGTCACTTCCCCCTCCTGCCACACTCCATCTTTTTCCTTTCTTGCATGGTCTTCATTATTTATAAACAGTAATCCTATGTCTGAAGACAGTCAGTAAAGACCTCCAGTCAGAAACAGATAAATAAGTTAACTAACAACAGTCACTACTAACATCATAAAATATCCTTACTCCACACATATCCAGCAATACAACGCTGGTGTACAAATATAATCTGGTGAATGCACTAAGGACATTGTAGTTTAACATGTAACAAGTGTCTATCTTCTTCTGAAATCAAGTATGTAAACACATGTATATTAGGTTATTGCCCTTTTTTCCCTAGTACTTAATCATGGGGTGAAAGTTCTTTTCCATCATCTGTTCCAGGTCAATGTTCATGACACAGTTTCCCTAACGAAAGTATCATTTTGCTTTATACCAGTCTTATTCCACAGAAAGTTTTCCCAGAGTTCAACTACAAATGGAATCTGAATCCACAAAGGAATATTCAATGAAATTTTAAAAAGCAGGTAATTCAAAACTAAAATTGATTTTTTTAATACAATACGTTATTAAATTATGGAATTAATTACCGCAGTCACAGAGGAGAAGAATTTAAAAGTAAAAAAGGGACTGGATATCAAGAATAGCCAACAGTGCCATCATTAATTGCAAACTTTGGAAGAGACATGAACTCTTTTATTTCTGTGGTTTAAGACAATTGTTGACTATAAGCAGGACGTGACCTACAAGAAGGTAAAGACTGTTCCACATTTGCCACCTGCAGGGTTCTTCTATCTTCTTCAGAAGCTTCCAGTACCTATTACTGCCAAAAAACCATAGTGGACAGGATGGACTTTCCATGCAAACCATTATGGCATTTCTTATGTTCCTATAAACAGGGGCTGCTTATTTCAGTTAACTGTGCATATTCAATCATAGGGTGAAAAGTATACGGCATACTATCATACATGGGCCTCATTCAATTGTATTACTCTAAACAAGTAAATACATTGCAGAGCTGGGAGAAACTAGGGCTATGAAAGGCCAACTGACTTGTTCAAGGTTACACCTGTACAGGATGATAGAGGCATGTATACAAAGCAGATCTCCCAAGTCCCAAGCCTGTACTTTAGCCACAAAGCTATTCTTCCATGTTACAGGATATAAAGAGCCCAACCTTAATCGCCACAGATTGAAATTCTCATGTGTTACTTACCAGCTTAGGGTTCTAAACCATGGTAAATCATAGGAATGATAGACTCTGTAGCCTATTGTAATGATTTCATGGAAACACTTTACTTGGATGCTCAAGACCTAAATTAAAGAAAACAAAGAATTATCTGCACGTACAATTTTCTAAAAACAGTAACAAATATTAGAACTTGCTTCAAGAATGTATCTTACTGTTATAATGACATTGAATAAGCAGCCTGAGCAATTTCAAGGGATTACAATGTGAAACGGAACCACTTTCGAATGAACGGAGAACCTGAGTCACTGCAGAAAGGAATGTTAGGGCTGGTTTTATTATATTTAAAAAAACTTAGTGAAGTTAAGTTTTTAAAAAAGGTTTGACAAATGCACTTGCAATGACAGGTAGAAAGCTTTCTCTGCAAAGCAGTATCCCAAGCTCTTCTGCCATATTGAATTTTTTATTTAGATGAGAGAGGAGATTTTCAAAGATGAAAAGAGAAATAAAGTGCTCAACTCCTATTGAAAAGGAACAGAAATTTGGCACCTAACTCCAGTTTCAATGACCTTTATGCACTTCAGTGAATGTTAGCATTAAAGCTCATGTATCTCTAAGACTTTGCCCATGCTGAAAATTAAATTACATGTTTATTAAAACAATATTAAGCATTAATGTGAAAAAGTTTGGTTGTCACAAACATTGTGGCAACAGCACCACTATAACTTTACTTGACATGCTTAACATTTGTCATATTTATCACTACTAAAAATGTTAACTCAGAAGGTGCTTCATTGCGGTACAGACACTATTTCAATTTTTACCCTCTAAATGTCAAGCTATCTGGATCCCAACCCCTTATCTGCTCCTATTCAGTTCTGGAAGCAAGTAAAATAAATCATCTACTGCAGGGCTGTCCAATTCACAGCTTGCATAAGGGCTTAGATTTTGCAGCCTCCAGGCTCCTTTCCAGACATTACTCCCCCATTGCTCTGGCTACAGCAGTAGCCAAGGGAGCCTGGCTCCTCCTACTTTTCCTTCCTGCCCCCACCCTGGGGTGGTGCAGAGTGAGACAGCATGCCTGTATCTTATAGAGCGGAGGAGGGTGCCAGGTGCCTGCAGGCATGATGCTGTAGAGGGGGAATACTCATATGCAATACAGTTTAGGGCAGCACAGTGTGCATTAGCAGGGAGAATTTCAATATGCAGCACTATGCACAGCTGTGAGCCCCATGCCACTCCGGCCCCCCAGACTCCTCACAGATCTGGAAATCTGGTAGCAGAAGAGTGACTATTAATACTGCCACGTCTCCCCCACTGCCAAATTTCTGGACCTGGGGGACACCCTGTGGGCCAAATGACATGGCTCATGTCATGAGCCAGAGATTGAGCTCTCCTGCTTTATAATAATGTCAGAAGACCTGAATCTGGAAGCTTCTGCTATGTGGTATAACATAGGAACAAGTTCATTTTGTAAGTTCGAACATGTTTGGCTTCCAGGCTTGACAGTTAAGCCTTGGAGTACGCACACCCCAGAAAGTAGAGCTATTAAATCATGTTGCAAAACAAACACGTTCCTTTTTCTTCCTAGTTATAACACTGCCAGAATATCAATTGGACACTCAAAGGAGAAGTGAACAAATTCAAACACAAACATACTTTTTATTCAAAGAATTTATTACAGGGAAAAAACTCTCCAATCATTCAGAAAAATAAATTACAGCATTTTCCAGATTTAGGGAAAACTGGCAAGATAAACTGTTGACAGGATATAATAAAGAACATAAGAATACTGGCAAAACAACATTCCAGTAGCTCAGCATGTCACATCTTCTAAGAGGTGTTTTGAAGCGGGTCATGTAAAAATAAAAACAAATACTTTGACATCTAGAGACAGAGTCAAAATCAACAGCCATAAAAGGTACAATAACTCTGCATTTTTGTGCTTCAAAACAGCTTCTAGTCTTATTTCTCAAAGTAAAAATGTAATATTTTTTAAATACATAATTATTGAGTCTTAAAAAAATTGTAACACATACTGTAGGTACTATAAAAGTATAACAGCTGTATATAGAAATGGTCAGAAGAAATATTAAATACATCATCTGAACACTTATTTCAAGAGTAGAAAAATAAATCAGTTGGCCTTCTACAAACAAAAAACTGCTACCTGTGACCTTTTGGATGGATTAAAAGACCGTCCACAAATATTTAAGTAGAAGTTAATTACAAAACCTAACCAAGTATGGTTTAAGATTTTCTAAAGTGACTACTGAATGTATTTTCTGGAAGTACCTGAGTTTCTCTGAGAGTCCAGATGCTTTCCTCCTTTGTTACCACTATTTCAGGTAAGTTTGTATTAGCAACAATTTAAAACCTAGCATATAAGGTTCCTTCAGAAAGACCCATTTTTACCATCAGATTAACCAAGAGTGAATTTTAGCAAACTTAAGTGCACTGCGTTAACAAAATGACAGAACCTTTTCCAAAGCTGCGCTAACACAAGTGTTATCTTTTTCAAGCCTACACAGTATAGCTCTCGGTATAAGTGCATGCTCCTCCAGACCTTAAATACAATAAATTCCCAAAACTATTTCCAGGCCTTATTTACAATAAATTCCCAAAACTATCTTCTACCCCAAAAAGGTAAAAAAGTGGGAACAAGAGAAAGTATGCAACTGAAACTAAAGAGTTCACTAGCAGTATCCATTTGGTCCACACAATGCACCATAGTTACCTTTGTGCACCGTACTGAAAGTATAAAGAGTGGCAAGTCCTTTCTCTACTTCAGGTCCCTAGAATAAATAAGAAATCTGTAGCAGATGGTAGGTAGGGAGCGTAGTGGAATATACATAAAGACAACACTTCTCAAAGGACTCTAGTTACTGTAAGGGTAGGTCACTTTTCTTTCTTCAAGTCTACTGAGGATGGCTCCAAAACCCAACTAGTAACTGCTCAGAATCTTTTACTGACTAAAGGACTCTTACCAAAAAAAGGCATCCCAGGAGATGCCTGTACTCGTGCATAATGTTTTATAAAAGTAGGTTGCAGCCTAGCACACGATACTAGGAGTCATTTGAAGGGAAGGCCAGTGAGGCATTTTGGGTGCTAACAGAATACGCCCCATCACTTTCTGGGTCACATCTTAGAAATTTCGTGGGAAAAGAGAATACGTTTATAGATTCACTTTGAAAGACTGCATAAAAATTGCATCACCTTTCATAATCTAAATAAGAGGGACAAAAAGTCTAGAAGACTACTAGAAAAGTCTTGTTCTTTCCAAGTAAAAGGGCAAGACCCTCCTGACATCTAAGAAACATATTTGCATTTTTTCATGATGTGTCTGCATCTTGGGAAAGAATACAGATTAAGGTTGAATTCAGGAAACTACTGTTGGAAGAAGTTTTGGGTGTTGCCTAATGAAAACTGTCATGACAAAATACAGTAAGGGGGGGTCTGATAACAGGGGCCAAGCTTTTGCCTACTGAGAGCAGGGCTAGGCAGTAGAGGTAGAAAGCTGCAGAGCCCCAAATAATGAACAGTTGTTTAGATAATGGCCTGCTGAGGTACCCTCAGCTCAGAAGGAGAAGCAGCCAGGGGCTAAATATATAATCCCTGCACTTGAGGCAGGGATGGCAGCCTTGAACTAGGCAGAGCTGGAGGAAGGGCTCGCTGCTGGGAGCTCTGGAAAGTATTGTGAGGAGCTGGAGACTGAGCCTGACTGCTAATTAAAGGAGCTCTCCACTCCTGAAACAAAGCAGTACGAGGGGCTGGAGAAGAATCTGTGAGTAGGCCCACGAGAGCCCAAGCTCAGACAAGCTAGCAGGACAAGCTTGGGGGGCAGTTTAGAGAAAGGACTTCCCATCTGCACTTAACTGCGTTTGTGTTTGGCTTGATGTTTGCTGTTTAGGCTGTGAGCTGAAGGGAAGGGAATTAGGCTACTAAAGATGCCCCAGACAGGGGTCTAACTTCTTGCCAGATTGGCAGATTGACAGAGGCTCAGTGAACAGTAGCTCAGGCTGTCAGTGCCCTGAGAGACAGGGCAGAGGGGGAAAGCAAGGCACCCAGGACCACACATTGTCTGAAGGCACAGTATACCAGAGTATACCACCACCACCAAAGGCATGGAGGGGAAGATGGAGGTTGGGGGAGTTGGTATACCCAGGAATACCAAAGTATAAGGAGCCAGACTAGAGTGACCACAAGGAGATGCCACTCCTGCAAGTGGTAGATCCCATTACAATATCTCAATTCTCTTGCCTTCCTCTCTGACATTATAGCCATAAGAGAAGCCATCTTCCTAGGCAAGCAGAAAAGCGTAAGGGAAAAGGTTCAAATGGAAGTTTTGCTATAACTGTGAACACTAAAGCAAAGTCTTGCAATGGTGAGAAGATGCTCACTAGCCCTTTCAAGCTAAAAACAGAGATTGGGTTTAATCGTGTTCTGGGCTTTGACTAGCATCAAAACAGGGACAGCCACCTACACATGTATCTTGAATGGTAATTAACTTGAATTAGCCCCTGTTGTTCTGGAGCAACATGTTCAGGTAATTCACAGGTACTTAACATTAGGGTTACAATACAGTCTGGGTTTTCCCAGACATGTCCTCTTTTTAAGTCCCCTGATCTCCATCAAGGTAGGTTTTTTTAATCTAAACAATAATCTGTGACTTTGCTCTGCTCCACTGGTGGGAGCAGGGGGACAGCGATTGAAGGCAGAGGTATCATATGTATCTATACATACACACACACGTGGCTGGCATATAGCTAGGTAGGAGGGTGGGAGCAGCCTTGGCAACTGGAGGCAGGTAAGTGTATGGGGAGCAGGGGTTGGAGGGCCAGGGTTTGGGAACTGTTCCAGGGTGTGAGGGGCAGGGGGTGAAAGACAGAAGAAGATGTGTGTTTGAGGCCAGGCAGGTACCTGGTGGTGCTGGGGGGGGTGGTGGCCAGGTGCTGGGGCTAGGGCTGCAGCAAGGTGGGGGCGGGGGGGAAGGAGGGAGACAAGGTGCTGCCCTTCCAGGGGGAAGGGGGTGGTGGGGGCCCTCTGATGGCAGTGGGGAACCCCATGCCTGAGTCAGCAACACAAGGGCTGTTGCCTATTCTTGCAGGACTGGAGCAGCCAGAAGACATTGCCCAGAGGGGAGTGGGCATGGCCAGGCCATCTGGCACAGTGCAGGAGCCCAAGCCTGGAGTGGGGGTGTCACAGGCCTCCTCTTCTTTCCCAGCCGCGCCCGGGCCAGTTTTGCTCTGCTGCCACCTGCAAGAATCGGACTTGCCGCACTCTGGCCCAGTTGGGACAGCGGCAACTGGGGACCCCTCCAACAGAGCTGGGGGGAACAGGGACCTGTGGGTTGGGAGTGAGGTGCAATAGAAGAGTTGGGGGGGGCTGAGGCTTGGAAGTGAGGGCACAGGAGGGGCAAGGGTGGCTTGTGTGTTGGGAGTGTGGGGCACTGGCAGTGCTAAGGGGCTGTGAGTCAGAGTGAGAAGCAACAGCATGGCCTGGGGAGACAGGAAACTGTGGGTTGGAAGTGAGGTGCACTGGCAGGGCCAGGGGCATGGGTGACCAACTGGTGCGGCCTTAGTTGGAAGGGTATGTGTGTGGCAAAAATGCCACTGTCAGTGCCCCTCTCCAGAAACCTCTCTCTGTGCCAGCCTGAGAGGCTGGTGAGAGGCTGGTGTTGAATCCCTCAGGACGGGGATCTCCTCCCTGTCTGCATGACAAAAGCCTGGGCCTGGGAGGGGATGCTCTGGTCACCTGGGCAGGGGAATGACCCGGCCCTGTGCAGGGACCCAGGCAGCCAGGGATGCTTGGGAAATGGGTCGGCTTGTGACCAGTTTTGGCAGCTTCGATTGGACCAAGCTGCTGAGGTCAGGGAGGGGATAAAACGCCCTGATCCAAGAAGAAGGCCAGCCATTAGCCATGCAGTCATCCAGGTGAACCTGAACCGGGCTATCTCTGCATGCTCTAAGAGTAATTTGCCTCCAGAGGGAAACTCCAACCACCTCTGGATGATGAGAGTGAGTAAGCTACTTGAGATCCAATTAGTTATTTAGAGTACAGTATTTCAGATGTGTGTTTAAATGGCTACCTCAGCCACCCTGGTTTGTTCTATGGGATTCCTTTGATATTCCTCTATTATTTCTATGATATTGCTTTACCTTTTACCCTGTTTCTGCCCTACCCCTGTAATCAATAAAGTTCTCCTT
>JAGPOW010001338.1:76942559-76962828 GCA_030014935.1 Caiman crocodilus | reverse complement strand
CTATTATTTCTATGATATTGCTTTACCTTTTACCCTGTTTCTGCCCTACCCCTGTAATCAATAAAGTTCTCCTTTGTGACCGGTGTGGGAGACTTATTGGGGGGGGGTCTAAATTATGCCAAGGAGGCCCCTTAGGTCTGTGGACTAAGGGAGACTTTCTTCATAAGCCCCTGACTTGACCCAAGTGCTGGTATTGGGCCTAGGACCCACTGGACGATCAGGCCTGTGTTTTCCAAGGTGCACAGAGCCAGAAGTAAGTCCAGAGCCTTGGATGGTGGCAGCGGGACCCCGGGCTAGCGGGTGTGCTCCAGGGAAGGGGTCGGCCGGACGGAGGCACCCCAAGGGAGGCACTCGGAGCCTGGAAGGTGGTTGGGTGCAGGGAGGTGGGCGGCTCAATGCAGGAGCGCCACCTAGTGGCCCGCCACAACGTGCCCCCACCACAGCCGGTTCTGCCAACTGGGGGGGGTCCCCTTTTGGCCAATCCCGCAATGGCCGAGTGCTGCAGCCACTTCCAGGAATGGCTGTGCCTGCTTTTGGGAGTGACTGCAGCAATCAGCTGGTGCTTGCAGGGGGGGTACTGGCACTCTGACCTGCTCCCCCTGCCTGTTGCCTAAGTGGTGAGTGCAGCTGGTCAGGGGGTGTACCAGTGCTCTCAGAGGTGAACCCCCTATGCATCACCACTGGCCAGGTGGCTGCAGGTTGGGACTGAGGGTCAACAGCATAACCCAGGGGAGGGTTAGGACTGGGGGACACCTGCAGGGCCAGGGGTCTGCAGGTCAGTAATGAGGAAAAGCAGTAGGGATGGGAGGCTTCAGGTTGGGAGTGAGGGGCACCAGCAGGGCAAAGGGGTTGCGGGTTGGGAGCAAGATGTCCCCCTGACAGGTGTCCTTTTTTGTGGAACTGGAAATACAGTAACCCTACTATGGAACAAGAGGGTTGGACACTGCAGGATTCCAAGATAAAAGGCTGGGGGGAAGAGGGCTGCCAATATTTCTTTTTAGCCTCATAAACCTTTCTGTGACCAGATGCGAGAACGCACTGCAATTATCTAGTGGAGGATAGAAGTCACTATGCACTACAAAGGAACTGAAAGAGTCCCACAAATACTAACGACAACATGTAAGCCAGTATGTCCAGAAATTGTGGTGGTCATACAATGCCCTAAATCATCTGCCTGTGTGTGTTAATGGAACCTTTATTTGTAGATTCTTTCCTGCTGCTAAGTAGAATGGATTGAACTTGTAATAAATGCAGTGCTTCTAAGTGAGATGTCCATTAAAACAATGAGGTTCAGCAAAGGGATACACCGAGTCAGAAGTTATCAGCTGATAACTGAAGAAGTTATGAGAGCTAGAACACTCTCCTATACACAAAAGCCACTAAAATAACAACTTTTACTCTGTCCTGCTTGGTCTTTCTCAGGATTCAAAGCACCAGTGAAAATGGTGGAATATATATATATATATATATATATATATATATATATCAATTAACCTGATGGCTGAATTGAGGACAGCTCATTGAAAACCAGTTTCAGCTGTCCCTGAAATAAATACTCTGATATTTCTTATTCTTGTCAATTGCAAAGAAGTCCTCAGATGAATGACCTTCATCACAAAGACATGGAACTCCTATTTCCTGGAGAAAAGTCTGCTGATATTGCTGGCAACTATGTTCTAAGAATGCAGCAAGTGAATCAATGTCATAATGATTTTATAATGTGTGTATGTGTGTGTACACATGCATAATTACATTGGATATACATGTGTATATGCACCAATTCCAGAGTCTTATTGCTTTGGCTTAATATCCGGAACACCAAGTTTCCTGCTGGTTATGCTTAAGGCCCTACTGGATTCACATTGGAAATGGACTGCAGTGCACCTCCTTTAATCTTGCAGGTTCCCCTGTGTGCCCCTTCCCACCATTGATTGGTGGAGAGGCACTGCTTGCGGCTCACTCCTGATTGGCTGGGAAGCGAAAGCCACAATTTTAAACATGGCACTACTTTTGCCTCCCCACCACTGATTGGCTGAGGAGGCCCCAGCAGCCCCACTGCTTACTTACTGCTTACTGATAGGGAGGCAAAAACGGCATGTTTAAAACCACAGTTTTCGCCTCCCTGCTGATCAGGAGTATGCTACAAATAGGGACCCTCCACCAATCAGAAGCAGGGGTGCACACAGGAAAACCTGCAAAATTAAACCTTAGTGCAGCCCACTTCCATTACAAATTTCATAGGGCCTTATTTATACTGCATACTGTTATGTTGACATGATTCATTTGGGCTGGTTCTGAATGACTGATAGAAAGTGTTTTACACTCCGCATTGCTTTGGGTTCTACACTAGCATGCTGAAATGAAGCAATGACTCCTGGAGTTAAAGTAGCCTGTATCACACATCCATTCATCCAAATAAGCTCCACAACTCAGTAATGATGCACCTGTTTTGTTGTTATATGAGGAAAGAAGGTAACTCCTACACCAGTGCTTCTCAACCAGAGTGCTACTGCAACTTGGGGTGTACTGATATCCTTTCAAGGATGGCATGGGGTACCACACAATGTTACACGCAATGTTACACACTGTTAGGTGTGCAAACAGGATCCGCAAGATAAACCCAGACATTTCAAACAATGTTAAAAACATTCTGATCTCCTTGTGGTCTTTCTGAGGTCTCTGCGATGGAAGAATTGTTCTATTATTTTTTTCTGTAGTTAAAATAACAAATAAAAACAAGGACCCATCATTTTCCAAAGAGTTCCTCAAGTTGATTGAGGGGTGCATCAAGCCTAAAAAGTTTGAGGACAACTTTCTTATATATATCTTTTTCCACTAGTTGCAGGACAGGCAGACTCAAAGAATTCATTCGGATTCAAGAAACTGAGAGAAGCATCTCTAAACTGTGTTTTCCAGGGAGTGAATTGTCTTCAGACCTGCCTGAAGACATCAGAGATAAATACTGTTTCATGATTATACTACGTGGCCCAACAGATACAGAGAAAATCTCATTGATGAGAATGACGCTGATTGATAAGAAAGGTCATAAATCTGGAGTTTGCGTTCACTGTCTGAGTTTAGTTTTGATTAAATAAATTTTACTGTGAGTTGGTGTTTGAATGGACTTTTTCTTCATTTCAGTGGAATAGAATGGGAAGCTAGATCTGAGGAAATGATTGGTGGGCAGTAGATTCATAGATGCTAGGGTTGGCAGGGACCTCAACAGACCATCGAGTTCGCCCTCCTGCCTGGGTAGGAAAGAGTGCTGGGGTCATATGACCCCAGCCAGATGCTTATCCAGCCTTCTCTTAAAGATCCCCAAGGTAAAGGAGAGCACCATCTCCCTTGGAAGCCCATTCCAAATTTTGGCCACCCTCACCATGAAGAAGTTTTTTCCTGATGTCTAACCTAAATCTGTTCTCTGTCAGTTTGTGACCATTGTTCCTTGTTACCCCAAGAGGCAGCCCAGTGAATAGAGCATCTCCAATTCCTTGCTGCATCCCCCTAATGAATTTCTAGGTGGCTACAAGATCACCTCTCAGCCTTCTATTGCAGAGGCTGAGGAGGTCCAGGTCCCTTAGTCTCTCTTCATAGGGCTTGGCCTGTAACCCCTTAACCATACAAGTGACCCTACTCCGGACCCTCTTGAAATTATCCACATCCTTCTTAAAGTGCCGCATCCAAAAATGGACATAGTATTCCAACTACGGTCTGACCAATGCTGCACGGAGGAGAAGAGTTACTTCCTTGGTTCTATTTGTCAAGTATCTGCTGATGCATGATAAATTGTGGTTAGCTTTGCTGATGATTTTGTCACACTGACGACTCATGTTCATCTTGGACTCCGCTATGACTCCAAGATCCCTTTTCGCTTCTGCGCTGCTGAGAGGGTCATTTCCCAGGCAGTAGGTGTGCTGGATATTTTTATACCTTAGGTGCAGCACACTGCATTTGGTCTTGTTGAATTGCATCCTTTTGCATTCTGCCCACTTTTCCAACCTGTCCAGTTCTGCCTGCAATTGTTTCCTACCTTCCAGAGTGTACACTTCACCCCACAATTTAGTATCATCCACAAACTTGGACAGAATACACTTCATGCCCTGAGGAAGACATTGAAGAGTACAGGTCCGAGGGCCAGGCCCTGCGGGATCCCACTACCCACATCCTTCCAGGTTGATACCGACCCATCTCCTACCACTCTCTGGGTGCAACACCCAAGCCAATTTGCCACCCACCTGACCATGTAAATATCTAAGTCACAGCTTCTTAATTTATTTATGAGAATGGGATGAGATACCATATAAAAGGCCTTCCTAAAATCCAAGAAAACAACATCCATCTCTACTCCCTCGTCTAAGCATTTTGTGACCTGGTCATAAAACAAAACCAGATAAGTCAGGCATAATCTACCTGCTACAAATCCATGCTGGTTGCCCTGCTGCATTGTTTTTCCCACTGGACTCACACAAATATGAACCTTAATAATCTTTTCAAAGACTTTTCCAAGAATGGAGGTGAGACCTATAATTACTTGGATCCTTCTTCCTCCCCTGCTTGAAAATAGGAACCACATGGGCTCTTTGACAGTCCTCTGGCACCTGACCAGAGCACCATGAGCACTCAAACAGCCATGCCAGTGGTTCTGCTATGACATCAGTCAATTCCTTCAGTACTCTCAGATGCTGCTCATCTGGATCTGCTGATTTAAACACATCTACTCGATCCAAGCAACTGTATCAAGTCAGCGTCAAAAGTTGGTAGGCTGGTGTCCTGCTGATGTCCAGCTAAGAATCAGTTAGGAGACTTATCTTGACCCTTGTTCAAGAACACTGAGGCAAAGAACTCGTTGAAGAGCTCAGCCTTGTTCCTGCTGTCTGTCACTAATTGCTCCTGCTTGTTCAGTAGGGGTCCTAGGCAGCCCTGTGCCTTCCTTTTATTCCCTACATACCTAAAAAAATACTTTTTGCTGTCTTTAATTTGTGTTGCCAGCCTCAGCTCCGTAGTTGCTTTGGGCTTTCTAACTGCCTCCGTGCAAGTGTGGGCCAAGTAGGTATACTCCTCCTTGGTAGATTCCCCCTGCTTCCACCATGTATATGCCTCTTTTTTTTGCCCTTAGACTCCCCTAGATTTCTCTGTTTAGCCAAGGAAATATTTTGGTCCCTTTCCCTTGCAATGGGATCATCTCTCTCTGTGCCCAAAGGATCACTTCCTTTAGGAATGACCACCCTTCCTGGATTCCCATCTTGCCAATACTCCTATCACTCCTATCCTGGACTCTCATCTTGCCAATACTACTACACAGTAGGACTGTGCAAAGCTTCGGTCCCTAATTCAATTTGACAGAGATTTGGCCCGATTCGGTGGCCAAATCTCTGAATCCGAATTGAATCAGAGGACCCTTTAATCTCTCTGAATCAAAACAAAACCCTCTGAATCAATTTGGAGAGATTCAGAAAGATTCAGAGATTTGGATATAGATACAGCTCTACATGTTTTTTCTACATACTTCTAGGTACCAGGTGGCTCATGAACGCTGCAATGCTGGAGAGCATAGAGCATCCCACAGGAGCGTGGGGGGCTCCCCAGTGCGCTCGGCAGCAGACCCAGAAGTGGAACAGAAGCACTTCTGGTCCACTTTCAAGTCCACCAAGAAGTACACAGGGCCACCCCCCGCACCTCCTGGCTTGGTGACTGGTGCCTCCTGGGTCTGGGGGAGGCACCCAGGGTCCCCCTGTGGCTGACTGCTAAGCTGAGGGTGATGGAGGGGTCCAGCATGCTCCTTGGTGGACCCGGAAGTGGATCAGAAGAAATTCCAGTCCATTTCCAGATCTGCCATCAAGCACATGGGGGGGCTCCCCCTCCCCGTTCTTCTGTGCGATGTTCCATCCACCACACTATCACAGCATTCACAAGCTGTGTTGGTACCTTGAGGTATGTAGAAAAATCATTTAAAGCTGTGTCTATGGCCGAATCACTGATTCTCTGAATCAGCATCGAATCTTCAGATTTGGATTCAGCCAAATCGAATAAGGGACAATAATCCAAATTAACTAATCGAATCACTGTCCCCAATTTGGGCCAAATCTGAATCAAATAGGGTCTGCTTTGCACACCTCTAATGTGCAGCTAGAGTCTCATTAAAAATTACTTTTAGCAGATAATGGCCATTATGAATGTATAGGTGAGGCTGGCACGTTAGGTCTCTTCTGTATTCTCTGATGTTTCCATGGTGTCTCAGAAGAAAAGAGGTAAACAGAGGAACATTTTACTACTCTAAGTAAAAGACCTAGTAAGCATCCACTTTGCTGATGAGGTATGAATTCTTAAAAGATTCTTCACAGTTAGTGGATTCTTCCACTAATACTGGTCACTTGAGAACAAAAAGTATTTCTGGCTGTATCTAAAGCCATCTACAAAGTAGACCTCACTATAGAAATATGCCTTCACTGCCAGGCATTTCTCTCTAGTCTCCTGGGATAATTTATCAATTTATGGTAATTTATGTAATAAAAACATATTTCACTGCAAGCACTTAGTAATTAGTGATACAGAACTGTAAGGCCACTAAAGATTAATTTATTTGTGTGTGTGTGTGCGTGCGCATGTGTGTGAGAGAGAGAGAGAGAAAGAGAGAGTCAGGGGTGGATTTCTGGAGTTTGGCCCCTGGACTCACTACAGCTTGGTCCTGGATAGCCTAGATTGACCCTGCACCAACCTCTAGCATGCCCAGATTGCTCCTGTACCATCGAGGTACATCGAGGTGCCTCCAATGGCACAGAGCCAGTCTGGACCATCAGGGCTTAAGCTCTGGTGAGCCCGAACTGTCTCAGCCAAGCAGACTGCCAACCGAGGGAAACGCTGGTTAATTAAGCAGACGTCAGGCGGGCTGGTGGATGAAGAGGCGGGATAAAGCGTATTGGTTGCAAAAATAACTTTTACTTTTGTCTGGTATGCGGCAGCTGCCGGCAGCAGCATTTCAGGCCGCTGCTTGGGCTTGGCAGGTGGATGATTTGTAGAAATTAATCAGGCATGAATGCACAATGGTTGCAGGACGTTTTATTACTTACGTCGTCTGGGTAGTGACGTGCGACGCAGGCAGAAGCTTTGTTTTGATTACAGTTGCTCCAGTTACAGCTAAGCGTACGTGCTCAGGATACAATTGAACGAGCCGAGACGGACGAGACGCCGTGAGTGAATTACGTGCCTGCAGGACTTTACTACATCAGGATAATGGTGACGGGGAGACGTTGGTGGGTGATCAGTCCTCCAAGTTGCTCTGTGGTGTGTTTTCAGAGTTCTCCAACTTGGGCGGAAGTTGCACGAACTTTTATTAAGGAATAAGCCAATGACAAGTTGCCAGCTGCATCGGCTTGTGGTCCTTGGCCAATTAGTGTGTGAAAGAGGAGGGAGGACTTAAGTTTCGTTTCTTGTTAGTGACATGGGCACATTTTATTTTATTTTTTTTTGGTTACAACATGAACCAGTTCTGCATCATCAGTGGACCCACCAATGGCACAGGGGTAATTCAAGCATACCCACTGGTGATGAATCAGAGGAACTGGCAGGGGTACATGCCCCTGTAGATTTCTGTGGGGCATGGGGCAGAGGGCATGGGGCTGCAGCCTATGGCTGGACTGGCAGACTTGGTGCTGTGGCCACCACCACAAAGAGGCACGTGCCATCACTACCAGGAGTCCTCTGCCACAACTACCATGGGGAGTCACCACCACCAGAAGCCTGGTGCTGCCACTGCCACCACTACTGCTGCCCCTGGTGGGCAGCACCCCCAGCCCTCAACAGCACCAACTCGGTGGGCAGGGACAGAGTGTACTGCCTCCCTCCTTCGTTAAGCCACCACTGGCACCTCAATCTTGGCAATGCAGGACTGCAGCCCCCAACTGTGTCCTCCCACACTGCCTGTGCTCCACCCCATCCCCCATTGTATTCCATAGATAGAATATATTTAAGCAACAGTTGGGCACATCTACATGACTAATTTACTCCACAGTAAATATCTCATGTCTACACATGCAGCCCTATTAGGCTGCAGGAAACTAACTAACTCTGCAGCAGGGTAGTACTTGTAAATACAAGTACTATTCTGCAGCAGAATTTTTTACTCCACAGCACATGTGTAGACATTGATGCAGCTGGCTGGGCCACTGGCCCCACACTGGAGCACCCTCATGCCACAGTCAGCCCCTCTGCAGCACATTGAGCCAGATAAGATCAGCTTTGGGCTGGCAGGCTGACCCCCCAGGTCCCCTGCCACCTAGGACTGCTCTGACCCAGCATAATATGCTGTGGTTCTGGGTGCACATTCAAATGGTGCACCTGGGAGCAATAAACTCCAGCACAATATGTGCCAGTTTATTGCTGCGTACTAATAGCACATGTAGATGTGCCCAGTGATAATGATCTTGTCAAAGGACGTACTAGTGCAGGGAGTATCTCCATAGATACTCATGACTTCAAAGGGATCCTGCTCAACTGCTGAGACCAACACTAAAGGAGCCTGTTGCAGGTTCCTAACTGTGAGGAGTAGGACTTGAAACTTAAGGCCCTTTCTCCCATTGGTATTGTAGCAGAACACTAAGGTGCCTGCTACTGAGAGAGCCCGGAAGGCTCCTCAGATGCGGGTTGCAATGGGAGGCAGAAAACGACCCACATCTGCCAGTGGTCAGCTGGCTATAAGGGGCAAGGCCTGGCTCTTATGAAGGGGGAGCTGAGGCCAGAGGTAGTTCCTTACTGGCATCCAAGACAGAAGGAGCTCCTGGCCAGCATCCAGAGAGAGAAGCTCCTGGAGCAATGATGTGAGGAGAAGCCTGACTGCAGGTACCGCTAGCAAAGTAAAGGGTAGCAACTCCAAGACGTCCAAGCAATGTTGTGACAGCCAGGTAGCTTATGTTTAAGTTGTAGCCAGGAGGCTCGAGTTTCTGTATCATTTTGTTGTTTAACACTGGTGGTTTTGGTGAGGCTACAAGGGGATGGAGGAGGCCTCATAGGGGACTCACGGTAGAGTGAGGACCCCAGCCCCAGTGAGGGCACAGAGTTCAGGAGGACAGACCCCTGCAGGGGGAAGAGCCCAGTGAGAGGGCAGCCCTGCAGGGGGAAGAGCCTGGTGAGAAGGGCCGCAGTAGAGAGAAGGCTCTAGTGAGAAGGGTGGTGTACAGAGAAGGCCCGCAAGGCCTAGATACCCAGGACACCCAGAGCAGAAGAACTGTGGCCAACTGGAGGAGAGGTAGCCTCCCTATAAAAACACATATTGTCAAGGTCGTGGCGGGTGAGAATAGGAGGGTGCAAGTCCGAAGCTTGGCACAGTAGAGGAGGCGGCAAGGGCTGGCACAGTGACCCTGCTGTCCCTCCTGTTACAGTGGTGCATTGGCTGGGAACTGTAAGACCGTGCACAAAAAGATGAACCCAAAGGCTAAAACTAGGACAGAGAGTGACAGCTGTAGGAAGACAGTGGCAACAAACCGAGAAGAAGGCAGAGTAGGAAGACACTGCCCAGGGATGCTACTGGGGAAGCCTGAGGGGCCAACCAGTGAAGGCGAAGCCAGGATGGCGATGGCAGAGGATATAGAGAGCCTGAAACAGGAGAATTTTGCCAGATGCTTACGGATAGATGAGTTAGAAGAGAGAGTTGAACAAATGAAGTGGGAGCTAGAGGTGGCCCAAATTCAACGAGAGCAAGCTGAGGCAAAGGCTACGGGGTTAGAACAGCGGGCCCAGGCAGGAAAAAGCGAAGGAGACACAAGAGAGACTAGGTGCTGGATAGCGGCAGAAGCAGAGAGGGCTCGTGTATTAGAGCGGCTTATTACAAATGGAGCCCAAAAGAGCCAGGAGAGGGAAGAAAAGCTGCAGAGGGAAACAGCAGCGTGGAGAGAAGTCTGCTACAACTGGCACAGCCCAGGCAAGGGAACAGAAAGAGATATTACAGAAGTTGAAGGTCACCAAGGAGGTGATGGAGGTTCTTCAGGAAGAAGTCTGCAGCCAGGCAGATCATATACAGGAACTGCATGATGAGCTGGAGGAGTGGTAACAGAAGTGCTTTCATGCAGAACATCAACCACAAGAGCTACGGGATGAGCTGCTTAAAAGCCATGACCAAGCAAAAGAAACAGGCAAGGCTTTTGCACAGGAAATGGAGAAAATAATAGCTAACCTAGCAAATTATGAGGACCTGTACCATCGAAGCTTGTCCCTTGAAGGAGAGTTAGAAGCTGGGACAAAGGAGACTGAGAGGTTCTGGTCTCAGTTACAGAGTGTGGAGGCAGAGAGAGACCACATGGGAAAACAGATACAGCGCCTTAAATCTCTCATAGATGATAATGGGGCCAGACAGGCAGTGACTAAGGCAGAGAGGGAACAGTCACAGAAGCAAATACAAATCCTAAGGCAGCAGATTCAGGCCTTAGAGGCAGAAGATGAATTGTTTAGGGCAGCCAGGAGTCAGATAGCTACAAAAGACCAAGATCCTGGGGAGTCAGAGGTGCCAGAGACAACAAGCATAGCAACTCAGGCAGATGCAGGACAGAAGGCCCAAGCAGAAAAGGTTGCAAATGCAATGCAAAGAGAGAGACTAGCATCAATAAGTCTGCAGTTGGAGGAATATGCATCCTGGGCTAACATGGAGTACAAGGAGCAGTGGCAAGAGCTGGAAGCCTTGAGGGGAATTTTGGTAGAGACTGCATGGACCATACATCTAAAGGACCAGGAAGACCAAGAAACCCACAAGAATACTGAGCGGGGAAGCTCCAAGGAGGAGAGGGGAATAGAGCAGCAAGAGAAGAGTACAATGACGGAGGGATCTCCCAAGACGGATGCGGCCACAATGTGGGGAGAGAGTATCCCCATAGTTATCAAGTACCTTGAGCAGAAGTGGAGTCACTGGGCAAGCCAGTATGTGGAAGGATTGAATGGCTTGAGAGCAAGATTAGAAAATCTCACCAGCAGGTTCGATGATGGGGTACTGACCATACCAAAACCGGTACCACAGAGTGAGGTAGATAAGGGGGATAGGGCCCCTGGGCAAGATAGAAAGCAGGTTAGTGGGAGATACAGGAATGGTGACCTAAGCTGTCCTGATCACACGCAGAGGGGAGGACAGCTAAAACAAGAAGGCCAGAGATCGAGGAGGGCACAGGCATGGGTATGTGGTAGAACAGGTACAGCTTCCAGGAGACAGAGAGAGGTCCAAAGGCTTGAAGTGGGCAGGAGGAGCCAAAACCCCAGGGAGCGAAAGGGGGAAGGAGAAGGACGGCCCAAGCTCCACCCTAAGGATGAGATATCCAGCCCTGTGCAACAGCAGGGACCAGACCAGACACAGGTTGCAGGCCAACCTAAGGAGACAGAGGGACCCTCAAGACTGAAGGTAATCTGGTTGGAGAAAGAATGAAGTGGAGGAAGGAGGCCATGTATTTATGTTAGTAACCTCCCAGGGCAAGTTAAATGGTGGACCCTGAGAAAGGTGGTTGAAGTCAGAGTTGGGGGAGTAGCTTGTGTAAAAGTATACACCGGGCCCGGTGGAAGATCCGCTGGCCAGGGAAAGATAGGATTTCGGAGGGTGGAAGATGCCCGGAGAGCACTGAAGGTGCAGTGGGAGCTTTGGGGAAGGCTCATGGATGGGCAAGGAACCTCGGGGAGAAGAGACTCTTTACAGGGGGCCCAAAGAAAGGGAGATCTGGGACTCGTGAGCAGTAAAAGAGGACCCCCACCCCGCCCAGTAGCAGGAAGTAGCTCTCTAAGGAAGGGAGAGGAGGCAGTCTTGTCAAGGTGATGGCAGAAGAAAAGAGACAATAGGCCTGAATTGCATCTTACCAGGGAAGGCTAATGTGGGGGGACTGCCTGTGGCGGGGTAGCTCCCAATAAATCCCACGTGGTGTGCACTGAGTAAAAGGCGAGGAGGAGGCGCTTGGAAACCTCCACCTCCAACATTTGAGTTGCCAAGTGCCAGAAGAAAGGCCGAGAAAAGCCACAGAGGGACGCAACACCTATGAAGATCCACCTCGGTGAGTCTGAAATCTTAAGCGGGGAGGTGCGTAGCAGCACACTAAGGTGGGCCTGGCTCTTATGAGGGGGGAGCTGAGGCCAGAGGCAGCTCCCTGCTGGTATCCAAGGCAGAAGAAGCTCCCTGCCAGCAGCCAGAGAGAGAGAAGCTCCTGGAGCAATGATGCGAGGGAAGCCCGACTGCAGGTACCCCTAGCAGAGTAAAGCGGAGCAGCTCCAAGACGTCCGAGCAGGAGGCTTATGTTTAAGCCGTAGCCAGGAGGCTCGAGTTTCTGTATCGTTTTGTTGTTTAACACCAGTGGTTTGGGTGAGGCTATAAGGGGATGGAGAAGGCCTCATAGGGGACTCATGGTAGAGTGAGGACCCCAGCCCCAGTGAGGGCATGGAGTTTGGGGGTACAGACCCCAGCTTCAGGAAAGAGCCTGGTGAGAGGGCAACCCTGCAGGGGGAAGAGCCCGCTGAGAAGGGCCACAGTACAGAGAAGGCCCGCAAGGCTTAGATATGCAGGACACCCGGAGCAGGAAACTGTGGCCAAGGGGAGGAGAGGTAGCCTCCCTATAAAAACACATCATCAAGGTCGTGGCGGGCGAGAATAAGAGGGTGCAAGTCCGAAGCTTGGCACAGTAGAGGAGGCGGCAAGGGCTAGCACGGCGACCCTGCTGGGCCTCCTGTTACAGGTATCATTAACTTTCCAGCCAAACCTAACAAAAAGAAACTGCCCACTTTCCCTAGCCTTAAAATTGCAAATTGTGGAAGTTAACAAGTAAGTTTCTTGGCTCTGCCTTGAATCTCTCCTCAGATTATATGATAACCCTTAAAAAAAACCAAAAACCAAAAAACAAAAGACAATATGACACACAGTAAAAGGCCATGCGAGGAGATACGAAATGTGCAAGGGGAAGGCTGATACTAGCTTAGCATTTTAAGAAATGGAAATTTACTGTAATATCAATTTTTTCCATTTTTTTACAGCTTTTTATTCCTTTAATTTAATTTAAATTCGATCTAAATTGAGTCTTAATATTTACAGTAACTGAAAGCAACGAAAGTCCAGCAGTCCCCAAAGCCTGTCCACAAACATTAATTTATCACCTTTCACAAATATTAACATTTAAACATAAAGCAAATTGCTCATCAGTCTGAAAGTTCTATGTAATATGTCTTCAGACAGATTTATTCTCTCTGTTCATTAATCATAATGCATGAAATATCATATAGAAAAAAAAATCAACGAACTTACAAGAAGCATCAGCATGAAAGATCCCAGGTATATGATGAGGAAAAATAACAAAATCATAAGTAGAGTTAAGATTCCACGAATCCACCAGTTTTTCCATCTACAAAGAAAACATATCAGGACAACTAAAAAAAATCTGTACAATTAAATACTTACTAAAAGATAGATTAATTTAGTGCTCAACCAGAGAAATTATACTACTGAAGGAGGAACAAATAGGGGAGGGGGACAGGGGCAGGGGTTAGGCTACTTAACCTCCCCTACACTGCTTGCCCCCACCCCCATCAATGCTTTTCCTGTTGTAGCAGTCCTATACGTGAACTATAACAAATTTACAAATTTTTCCATGTATAGAATCTAATTACTGGGGAGGGTCTTTATATTTAAAGTAGCCTATTTACCTGAATCCAAGACTAATTTAAAAGAGATCTGTGCTCACGTTAATACTGGAACCACAAAGGTCATCAATCCTGATTTATGAGATGTAAGAGAAGGTGCAGTAGGCTACTTGTTCCTATTTTCTATTCCTTTGCAGCAGCTAGCTACAGTCTAACCTGTGAAGCAAGGGAAGTCCTGTAGCGTGTAAGCATGTCCACAAATACACCACAATTACTTGCATACACCACCCCCCAAATACAACATACCTTGTTTTGAGAAGGTAAAATGAAGAGGGGGAAAAAAGAGTTTTCCAGAGCCTTCACTGCACAGCAAGCCCTTGGGTAAGGCTGAACCTTGTGCCCGCATAGAGCAGAGATGGGGTTCCATTGTCAGCATCACTCCCCTTCTCCTGGCTGCCCAGTCAGCACAATGACTGCTAGTTCAGAAGTGGCTGAGAAAAGGTTAAACCTGTAGCTGTAGGAGGGAGAAGAGGAGTGACACTGGTAATAGGACATTACCCATGGGACACAGGGTTCAGACCACTGCAATTCCAATGTGGAAATCAGTTTTGTCACTTAAGTCATGTACCCCATAATGGAGAGCTGATTTTCAGGAAAGAGATGTGTGCACTATGTAAATAAACACAATAATATTTTTTTAAAGCAAGGCTTTTCAACCTTTTTAAAGGCATGTACCCCTTCTGGTGGGTACCCGTCCTGGACTTTATCCCCTGGACACTCAGCAGCTGGTTAATGAGTGGGGGGGGTGTTCCTTGGCAATGAGTCCAGGGAGGTACTTGGGTGGTGGCAGGCAGGAGCAGCAGAAAGGGAAGTGTGCTGCTGTTGCTTGTCACCGCTGCGTGATGTCACGTGGTGGCATGCTTCCCAAGTACCCCTGCTTCTCTGCACCACTGCTGTGTACCCCCTGGGGCTGCCTTAAGTGCTCCCAGGGGTACAGGGAGCCCTGGAAGTCTTGTTTGAAAGGCTTACAAATGGCTAAGTAAAAATCTAGTTTGCTTTCAATATATGTGTTTAGCAAATAGAATACAACCTTTGAAATTAATTAATAATAATCTGGTACCTCTTTTAGGGGTAACCAAAAACCTTATATTTTATTTAAACAATGTCACCAAAAAAACCCAACAAACCCTTAAATTTTAAGGAAAGAAAAGATAAATTTATTTTCTGGTACTATACCTGCCCCCAAATTCCCTTGAAAATGTTTCTGGTTGTATAATATTGCTTTTCAATACACTTTGTTTTCCTCATTTCTGTGGATTTTCAGACGTTAACAAGAGGGTACACTGACTGCAAAAAGAAAACTGTAAAGCTAACCATGGTCAGATCACTGCCAAATGAAAGAGAAAACAAAAAGATTCCCCACCCCACCCCAGACATTTCTTGTTGCACTGGTAAAATAATTTCCAGACACATTTGATTAAAGAAATCCATCATCTTAATTAACTTTAAAATCTATATTGAATTTAAGTTTGTTAGACATGTAATATACTTTTGAAAGATTTTATTTAATGATACATTAGTGGTCACTAAGCCATTTCAATGAAGCTGTCAAAGGTAGGGCAACAGAGACAAAATCCACTACACTGCAATAGGCTTTAATTCACAATGTTGTACTCTTCCTAACACTGTAAGTCTTTACCATAAACAAAAACCTCACTGTCTTAAAAAAGGAGAATATTACATCTCTCAGAAGTTAGAACAAAAATAGATAAGAAGCACATTTGACACATCTGGAAAGCCAACTTTATTAGAGACAGGCCAAGCCTCAAGGAGTCTAGCCAACCATTTGGCATTATGACAAGTCTTCAATGTTTAACTTTTACCGGATATAACAGAAACTGCAAGATTCTTGGGATCACCATAAAAATAGGGATAATATTTAAGGAGGGGAAGGAAGATTACGTAGTGCTTCATCTAGATGCTCTTAAAAATTAAATAAAATTCCAATTCAGGTAATGGTCCTGTTGCCGGATAAAAAAGAGGCCCTGCCTCTCTACATTAGATGATCAGAGGGAATATGATCCTAACAAGTACCCTTGACTCCACCCTTCAACAAAGCAGTATTTTGCGCACAGAGCACTGACCTCTGTACCCTCCAAAAATGATTTAAGAACCTAAAGCAGATTTTAAAGCCATGTGTTAACTGGAAGTCCTGAGGTACCAGATTCTGAATAGTATTGAGGGCAAGTCTGTTTAGAGACCCAAAGTCCTTCAAAATGTTTACCCTAGTAAGCTGAATCTGAAAATGATCATGCACTGTTGGTCCTCATTCTATGATAGTAGCAGGATGACACTAAAAGTGTTACAAGTTTGTGTTCATGCTTAACTGTCAGGACAGGCATCAAGATGTGAGCACATACTAAACAAAAAGCTACTAAAAACGAAAACGTCGCTAAACTAATTAGAGCAGTGGTAAGCAACATACAGCCTGCAGGCCAGACTCAAGCAGTGAAGAGACTGGATCTGGCGCACAACAGTTCAAAGAGTCAGCAGCACACTCCAGCCCAAGCAGCAAAGGAGGCATCCCCAACATGCTAATGCGTGCCTTTTTCTATCTAGATTCCTTTTGTGGCATCTGCTGATTGCTTGGAAGGTCATGGTTGGGGCTGGGCCACAAGCAGTGGCCCGCAGTGGTAAGAGACCTTCAGGAAATTGTTGATGCCTCTACCAAGGCATACCAGAAAATGGGACTGACACAACATTCAGAAGATTTAGGTCCTCCACCAACAAGCTCCTAATGAGTAGTCCCCAGCTCCAGCAATCCAGATCCATGGTGAGACGCTGGAGAACATTATTTCCCATATCTCAGACCCACCTCTTGCAAAAGAAATCAGCAAAGAAATCCAACGTCACCTCAAATGTGCAAGTGCAGCCTCTGGGTGCCTGAAGAAATGGGTGTTTGAAGATCGTGACATCAGATCCAAAACCAAGTTCAAGCAGTTATGATTCCTACCTCACTGTATAGAGCTAAGACATGTACAACGTCTGAATTAGAAGGTATTAAATCTGGTGAGGGTGTGTGCAAGGACTCATGAAGCCAAGGGAAAGCCTGTTTATACTAAACTGACATACTAAAACTTCTGTTCCTAACTGTTGAGAAAATGAGTTGCTGGATGTGGCAAGTTACTTCCAGAATATTTATGTAGTGAATAACATTGTCCTTCTGTCACATTTCAGTTATCAGCCTATGAAACTTCTGAATATGCCTTAGTTGGACTACTGCACACAGTTAATTACAACAGCAGAATGAACTGAATGAGGTGACTCAAGTACACAAAGTGCTTCATGCTTGAAAGAACTGTGCCTCTACAGCTAGCTTCATGTACGTATAAAACATTCCTGCATTTCACCTGATTGCTACTCAACTGGTTTGGAGGTTAAAACAGAAGCTAAGCAAGGCTGCATCATCCCTCCAACACTTCTAAATCCAGCATGCTCAGGACCAAGCATGTGCTGGAAATTTGAAAATTCCAGTTTTTTGAAACTGGAGTGGCTGCTGGTTCTGAAGTGGTGGCCGCGCAGAGTGGGGTGGTGGATGGCAGCAGCAGACGCCACGTGCAAGCTTCCCTATCCACATCCGGGGGAGGTGGCGGAGAGTGGTGGTCGGTCCTGGAGCAGTGGCTGCACACTGAGTGGGATGGTGGTGGCAATGGTTGCCGCTGCATGCAAGCTTTCCCTTCTGCGTCCAGCGGGTGGGGGGGAGCGCTGGCCAGTCTTGGAGCAGTGTTCACACACAGAGAGGTGACACAGAGTGATGGATGGCAGTGGCAGCTGCCATGTGCAATCTTCCCCCTCTGCATCCAGGGGAGTGGAGAGGGAAGCTTAAAAAGTGCTGGATTTTTGAGAATTCTGGGTTTTTGATATCCAGATTTATGGGGTTGTATTCCTTGCCATGATGCTACATCTGACCACTAACAGCTTCCAGCCAGAGTGGAGCTAAAGTACTGAATAGATGTTGGCTGAGATGAAACAGCTTACCTCCAAGACAAAACCAAGACTGCCCTGATCTTGATCACTGAGCTCCAGTACACTGATGATGCTGTAGTGTGTGCTCACTCAGAAGCAGACCTTCAGGAAATTGTTGATGGCATACCAGAAAATGGGACTGGCACGTAACATTCAGAAGACTTAGGTCCTCCACCAGCAAGCTCCCAATGAGCAGTCCCCAGCTCCAGTAATCTAGATCCATGGTGAGACACTGGAGAACATTATTTCCCATATCTCAGACTCACCTCTTGCAAAAGAAATCCAACATCGCCTCAAATGTGCAAGTGCAGCCTCCAGGTGCCTGAAGAAATGGGTGTTTGAAGATTGTGACATCAGATCCAAAACCAGGTTCATGGTTTATCAAGCAGTCATGATTCCCATCTCACTGTAGGCAGCTAAGACATGTACAATGTACAGGAGACATCTGAAGTTGCTGAAGTACCATCAACACTGCATGTGTAAGATCTTCCAAAGCCAGTGGGAAGACAGATACACCAACATTAGTGTTCTCCTGCAAGCAAACCCCATGAGTGATGATCATCCAACATCAACTTCATTGGGCCAGCCATGTCATCTGGATGTCCAACTCCAGACATCCAAAGCAAGTTTTGTTCTCCCATCTCAGCAATGTGTATGCTCAAGAGTATAACAGAGAAAGCACTTCAGGGAAGTCCTGAAGGCCAGCTTAAAAAAATGCAACACTGATGCAACTTGTAGGAGACAATTCCCCAGGACTATCCCAAATGGAAGAAAAGTCTGCTGTAAGGATCTCAGTGCTTTGAAACTTCATGACAACAACAGGAGATGGAAAAGCAGGAGCAGCAGAAACAAAGTGTCATGGAACAAATCAAGAATCCAGTGCCACCCACGCCACACAAAAACACACATCTGAGCTGCAATAGAGTCTTTTGATCCCAGGTAGGCTTTATCAGCCATCTTTGGACACACAGATAAGACAATAATGGAAAACAATTATCCTCAACTGTGAGGGATTGCTGAAGATGATGACTCAACTGATATGTCTACACTGTGTTCCTCACCTCCAGTACACTTCCAAGCATATCCAACCTCCTTCTGACAACCCAGAAGCCATGGTGGGTGTAGATCCCTACAGTCACTTTCAAACTTCTGTTTTCAGCATGCAGGGGCACCCACAGGCAGTTTCACTATTGTATTCTTGGCTCTGACAAATGCAAGCGAAAGAAGAATGGGACATGCTTGGGAATATCACTGCCTAGACACACTAGAGATGCAGTACAGGCATGCCCTTTGATTCCTGCCAGCTATGGGGAAAAGAATAAAATAAAATGGGTATTGCTTGCTAGCTCCCATCTACACTTGATTATTTTGTTACTATCTCCCAATAAAAGGCGCAAAGGTTGGTGGAAAAGTGAATGTAAAGCTTACCTGTTTAAAAAAAAAAAAAAAATTGGATTCCTCCTCCTTTAGCAAAATGCAAAATAACTCCAATTAACTAAAGGTGGCCAGAAAGCCAGCATATTACATGAAACCAAAAAAATTAATCTTCTTGAGATCAGTCACAGTTACTGGTATCTGGCTCCTGTCTCTCTGTGATGCTTCAGCATTTAAGTTAAGTTAAAGTTATTTAATAATTATTTCTTTATAATGGATGAAGCCAGGCAATCTTTGGGTGGTGTACTGAAAACGTTAATTTCATAAAAACTGGTAACCAAGCAAAAATGTAGCTAAAGAGCTATAATAATAGATCCAAAATAAAGGTATATGTGTAAAGGTTATTACATAGGAAATTAAATTTGCAATATAATTACATTTAGTCAGCAACTTTCAACATTCTTGTCTCAAATGTGTTAGGAATCTCACTTTACTATACCTGGCAGATACGCCAGAAAGAGCTCTTTTGAGTATTTCTGGAGTGCTGTCTGTTGATGGGGGAACTTCAGGAATATCGGAATCATTTCTGAGATCTAAATCTCCAAATCTGTCATCCACATCCACCTCCTATGACAAAAAAACAAAAAAACACATGTGACTATTATTTAACTCTTATAAAGGCAGTGTACATTTTATCCGAAACATTACTTCAACATGAAAACTAATTCTCAGAGAATGCAGTAATGGCAGATCAGCATCTCTATAGAAGCTTAGGCAGAATGCAGTTTAGCTCAACAAACGTATTTTACACAGAGATTTATCTTCTTATGAACTGAATAACTCTGATGATACCTAAGGACGTATATAGACAAAACGATATTTCCTGTTAAGACCGATGCAATTGCATCTGTGTTTGCAAGACCCAGGATTTTCTGCTGGGTCATAGGGCACTTAGGTGCCTGCTCCTAGAAGAGCAGAAACTGCCTGGGAAGAGTCCAAAGAGCCATTCAGGAGCCCAGGTGCAGGTTGCCATGGCAGCTAGCTAATGAGGAAATTAGCTTGCACCTGCACCTGGTCAGCTGGCCGGAAGGGGCAAGGCCCTGGGCCCATATAAACCCCAGGACGGGGACTAGGGAGTTCAGTTTTCTGCTGGCAGCCAAGGGGGAAGGAGACCTCCTGGAGTGAGTGAAGGGAAGAGGCCTGACTAAGTTCTGCTCCTAGTAATGTAAAGGGGCAGAGCATACCTTATGCAGCTTGTGTTATGTTATAGCCCAGGGGCTTATGT
>JAGPOW010001338.1:76931563-76942459 GCA_030014935.1 Caiman crocodilus | reverse complement strand
GCAGCGGAAACCCCAGGCTAGTGGGTGTGCTCCAGGGAAGGGGTCAGCCGGACGCGAGGCACCCCAAGGGAGGCACTCGGAGCCTGGAAGGTGGTCGGGTGCAGGGAGGTGGGCGGCTCAAAACGGGAGCACCCCCTGCTGGCCCGCCACACCCAGCACCACCTCAACATCCTAGAGAACCTTTAGCTGCAGGCCTGGGGAGAACAGGGTGGCCACACCACAAGAAGTGGGTGAGAGGTTACTAAAAAAGACCCTGCTTTCCCACTCCAGCTGCCAATTAGGCTCATCAGCTGGAGTCATCAGGATCTCCTGAAAAAATACCACAGGGTACCCTCCCTCTTGAAGGAAGGATTGCTTCTGACATCTCAGGAGACCTTTACTGTATTGTGAGTCTTGCATCACTTACAAGTGCCCCAAAGCATGGCACCGGAAGCACCGCAGGTCCCCCAGTGTATAGAAAATCCTCACTAGGGCCCCCTGATAAGGAATTACCAGGCACCCCTCAGCCTCCAACTGTACTCCTGCCACCAGCTGGATCATGATCTGGCAATGGAAAGAGCACATCACATGTGGCAGAGGCCAGGGTCTTGGCCAATCACTGGGGAGATAACTCACCCCAGGCTTTGGAGCTGGGGAAGCAGGGCCCAACTGGGGATATAGGGCGGGATGGAGCCAAGGACCACTCTGGTCCCTAGCTCTTCTAGAGGCTCAAGGAGGGACATACTTGCCCTCCACCACAGGCCTCCTCTCCACCACCTTTTGTGCAGTGGCCTCCAAGGCAAGGAAAAGACCCCCTTGCCATGAAAATGGAAGGCCACCATGATTTTGGGGGCCCCCCTACCCAAGCCAGGGCCTGCACCCAGGTCTCAAAGTGCAGGTTCTCCCACTTGGGCAGTTGGCACTTCACCCCATGCCTGTGGGCGAGTGCCAGAAAGGAGGCCCCGCTGCCTGAGCTGGAAGGGCCAGTGGTGGAGGGTCCAGGCCACCCAGCTTAGAGTTTCCCCACAGCTGCCTGTGCATAGCTGTGATTCCTGCCCCAGGGGACACATTTGTGGGGCTGGAGCTAGGACCAGGGCCAGGCTGAATGGGTGTGCTGGCTGGCGTAGTGCACCTGGTCCCCTCAGGCACTGGCGGTTTAGACTCTAGGCTGCAGGGCAGGGCCCTTGCCCTTCCCACCCCCAGATGTGGAGGAGGCTAAAGAGGGGCCCTTCACACTGCCCTTGCCCTTGGTTCCTGATGACAGCAACACCTGGCCAGTGGAGACCCCCTGGATCTGTTGGTTCTCTACCAGAGTCCCACCTGCCCCTGCTGTGGAGGTTGCAGGCTTCTCCACCCTCAGAGGAGCTTGGTTGGATTCTTGGGGGTGCGTTGGGGTTCGTTGCTAGCTTGGGTTCACTGGTTTACCCTCCTGGGAAGGTCCTCCAAGATCCATAGTTGATCGTCCACCCTAGCTGGGGTCTCTTGACGTGCCTCAAACATTCTTGTCAGTGGATCAGGGCGTCCTTGGGACCTGGGGGTGTTGATCCATGTTCTGTCCTCCGAACCCTGGTGATCACCTGCTTCAACCAAGGGGTGACCCAAGATCTTTGGCTACTAGCCTGAGCCGGGGTTTTTGCATCATCAGGTCTGGTGAACCAGAAGACCCTTTGGCTACTCACCTGAGCAGCATGGTCACTTGCGCAACTGGATGCTCTTTCGGACATACTGGTAGCACCGCCTTCCCTAGCCTGTCATGACTGACAAGAATCCACGCTGCACCGGAGGAAGGAAAGCAAGCTGCTAACCAGCTCACTTTTTGTCCCTGTTATTCTGACAGTCTGCCAGGCTGGGTTGGCGCCGGTCATGGAGAAAATGCAATACCAGGCTGAGCACGGTGAAAAAAGAAACAGTTCTCCATCTTTACTGGCATTTGTGTACAGACCGGTAAGTGAGCTGTTGGAGGCCCTAGGCTTCCTTGCACTCCTGGAAAAGCTCCATTCCTGGGCTAGGTTAGGAGTGGGTTCCCTTGGACAGCATAAGCATTTGTGGTTGATGCTTGGTGAGCTTGCTCTGGTGGCTGTCTACCCATCCTACGGCAAGCTTAGTTTAAAGCCTGGTCAAGCAGGTCAGCCATTCTGACTGAGAAGAGCTTCTTCCCCAATGGAGTGAGGTAATGCGGACTGTGGTTGTAGAAGCTGAAGCCTTCACAATGGCACCAGTGCAGCAGTCTTCTTTTCACTACTTCAATTTTTATCTCCTTCCTTAGTCCATGACCTGCGACCAGAAGGATCAAGGAAAAAACCACCTGGGCCTCCAACCCCCTGAGCCCTGTTCTCAGAGCCCTGTAATCGTTTATGACCTGGATGAGATTGCTCCAAGTCATGTCATTTGTGCCCACATGGATAAAGAGCGTTGAGTAGTGGTCAGTGGGCCGGATAAGTTTTGGGTTCCTCTCAGCTACATCTCAGATACAGGCTCCTGGGAGGCAGCAGACCACCCAGGCTAAGGGGTCAGGTGGCAAATCACTCCCTCTGTCCCACTCAGGAACAAGTCTCCCCCAAGGACTACTTTAGTTATCATCACTAAGGAGAAACGCAGTCACATTTCTTCCTCACTTGCAGGAGCTGGCAGCTCTGCAGACTCTGCCAGTCCTGCAAGGGGATTTGTACTTGTTGCAGAGATCCAGGGGGTGGTGACCCTAGTGCAGTGAGTTTTGGGACCAGTGACAACCTTTGTCCAAACCCATGGCTCGACAGAACAGAAGCTCCTCTTGTCAACCCTGGTCCTGGCAGGTGACTTAGCTCTTCTCTCTTCTTTCTTTGGGTGAAGGGCCTCGCAGTAGGAGTCAATCTTCTGTTCGCCATCCATGATGGCATGCAGCCTCTGCACCATGGTCTGGCGATCCCCTATCTGGTGCTCCAAGATACTCCAATATGGAGCAAACCTCACAAGGGGAGGTGACAATGCTACTGATCCCATGTGCTTGGAGTCATGCCAGGCAGCCCCCACAGTCAAGAGCCAGGGGCTCCATCCGAGTGGAGGCCGGAACCATGGGTCATCTCAGGTCCTGCTGCCAGTCTCACCTGCCTGTTATCCCAAAATCAATTGAGCATTCACATACTTTTAGCTATACTCCTTCTTGGATCATCCCATTGGGTAAGTTGTGTGCCTGACAATGACTGAGAAATAAGCTAGTTACAGAATTATAAATATCATTTTTTAAATTAACAAGCTTATAAAAAAATCAGAGATAGGATAAATGAGGAAAAGTAGCAAGGAGAAAATGAGGCAAGTAAGGCTTCTCCTCCCATCCCTCAAGCCCTTATCCTATACAACCTCATTTAGTGTACAGACTCTACAAGCTGCCCAGAATCCAGTGTACTTCTGCAGTCAATTCTGGTAGAACTGGTCAAACAAGAATCTTAAAGACAACACCCTATTACTCAGGTTCTGTAAAATACAGAGTTCATTAGTATTATAAATAAACTGGGATATTTCATGGAGGGGCTGAGCATTTGGGGGGATGAGATATTGTAAACAATACAAGGGTTTTAGCTACAGTAAATAATACAGCCTAGATTGTCCCTTGGAATGTGCATCCCCAAAGAAGCATGTAGGGAAATAAAACCTTCCCTTGTACTCTTATATTGTCATGATCTTCCACATTTTCCCTCTGAAATAGATGAGCTGGGCACGGAAAAAGCCATGTTTCCTGCAAACCTATAGGCACACAGTTAATTTGCTTTGAGTGTTGTCTCCTCAAAGTCAGGATTGCCTCCCTGAGCTGCAATGGGCTGGCAAAGCTGACACAGGCTTGTGGCTAAATTACTGTAGCTTAATTTAGGGCTACTTCAGCAGCCATTATCAGCCTGTCTAAGATCAATATCTCAGAAGCTCTGATATGGGAGCAATGCCTATGATCTTTATACTTACCTTGTAACTCCCAGCCTCAGATCACATTTCTAATTGATATCTTGTCTTTTCCCCCTGCTTAAACTCCCACATGATTTTAGTGGTTTCTGTCCTAAGAAGCATGTTAGCAAGTGAACCAATTTAATGGATTTGCTTTGTTCTTTGCCCTAACAATTAAACAAATTTAAATTCTCCTGGGTCCTTTCACAACAGCTGAAAGTTACCAGTTGATTATTGGGGGATGCCATTGAATATTTTGCCTTCCTTAGGAAAAAAGACTCAGCTATTATGGTCAGAATACATCACTTTTTATTTGGGAAGCAATCCCCATCAAAATGAAACTATTTCCCTAATGTTGTCAATACAGCCCATCTAAAAAAACAAGTTGCTTTTTTCCAAAGAAAACAACATGGCAAAATTTCCATAGGCAAACAAAACCAAACCATGCCCCTGTGTCAAAACAATGACATAAATACAACACAGAGGTGTGTTATATGGTAGGTTGTTACGATTCTGTTTGTAAATAAAAGATTCTGCTCATTCATAGGTATGTCTGGGAAGAAAAGAAGTAACAAAACCCACAATAGATATAGTCTGGCATTTCAATAGGGAAAAAAAAACAAACTATGGAATCATGCTGGTTCCCACTTAGTTAGCCGTCATCCGGTTAAAAATAAGCACTAAATATAACTATTTATCTCTTGATACCTATCAGTAAATATAGAAACATCTTCACTTCTTACAAGCATGTATCAGGAGAAACAGAGCCCATTTGTTTTTCCAGATTCATAGCTTCATAGATTGTAAAGCCAGAAGTGACCTCAGAAGACCATTGGGTCCAGCCCACTGCACCAAGGAAGAAAGATAACATGACTGGGTGACCCCAGCAAGGTGACCGTCTAGTTTCCTCTTGAAGATTTCCAGGGTTGGTCATTGCACCACATCGGGAGGGAGCTTATTCCACAGTTTGGACACTCTGACTGTGAAGAAATTTTTCCTAATCTTGAACCTGAATTGATCTTCCAGGAGTTTGTGGCCATTACTCCTGGTTTTCCCCTTGGGTGCCCTGGTGAACAGTTGCTTACCAAGCCCTTGATGTATTCCCCTCGTGTACCAGTAAGCTGCTACCAGGTCCCCTCTCAGCCTTCTTTTCCTCAGGTTGAAGAGTCTCAGATCCCTCAGCCTTTCCTCATATGGCTTGCCTTTTAAGACTCTGATCATATGGATGGCTCTTTTCTGGACTGTCTCGAGCTTGTCCCCATCTTTGTTAAAGTGTGGTGCTCAGAACTGGATGCAGTACTCCAGCTGCGGTCTCACCAGTGCTGAGTACAGTGGAAGAATCACCCCTTTGGTTTTGTTGGCGATGCATCTATTGATGCATGCCAGAATATTATTTGCCCTACTGACTACAGTATCTCATTGACAGCTTATATTCATACTGTGGTCTATTATTACCCACAGGTCCTTTTCATTTGTGGTGCTAGTCACGTCTGATGCCAGCAAGCGTATAGGTGTGTTGGGCATTGCTCGTCCCAAGGTGAAGCACTTTACATTTCTTGACGTTGACCATCATCAGATTCCGATCTGCCCAACTTGCTAGCTTGTCTAGGTCCACCTGTAACTGTAGCCTATTTTCAAGCATGACCTTGCTCCCCATAACTTGGTGTTGTCCATGAACTTGGTCAGTGAGCTCTTTACACCCACATCCAAATTGTTAATAAAGATGTTGAAAAGTACTGGACTGAGCACCGACCCCTGCGGGACTCCTCTGCCCAGTAGTCACCAGGATGACACAGATCTGTTCATTATGACTCTTTGGGTTCTATCCTGCAGCCAGTTTCTCATGCACCTGACTGTCTTAGACATAAGCCCAAAATCCTTCAATTTTCCTGTGGGGACATTGTGGGATACTAGAACAAACACCTTTTCGAAATCAAGGTATACAATGTCAACCTGCTCTCTCATGTTCAGGTGGCAAGTTACCTGGTCATAGAAGGAGATGAGTTTGGTAAGGCAAGACCTGCCTGTGACAAAGCCATGCTGGCCATCATTCCGAATCTTACCTTCTGCAAGCTTATTGCAGACAGACTCCTTGATGAACTTTTCTAGGATTTTCCCTAGGATGGAAGTTAGGCTGATTGGTCTATAGTGACCCGAGTCCTCCCTCCTGCCCTTTTTGTAGATAGGCACAAAATTGTCCCTCTTCCAGTCCTCAGGGACTTCTCCAGAGCTCCATGAGTTGTAGAAGAGTTTCACCAGGGGTTTCACAATGACTTCAGCCAGCTGCTTCAGCGCTCTTGGATGAAGATCATCCGGTCCCACTGACTTGTAAAAGTCTGATTTTTTAATTGGTCAGAAATACTAGGAAGGCAATTATTCCTACCATGCTTATGCTCTGCTCTGCTCTATCTGGTGTGGATTGACACCTGGTTTATTTATAGCTCAAACTACAGAAAAGCCAATACCAGCCTATCTATGTTATACCTGAAAAAATATAATGTTACAGTGACATCTGAATACAAAAAGGTAAACAGAAATATTGTACCCTTTGGGATAACACTAAGTGATTACTCCTGAAATTATTGTACAGTGTTAGAGAATTGTACAGAATCTTTTCATGTTTCCAGATTTCTTCAAAGAAGGTATCCTAAAAATTAAGTAAGAAAAACTGTGGGCCAGAAATTAGCCATACAATTCTCAGACTACATTAGATATAAGGTATTTGGAACCATCATTCTCTTGACAAATTAAATATTTTCCAGCTGCTCTAAGATGTCGTGGAAAAAATGTGAAAATGGTGCCCTTTAATTCACATGCTCTGAAACAACCTGAAACTGATAACTTCCTAAGCAGAATTTCATGATCATGTTATCAACACAGTAAGAAAACTGTTCTTCTCTCAACCTCTCTGTTGGTGCAAATATTAAAACACAGATCATGGAAAGAGCTCTGCTATAGTAAGTCTTTCTGGATGATAACAAAGGTTCTTGGAGCTGATCAAGGAGAGCTGGTTCTATTCCTGGCTTTGCTAAAAGATTTCCCATTTGATGTTTCACAGGTACGCCAGCAACTTTAATCCTAACTTCTGAATGCTTAACATTGCAGCATTGACATTATTTTAATATACCACTTCATATATTAGGTAATTTACATTGCAGAAAATCAAGGTCAAAGTGGAATTGGCACCAGGAACCCGACACGTTTTAAAGCAGTGGCCACTCTTGGTAAGCTGGCTATACATGTTCTCTTTCCTTATCTGTCTATTGTATAAAATCTGGGTAACCATTTTTATGAAATGGGTGGTGACTAAGTGTGGTGTATTACTCAGTTACTTTTCTTCACTTTCCACCCTGTTTTAAATCTCTTGGAATGCTATTTCTCAAATTCAAAACCATGATTCATGTATGACTGACATTTGGCAATCTATTGTTGTTCTCATTAAAGACATGAAATTCTTAAAATTGCTCATTTTGGCTGCCTGGACATGCAGTGAATTCCCAACCTACCCTTAGAGTGGAATTTCACATACTCTATGTATTGTACTTTACATTCAGATCCTCTTATTTTAATAAAAAGTGTAGCAAAAGAGGTTATTACCTTGTAACTCTCCACTGTGCTTATTGTGCTTCTGTCATTTCCAGTCTAATTTACATAAAAGATTAGATTTACATACCAAAATTAATTTGATCCGTCTCCAGAAATGTAACAGCTGCTGGTGAACTCAAACTAAAGTGCACTCTGCAGACTCACAGCATGGTTCAATGGCGAAGAAAGCTACAGCCTCAATGTGTCCTCAGAATCTGCACACAGGAGGACTCTTCTATGCCTAGAACCCAGAGGAGAGGAGACCTGTGTCCCTGGTACTGTTTCACTCCTCTCTAAACGTCTTAGTGAGGTCAGTTTTTACACAGATTGTCTATTGCAGTAAGCCAAGGGCAGACCCATGTTGAAGAGGTTGGGGCTAAGAGAAGAAACACATTAGTTAGGCTGAGATTAGTTAGGAAATCCTTTGCGCAAGACCCCACTAATCTGATAAGGAGAATGTCCCACGGTCATTCACAACTAGTGTGTACCTAGCAGTGTGATTCCATCAGCACTGCATTTCTAGGGAGGAAGGAGGATTGGCAGAATTCTAAAAAATGCCCTATAGCAGTACTGCCTGTTAGACCCCAACTCCATGCGGCATCCAACTACTAGGGAGATTACAAGCCAATTGCTCATGGATCCTGTTACTCATCAGCCAGAGCAAGCAGGGAGTAAACACCAGCACACCTTGCTTGCAACAGCTTTATTCAGAATTGAGACAGCTTCAGGGGAGCTCCCTGTGAACACAGGGAGCGGCCACAAACAACAGTTCTTTTCACATTTATACCCTTTGGTTCATGCTCATTACCATTTATTCCACCCTCACTCCTCCTTTGTTCCACCGATATCTCCTCCTATCTCAAGTTCCCCCTCTGTTTACTGTTTACTTTATTAGCATAGAATTGTAAATGAATGAAATGCATAAGCATGTCTTTTTGTCATGAGCACATGTCTAAGACCTTGACTCCTGCTTCTCTCAGTCACTTAGACTTCGACCAAAGTCTGGAAGCTTCTGGAGGCTTCTTCACCAAACACTGTTCACTTTTTTGCATCTGTTTATTTTGGATTCTGTTACCAATTACGTGTTGTCTTTCACATTCAGACAGGCTCTGGGAGCGGCGTGAGACATGCAGGTTCAAGGCCACTGCACCCTCACTCCCCCGAATCCCCCCAGTGACCCCCAATTGCTGTGGAGTGCCCCCACTGACCACCAGCAGCAGCCAGAGGTAAGTGGGGCCCAAGATAGGAGGGATCAGCCCCAGCCTAGCTGTGGGAGGTGGCTAAGCTGGAGCTGAGGAGGGTCTTGCCCTGCCCCAGCTCCTACTTTGCCCATTCCCCCAGGGAGCCTTGCGACCAGAGTTGTGTGAACAGGCATGCTTGTCTACCCAGCATGTGAGTTAGTGCAGAGTTTGGATAGGAGGGTAAGCAGGAGGGCCCGAGGCCCTACCTGTGAGTCCCTTTGGGTATGCACTCCCAACCGTAGCTGGCCTACCAGTGGCAGGGTGCGGATGGGCACATGCTGCAACCTGAGGGTCCCCTCGGGGCCTGTGGCCCCTCCCCCTGGTGTCTCAGAGGCCTCCACCCAGACGGAGCCCCTGGCTCTTGGCTGTGGGGGCTGTCTGTCACTTTTTCAGGCTCTGGGGCCTGGGAACATGGCCACCTCCCTTTGCGAGGTCTGCTCCCTTTTGGGGTCTCTGGTGCACCTGCTGGAGGAGCTCCAAGCTGCAGTCTGGAGACTGCGTGCCATCAGGGACTGTGAGCAGGAGATCGACTCCTACTGCCAGGCTTCTCCCCTGGAAGATAGAGAGTAGACCACGGTCTCCCTCCAGGACAAGGCAGGACTTGGGGACCTCCCATTCTGTCCAGCCAATGGGTTGGACCAAGGTGGTCAAGGGCCCCAAAGCCCACCACACCAAGGTCCCTGCCCCACTGCAGCTTTGCACCTCTTGCAGCCCCAGCAGAGCCTGCTAAGTTACCAGTTCCTGCAGGCAGCACAGGCTCAGTTGAGCTACTGCCCCTGCTTTCCCCAAGACAAAACACAAAGTGTTTGTCATGGGAGACTCCATCCTGAGGGGGACAGAGTGGGCAATCTGCTGCCCTGACCCCTTAGCCCGGAATGTTTGCTGCTTCACAGAAGCCCACATCCAAGACGTTGCAGAGAAGATCCCTAAGCTCCTCTAGCCCACTGACCACTACCCTATGCTCCTTATCCATGTGGGCATCAATGACATAGCTCAGAGTGCTCCCAGCTGGGTCACGAAGTGCTACAGGGATTTGGGAGTAGGGATAGAGGGTCTGGGGGTGCAGGTGGTATTTTCTTTGATCCTCCCAGTCTCAGGCTTTGGGCTGAGGAGGGAGAGGAGGATCCAGATAGTCAACCAAAGACTGCAGCACTGGTGTCATTGGGAAGGCTTTGGCTTCCATGACCACAGTTCACTCTTTGGTGAGAGAGGCAGTAAGTTTCTGGGAAGGGATGGCCCCCACCTCTCTCTGCTGGGGAGGAGGCTCTTCTTAGCCAGATTGTCTGACTTGCTCCACCGGACTTTAAACTAAGCCCGCTGGAGGACGGGGAGACTACCACCACTGTTGGCCTACTGAGCAAACCTTGCAAAGCAAGTAGGCCAAGGCACTTAAGGGAACCCACCCCTTCCCCAGCCCTGGAACAATCTGTAGGCAAGGCAGGGGCCCTCAAGGGGACACTTGCCTGCCTGTACATGAATGTCAGGAGCTTGGGGAATAAAACATGAGAAACTTGTCCTTCTTCTTAACACAAATAATAACAATGTCACAGGGATAACAGAGACCTGGTGGGACTCCACCCATGACTGGACCATGGGTATAGATAGTTATACTCTGTACAGGAGAGATCAAGTGGACAAAAGGAGTGGGGGTGTAGCTCTAATGTCAAGGAGAGCTACGTGTCCCTGCAAGTGGATATGGGTGACCAGAGTGGATAACTGGAGACCCTCTGTGTTAAAATCCATGGAAACTACAGCTCAGGGGACACAATAGTGGAAATCTACCACAGATCTCCCACCCAAAGTCAAGAGCTTGACCAGGAGTTCAGCAGGGAATTGGCTGAGGACGCATGCTCCCGGTCCATGGTTGTCATGAGAGACTTCAATTAAACAGACATCTCATGGGAAGAGCGCTCGGCCAAATCTGAGCAGTCACAAAGCTTCCTCACGTGCGCGAATGACCTCTATCTGACACAAGAAGTCTACAGGCCAATAAGAGGTAAAGTGCTGCTCAACCTGGTACTGGCAACTGGGGATGACCTAATCAGTGACCTAGTGATTGAAGGGAACCTGGGTGACAGTGACCATGAGCTGATCACCTTCACCATCTGCCGTAAAGCTGGCAAGTCAGTCAGCAATACAGAAGTCCTCAACTTCAGGAAAGCTGACTTTGACAAGCTCA
>JAGPOW010001338.1:76911954-76931463 GCA_030014935.1 Caiman crocodilus | reverse complement strand
GAGCTGATCACCTTCACCATCTGCCGTAAAGCTGGCAAGTCAGTCAGCAATACAGAAGTCCTCAACTTCAGGAAAGCTGACTTTGACAAGCTCAGGAGGCTTGTTGGTGAAGCCCTAAGGGACCATGACCCAAAGGGGAGAGGAATTCAGGATGAGTGGTTGCTCCTGAAGGGAGCGATCCTACATGCACAAGCTAAGGCAGTCCTGTCTTGGAGGAAAGGCAGCAAAAGGGCATAGCAGCCCCCTTGGCTCAGCAAGGAACTAGCAGACCTCCTGCCTTTGAAAAGAAAGACCTACAAAGGATGGAGGACAGGATCCACCTCCAAGGAGGAATAGTTTGCACTGGTCTGGACCTGCAGGGAGCAAACCAAGAAAGCCAAAGCTGCAATGGAACTCCAACTGGCTACTAGTACCAAGGATAATAAAAAGTCCTTTTTTAGATATGTGGGGAGCTGGAGGGAAAGCAAGGGCAACATTGGACCCCTGCTAAACCAGATGGGACAACTGACGACTGATGCCCAGGGGAAAAAAAACAAAAAAAGCCCAACCTACTAAATGGGTACTTTGCATCAGTCTTTCACCAGTCCCATGGGATGCCTCTGCCCATCATGGAACAGGGAGGCCCAAGTGAGGGAGATTCCTTGCCCTTCATCAATCCTGACCTCATGAAGGAACACCTTGAGAGGCTGGACACCTTCAAGTCAGCTGGCCCTAACAATCTACACCCTAGGGTACTTAAGGAGCTGGCTAGCATCATAGCTCAGCCCCTGGCACAGATCTTTGAGAACTCCTGGCACTCTGGTGAAGTGCCTGAAGACTGGAAGGCCAATGTGGTGCCTATCTTCAAGAAAGGGAGGAAAGTGGATCTGGCAAACTACAGGCCCATCAGCCTAACTTCTATCCCAGGGAAGGTCTTAGAAAAGATTATCAAAGAGGCCATTCTTAATCGACTGGCTGATGGCAACATCCTGAGGATGTTGCCAGGTTTGCTGTGGGCACAGGTTGGTTGTAGGTAGGTCTTGCTTGACCAATCTCATTTCCTTCTATGACTATGTGACCTATCACCTGGACAAGGGAGAGGAGATTGATATCATATATCTAGGCTTTTTTGAAGTCGTCGATCTGGTATCCCATGGCAAAACTGGCCAACTGCAGCCCCAGGTCCACCATGATCCGTCACCTGGGGAATTGGCTTAATGTTTGGAGCTAGAGGGTGGTAGCTGATGCAAGTCAATCATCATGGTGGGTTGTGACCAGAGGGGTCCCCCAAGATTCTGTCCTTGGACCTATCTTATTCAACATCTTCATTAATGATGTGGACATTGGAGTCAGAAGCAGACTGGCCAAGTTTGCCAATGATACCAAACTTCAGGGTAAAGCATCGATATCTGAGGATAGAAGGGCAATCCAGTCTGACCTTGACAGGCTCAAGAAATGGACAGATGAGAACCTGATGGTGTTTAACACTGAAAAATGCAAGGTTCTCCAACTTAGGAAGAAAAACCTGCAGCATCCTTATAGGCCCAGTAGTGCTATGCTGGCTAGCACCATGGATGAAAGGGACTTGGGGGTCATGATTGACCACAAGATGAACATCAGCCTTCAATGTGATGCTATGGCTAGTAAAGTAAGCAAGACACTGGCTTGCATCCATAGATGCTTCTCAAGCAAATCCCAGGGTGTCATTCTCCCACTGTACTTGGCCTTGGTGAGGCTGCAGCTGGAGTACTGAGTCTAGTTTTGGGCTCTACAATTCAAAAAGGATGTGGAGAAGCTTGAGACAGTTCAGAGGAGAGCCACGCACATGATCAGAGGTCAGGAAAACAGACCTTATGACGACAGGCTGAGAGCTATGGGACTCTTCAGCCTGGAAAGCACAGGCTCAGGAGTAATCTGTTGGCCACCTATAAGTTTATAAGGGGTATCCACCAGAGTACCAAGGGATGACAAGGTCGAATGCTTATGAACTCCAGCAAGACTGTTTTAGGCTGGGCATAAGGAAGAATTTCTTTACTGTGAGCCCCCAAGGTAGTTTAAGCACCTACTTTGAATGCCTTCAAGAGAAATTTGGAAATCCTATGACCCCGGCTGACTTCCTGCCCCTGGGGCAAGGAGCTGGACTTGATGATATTCCAAGGTCCCTTCCAGCCCTAATGTCTACAAAATCTATGAATTCCAGCCTGTTTTTCAGTCCTAATTTGTACCATCTTCCACATTTCTAAAGCTTCACCTCATTCACAGCACAGACTCATACAGATTTACTTGAAAATGGTTGACACAGTTAAGATGGTTACCTAGCATAAGCAAATGGCTGGCTTAGCATAAGCATCCATAAGCAAAATCTGCTTGCCTAAGTGTCTTGCAATGTTACTTTGAATCTATCATTCTGTCTTGTGCTCTGTGCCCAGCTCTGCTAGGCCACAGTTTACAAACTTGTATTCAGCTGCAAATCCAATACTCCCCAAGATCCAAATACTGTCACCCTAGCACTGTCCAACTAGCAGCCTGCATAGGGTAAAATTGCAGCTTATAGGGGTTGTCAGCATGGCTGCAACTCTGGAACCCAGATGGTGACTGCAGCTGCTGCTTGCTCCTGCCACTTAATTTTGGGATCTTCAGTGTGGTTTAAAATCCTGTAGTTTTTTTTAAATCAATGACCCAGTAAATTTATAGCAAATACAATTCTCAGTTAAAGCCTATAGAATAGTTAAGAACTATAAAGGATTATTTTTTTTTAGCTTAGTCAATGGGCCTTTTCCAGAAAGGAGAGACCCAGAAGCATCACTTCTGCTGGATTTGAGGGGCTGGATAGATCCATCACATCTGTGCTGTAGAGAACACCCATCACTTGATAGATATAGAAAGCTCTGGAAAGTGATCTCTCAGTGTGTCTCCTAATATTACTCTCCTATAAGTATCACAAGCATATAGGTGCTTGGGGCAGTGGGATGCATGGGGGCAGTGGTGAAGTCTGGCTACCACCATGTTACCAACACAATGGCATGCCTGTGGTGACAGATTTTAGTTTTGCCTCCATCCTCCCCCACTACACAATTCAGCTTTTGGGGGTACTGTCAGATAGGGCTATGTGAAGCTTCAGTTCGTGATTCAGTTTGGAGAAGATTCAGCCCGATTCGGATGCTGAATCTCTGAATCCGAATTGAATCTCTAGAAACCTAAAACTTTCTGAATCAATTTGAAGCCTCCGAATTGATTCGGAAGAGATTTGGTGATTTGGAAGGTGGTCTTTATGGGGAAACAGAAACTTAGCAGAGGGCAGGGAGTGGGGGGGGTGCAACAGCATCAGAAAGGTACTGGACTGCCTAGCTTGCTTCCTCATCAGTCAGTCGCCTGCTCTTTTTCGTCCTTAGAAAGGATTGAATAGGATATAGCTTAGCTTATTTTAGCTTAGCATCTTTTTACTTAATACTTATCCAATTCATTTCTTTCAATGTGTATTTGTTCTCTCTCTCTTTTTTTTTTTTTGCAGTACTATAAAAAAAGAAAGCACCGTGTTTTCCCTGGTAGCATGATTCATCACTGTGCAGGGAAGCACATGCTGGACACACACACATAGAAGAAGAAAAATCAGATATTCATAGAAGAAATTATATAGTTATTACATTAGTTATAGTTATTTTTAATAGTTTACATACAAACTAGAAACAGCACAGAAGAACAAAAGAACTAGTCAGCCAGCCACACATTCAGATTCAGACCAGATCAAAGAAGAACACAACACATCATTACCTCTATATAAAATCAATAATCAATCAGGTATAATAATCAATATAGGTATTAATAATCAATCAGACCACAGTCAACAAATTGCACAGCACTCACAAACAAAAGAATTTGTCATGGACAGCCTGCTTGCCACACATTCGGATTCAGAACAAGACCAGATCAAAGAACACAACAGTAACCAAAACACTAGGCCTGTATAAGTCTGCAGCAACCTGACCTGGCTTCAGATGGCCACGATCTGATCTGGAGCTCCAGACCGGGTTTCTCCTTCGATCTGGCCAAAGCAGCTCCGAAGCTTTGGAGCCGCCTTGGAGATTTGGCCATAGGGGAAACAATGAAATATCTATAACTTTGTTGTTTCTTGTCTGATTTGGATGAAGCTTGCAGGGATGGTAGCCTCTGCTGAGAGCATAGAGTCTGACAAGTTTGAAGAAGGTTGGCACAGGGGTTTTCTGGCAACTGTACTCCAAATTCTTGAAAGCCAAACTCCTGTCACGGCTGCGTGTCACAACGCAGTGGAGTCAAAACTGCAGGGCTGGTAGCTCTTACAGAATCCACAAAGCCTGACAAGTCTCAAGATCGGTGCGGGGGTTTGGGGAAACTGTCCTGCAAGCTGCGGACAAGCAAAAGTCATGCCATGAGTGACACTGCATGTGCTAAGGGGCAGCGGGGTGACAGTTGTAGGGGTGGTGGCCTCTGCTGAGGCCATGACGCCTGCCAGCTGTCAAGGAGATCTGTGCAGGGGCCCTGCACCCCTAGCTGTTGATGGACAAAACTGTGCCAAGACTGTCTCCATCTTGGGGCAGTTGATTGTATTGAGTCTTTTCTCTCCTTAGTCTGGTTTTGTAGGTGCTAATTGATGCTTGTTAAGTTGTTATGTAGTAGCTAGGTCCTGTGTATTGAGCTGGTCCCCGAGTGAATCATGATTGATTGATTGGTAACTAGTAACACAGTAGCTTAACAGCTAGGCCTGCAGTAGTGTCTCCCCTCCCCACCCCAAAGACAGACAGTCAGTCCCACAAGCACCCAAGTTTTGCTTGTCTGTAGCTTGCAGGGTAGTTCCCTCCAAACCCCTGCATGAATCTTCTTGAAACTTGGTAGGCTCAGTGGCCTCAGTAAGAGCTACCACCCCTGAAGTTTTCACCCAGCTATTTTGTAACACCTAGATGTGACATGAGTTTTGCTTTCAAGAATTTGGGGTGCAGTTCCCCCCCCAAGCCCCTGTACTGATCTTCTTTAAACTTGGCAGGCTTTATCCCCTCTCCGAGTCTACCATCTCTGAAAATTTCATCTAAATTGGACAAAAAACAACCAAGTTATACATATTTTATTGTTTCCCCATTATACCCTATGGCCAGATCTCCAAGGCAGCTCCAAACTACTTTGGGAAGCTGAACAAGGCCAGCACTTTGACCTGGGTGTGCTGCTTCAGACCCTGAAGCTTCTCCGGATCCGAAGCCTTGCACTGCCCTACCAAACACATCACATATCGATCGATAGATATTAATAATAATCAAGCAGACCAGCCAACAAATCACACAGCACTCATGAACAAAAGAACTTGTCTCTGACAGCTCGCCACACATTCGGATTCAGAACAGGATGAGAACAAAGAAGAACACAACACACACGCGCACACACACACACACACCTTTTCCAGCACACGAAACATTAATATGAAATGTGCTGGAAAGGCAGGTGCCAGGTCTTCTGGCAGGTAAGGGAGAGGAGTTAGAGGTGGTAAGGGGAAAGCTCACTGCCCCCCAAACATAAACGCTTCTTCCCAAGCAGCCATGAGGCTTCTGCTGCTAGTGGAAGCAAGGAGGTGGGAACAGTACCTGTACCTAATGTCCCTGCACCTGTACCACCTCCCCTAACTCCAGAAATAGGCACCAGCACTAGAACAGCTGCTTCCCCCACCCCAGTGCCATCTCCCAGCATGAGCCTCCCACTGCCAGAGGAGGAGCTGGAACTGGAACCGGGGAACCTGAGCGCCCTGGCTAAAGAAATTATGGGGACTGAGGCAGAATCAGAGTTTGTGCTCCACGCCCCCCAAAATTCCCCTAGACCCAGGTCTTCTTTCCCAGAGAGAAGCACCTCAGAGGAGATCGAGGTTGTGGAGGCTCAGGCAAGTGGCTCAGCTGAGGCAACTCCTCCTGCTGTTGTGCCTTAGCCTGCTGAGGAGGGTGGTAAGGCAGCATCCCCACCCTCAGCCCAGAAGCCAGTGAGTAGTGTAGTGTGGGAGCATTTTGAGCAGACGATCCCAGGTTTGTTATCTGCCAGCTCTGCTGAAGGCAAGGAGGTGAAACATTTCACCTTTACAGTGATGCTGCTGCTTCTCAGGAGGCAGCATCCCCTTGCCCTTCTTCCTGCTCAGCCTGGCACCAGTGTAAGCGTGCCCAAAGGAAAGTCTCCCACTGGCTCCAAAGCCCCTGCCCCCCAAAGCAGAGGCAAGCCACCCTGGAACAGTGGGGGAAAGGTGCGCAGAAAGGGGGGCGAGTCGCAAAGGTGAGCAAGATCACCCAGCCCACTGGGGAGATGCTTGCTTTGGATAGCCAGCCCTTCACTTCCCTATGAAGTGAAGTTTATAGGCCCGGCTGTGAAAAGTGGTTTGTAATGTGTTCCCTCTCAGGATCAGGCCTGAGAGACTGGAGGCATCATGTTTTTCTGGTGAGGAATGTGCCCCCACAGGTAGTTGGGTATTGTTGTGTTCGATTGATTCTGGTGTGCAGTTTGTGGAGGCACTGGAGATAGTTGGCAGGTTTTGTGTTTTGAGCATTAGGAAGTTGGCTTCAGTTCTGGTGATGAGGTTAGGTACTTGTTTGAATGTACAAACCACTTTTCAGAGCTGGGCCTATGAAGTGCACTTCATCAGCCTCCTACGTAGTAGGTACAGAAACTCCTGGACTCAATCTACACAATGGAGCTGTGGCACCCCGCGACCTGCCAGACATCTGACACCCCGGCACCTCTGCACTTTTACCTGTGCTGCTGCTACATCCCCCTTTCCCCCTACCCCCACCTGTCCCTCACCCCCTGACACCTCCATTTCCATTTTCACTGACTGGCTTTCTTGCCTGCATTGTAGGCCAGGCCAGCCTCTGGCTTCTTTACTATTCCTTCCATCCAGGACCAACTGCAGATACTTCCTGAGCCTGATGAAGGGGTTTTCAACCCTAAAACTTCTGAAGATACATTTTTTTTTAAGTACTCCTTTTTAAGTAAACAAATACACACACACACAGACACACACAGTTGCACAGTCGGGGCACACCTAACAGACATGCACCAAGTACTCCTACTTGAGAGGAAAGAAGGGCCTGACAGTTCAGTTTGGCTACCTTAGATGCTGCTGGTGCTATTGGTGCTGAGCCACCTATGTTATTTTTACCTGCTGCCATTTACAGTGGTGGACCAACCTGAGGTTGTAGGGGAGGAGGAGACCTTACTGGTGCACATCACCATGTTGTGCAGAGGCCCCAACACCAGGAAGGGTGCCCCTGAACACACACACACACACACACACACACACACACACACACACACACACACACACACAGTGTCACCCCCCCAACCCCCATGTCATGAGTTTTCCCTGTTAGCAGCCAGAGTTGCAGGGCCCCAGAATCCAGACTCCCCCTGCACCTATGTCCTTGACAGCTGGCAGTTGTAGGCTGCAGCAGGGCCTAGCAGCCCTGCAGTTTTCACCACCCTGTGCCTTAGCACACACAGTGTCACCCGTGTCACGAGTTTTGGGTGTCAGCAGTTTGAGGTGTAGTTTCCACAGAAACCCCTGCACCTATCTGCTTGAAACTTGGCAGGCTTTGTTGCCTCATCAAGGGCTACCACTTCTGCAGTTTTCACCCCACTGTGGCTTAACACACACACACACACACACACACACACACACACACACACACACTCATGAGTTTTGCTTCTCAGCAGCTTGAGGTGCAGTTTCCCATAAACACCCTGCACCTATCGCCTTAAAACTTGGCAGGCTATGTGGACTCAGCAAGTTACCATCCATACAGTTTTTACCCCACTGTAGTGTAATACATGCACAACATGAATTTTGTTTTCACAACTTTGAGGTGCAGTTTCCCAGAAACCCCTGCATCTACCACCTCAAAACTTGGCAGGATTTATGCCCCCCCAGAGGATACTATCTCTGCAGATTTAATCCAAATCAGACAAAAACCAACAAAGTTATAGATATTTAATTGATTCCCTATTATATTCTCTATGGTTGAATCTCCGAATTGGCTCTGAATCTTCCAAAAGCTGATTTGGCTGAATCGAATCAGGAAAGTGATCTGAATTTCCAAATCAAATCTCTGGCATCCAAATCAGCCAAATCTGAATTGAATAGTTCCCTATTTGCACAGGCCTACTGTCAGGTTGCCCTGCCCTAGTTACACTACTGGTTTTACTTCAGGAAAGGATGATCTGAAATTAATTAAGGTCAATTAATTGGCCCTTCCTTTTTCTTCTTTGGGGAGTGTAATGGGGGCCCTTCTTGGGGCCGATCTGCCTTTGGCTCACCCACCTATTTCTGGGCCAACCACTTGCCTTCTCACCCACCATGCCTTGATGTTAGTTAATTAATAGTTGTCAAGTAAGCAGGAAGCTGCCCGTTTCTTTGCCCTTATGCCAGGGGGCAGCATCTGCAGCTCTCTACCTCCCCTATACCACAGCCCATGCCTCGCAGATGGCATCCAGTTGTTACTCTCACCGGCCCCACACTGGGCCCTACAGTCCTCCTGTCAGGACCCCTCCAAGATCCCTCCAATCAGGCAGTCTACCCTGCCTTCATTCCGGCTATCTAGCTCCCTGAAACTATCTTCCCTTCTTGGGTGTGGTCCCTCTGGGACCTTTGGCCATACAGGCCCTGGCCTTACCCCAAGGCCAGTTGGAAACCCCAGGCCTTTCCTAGCTCTTGGCATTCCTCATGGTAGGCCCCTGGCCCTTTTGGCTGTTCTGGTCCCAGCCACAGCATTGCTCAGTCAAGGGTACTCCCTCTATCAGTCTGAGTCTCTAGCCCCACTCTCTCTCTGGGGTCTGCCTTCTGGCCCCATTAGCAGGTCACCCAACCAGTTGTGAGAGCTAGGGATTATGGTGCCCCAACCCACTTTTCACCGGGGTGGTAACTGGCTTGCCATTTCCTGGGAGCTCCTGTGCCACTGATAGCCCCACCAGGCCACCCCCAGGGTGCAGTTTTAGGTAATGGCCAGGATCAGGAGCCTCCTAAGCCATCACCTACAGCTCCTCCCTCACCTCCAGGATGTTCTCTGCAGCCTTGCAGCCAGGCACTGTTGTTGCCTGACCCACCAGCAGCCAAATGCCCCACTTATATAGGCAGTCCTGAATCTAATATGGCTGCTGCAATCAGGCACCTGCTGGCTGCTCGGCTCTGATCCTAAAGTGGCAGGCACAAACAGTGCCCTGCCACAGGAAGAAAGGTGAAATGGGGTGGTGGATGGTCCAGAAGCAAGAGTGAATACATTTGCACTACTGCGGGTCATGATCACTCTCTACAACTGCCAACTCTTGTGAAATTTAGCCTGACTTGCAATACTTCATGTCTATGTCAAACTTCTAGATCAGTTAAATGTGACGCTATGTGGGACTCCTGGACCAAAATATGACCTTCCCCGTCCTACCCCACAAAAAATCCATCACTTTCACAGATTTGCAGAAGTTTAGAGCTGGAAGGGACCTTGTGAAATCACTGAGACCAGCACCCCCTGATCTGGGCAGGAAAGACTGCTGGGGTCAAATAACCTCAGCAAACTGTGCATCCAGTCTGCTTCTGTAGATCTCCAGGGTAGATGCCTGCACAACTCACTCTGGGAGTCTATTCCAGGACTTGACATGTCCTCTCTTCTCTTCCTCACAAATCCATCAATTCCATACTCATACTCTCTTTCCCCAAATGCTTTCTTCCACCATCAGCTGGTCCTGACAGATTGCACTCCAGAGTAATTAAGTAGCTGACAGGAGTCATAGCCCAGCCACTGGCAAAGATTTTTGAAAACTCCTGGCACTCAGGTGAAGTACGTGAAGATTGGAAGAAGGCCAATATAGTGCCCATCTTCAAGAAAGAGAGGAAAGTAGATCCAGGAAACTACAGGTCAATCAGCTTGACCTCAATCCCCGGTAGGGTTCTGGAAAAAAACAAAATAATCAGAGAGTCCATACTTGGCAAGCTGGCTAACGGCAACATCTGGAGGGACAGCCAGGATGGGTTTGTTGTGGGTAAATCTTGCCTGACCAATCTCATCTCCTTCTATGACCAAGTGACATATCACCTGGACAAGAGAGAAGAGATTGATGTCATATCTCTGGACTTCAAAAAAGCCTCTGGTGTCCCACAATCTCCTTTTGGAAAAATTGGCCAACTGTGGTCTCGGCTACATCACAGTCCGATGGCTGGAGAACTGGCTCTGAGGCAGTGGTCAATGGAAGTGAACCATAGTGGTGCTTCATGACCCATGGTGTCCCCCAGAGCTCTGTCCTTGGACCTGTTTTCTTTAATGTCTTTATCAATGATGTGGATACAGATGTCAGAAGTGGACTCACCAAGTTTGCCAATGACACTAAACTTGGGGTGGAGCATCTGCACCTGAATCTAAGGCTGATGGTGATCGAGGCTGACTTGGATAGGCTGAAAAAGTGGGCAGATACAAACCAGATTACTTTCAATACCAAGAAATGTAAAGTACTCCATCTTAGGGAAAAAACCCTGCAGCATGCTTATATCCTTGGCATCAGCTCACTAGCACCATGGCTGAAAGAGACTTGGGGGTCATGACTGACCACAAAATGAGCATGAGCCACCAGTGTGTTGTAGCAACTGGTAAAGCAAACCAAACTCTGGCTTGCATCCACAGATGCTTCTCAAGTAAACCTCAGGATGTCATCCTCCTGCTGTACTCAGCCTTGGTGAGGCCGCAGCTGGAGTACTGCATCCAATTCTGGGCTCCACAATTCAGGAAGGATGTGGAGAAGCTTGAGAGAGTCCAGAGGAGAGCCACATGCATGATGAGAGGGCAAGAGAATAGGCCTTGTGAAGAGAGGCTGTGGGCCATGGGACTCTTCAGCCTGGAAGAGCGCAGGCTCAGGGGTGACCTGGTAGCAGTCTATAAGTACATCAAGGGTGTGCATCAGGATCTGTGGAAACATCTGTTTACCAGAGAGCCCCAAGAGATAGATTCACAGATGTTAGGGTCAGAAGGGACCTTAATAGATCATCGAGTCCAACCCCCTGCATAGGCAGGAAAGAGTGCTGGGTCTAGATGACCCCAGCTAGATGCCTATCCAACCTCCTCTTGAAGGCCCACAGGGTAAAGGAGAGCACCACCTCCCTTTGGAGAGGGAGGGGGAAAATGATTGGAAATTACAATAAAAGGATTTACTAGGTTGAGCTGTTAAAACAAATTATGTAAAATTCCATCCTCTTTTTAATGCTAGGAATACTACTTTAATCCCCAAATGATACCTTTCATGGTACTAGTGATTAGTGTGTTTTATTGTCTCAGTTAAAATTTACCCATTCTATTATTAACATGGACAATTTATATGTATTTTACAAATTATAAAATTTATCATGGACAGTTTATATATAAATCCAGAAACAAATTTTATAATTTATAAAATACATATATTTACACGAACCTAATATGCCTTGGAGGAGTTTAAGCTTTTACTAATTCATTGCACAAATTGTATATACAATACATTTTATTGACCGGGGTACAATTTATTTCAACCACAAAGACTTCAGGCATGAAAGCTCCATGTACATGGAGAGTCTGGAGAGTTGTGGAAATTAAATCCACTTCCACAAATCAAGGCAAGAATACAGCCTGCACAATTGCTATTCCAGTTTATGGACTGAAATAGTGAGCATATCCCATCTGCCCCAGTTACACAGGTTGCAAGAGAAAACATAGATCTATATGCTTCTCCATGGCCTGACCCCATCATTGTCTTAATTACCAGTGTACTTAGGGCTGCATGGAGACCCTTTCTTCAGTGTGCAGCAGGTAGCTTACATGGCAGCTTAAGCGGAGGCCCTCAAGTACAGCCCTATGCGGGATTTCTGAATGTTGCCAAGGCAAGATTTTGCTGTGATTCGCCAGAAGTTACTGAGAAACTGCATAAGTGAGATAATGCTTGAAAAAGTAATACAAGCCAGCGTTGGAGTCTCCCTAGATTCTGTTCCTGAAACAGTAAAAAGTTTAAGTAGGCTTAATGTACTCTTTCATACTTATATGCAGGGCCAGAATAACCATTTAGTTGGCCCTAAGCAAACAACCTCGTGGGATCCCAGCTGAAGATGAAATGTTTATGTTAAATATTATAATTGAGTGAAAAAAGTGAAATAAGAAAAACCAGGCCCCTTCTCCACTTAGGGCCCTAGGCATATGCCTAGTTTACCTATTTGTTAATTTGGCCCTGCTTATATCAGTCATGCAGTTAATTTCTGCAATGAAAACTTAAACAAACAGTTCTTCCTAGCTTTTGTTCCTCCCCGTCTTGTCAGCTTTGTTGAATTGATTAAAAAAAATCCAAATCAGAAGAGAGATAATCAGGCCTGCCTGACCATGCAACTGTTTATACATATGCTTAACTTTAAATATATAAGGATTTCTATTTACTCACATGAGGATTCCTCTTGAGGTTAAGAACGTGCATTTACATGCCTGATTGAGGCCTTAATGTGAAAAAAAAAACTTTCTAATTGAATTACAGTACAGCTAAACTAAATTTTTTGTTCACATAGGGCACGTCTACATGTGCCCCTATGGCACTGTCATTAGTGTGCCGTCATTTAGTACTTTCTTTTGGTAGTACTAAATGACTCTGCAGTAATAGCCTGTACTGTGCTGTGCCTGGTGGTGCACTATTATTTTTATCCACTATGTCACCATAGCAATGCCCTATAGCAAGGGAGCACATTGCTATGGCTACAAAGCTGCACTGTCACAGTTTGTGCCAGCCAACACTATGTCACCATAACAGGTTGCTACAGCAATGTAGCATCTCGTGTAGACCCACTCATAGGGTCAAATTTTGATTATCATCTGCAAAGTGGCATAACAGAATCACAAGCAAGTGGCTGTGTTTTAGAGCTGAGCAAATGATAGAGAAAAGTCATGAATGTTCAAATTTTAAAATAATTCTATTGTGTCTTCTCAAACTCATTTTCAATGGGCATGCAGTGTGAGGCAGTAGGGGCTAGCAGGGGTCACCCCCCCGGCATCGAGTCAGGGCTTTTTTTTTAAAGCACCAGGAGCTGGGGCGGGCAGGGCAGCTATGGGGTGCTGGGGGAGTAGGCGGGGGTTGGGGGTGGCTGAGGGCTGGGGGCTAGCAGGGGTACCCCCATGGCCCCGGCCCTGCTTACCAGCTCAGAGTCCGGCTGCAGCTCCCTGCTGCAGCCACTGGAGACTGTCCAAATCATCAAAGCTCTCCAAATCTTTTCCGAAGATTCGGGAAGTTTTGAATCGATTTGGACCTTGTCACAGCGGGGTCCTACAGGAGGGCCGCGATCTCCTCAAGGCCCCCTTCCCATGCCAAGTTGGCCCAAGGGCACCCTCAGTGTCTCACCTGCCATGTCTTTGATGTTGAAATGTTAGGGAGGCTGCCTTTTCTGCCCTCTTGGGCACGTCTTGCTGTAGTCTCTGCTCTGCGGACTCCCGGACCCCTCGTGGGTCCCGCTCTACAGATGGGCACTTCCAAGGCATCCTAGCCTTAGGGGCTGTGTGGCTCCTAACACCCCAATGCCACACGCCAAGCCTCGCAGATGCACTGGACGTTACTCTGTGCCTCTCGCAGGGCCTTCTCTGTAGTGCCGCCCCCTTCTCTGGGGCTGGGGCCTGTGCACCTCGAATGCTGTGCCTTCACTGGCACTGGGGTCCTCACACCCCACTGCGAGTCCCCTCTGCGGCCTCCTCCATCCCCTAACAGTCTCACCCAAACCACCAGTGATAAACAGCAACACAAATGCAAGCCCTTAGGCTATAACTCAAACTGAAGCCGCCCAGCCATAACAGCAGGCAATCCTACCGGGGACTCTTCGCTCTCAGCAATGTTCGGTGCTGCTCCTCTGTCAGGCTGCCTCTCGCTCCCATAGCAAAGAGCTCCTTCCTTCTCAGCAGCGGCCGGATCTCAGCCCCGGGCTTGGCGAAGGCCAGGCCCTGCCCCGACAGTCACCTGACCGCCGGCAGGTGTGATGGCTTCTAGCCCCAGTTGCCCTGGCAACCCCCAGGTGGGCTTGTCACTCACTCACTGCTAGGGTCCCTTCCCCCGCAGCTTCTCCTCTTTAGGAGCAGGGCACCTCAGTGCTCTGCAACACACATTTTAATTGGTCCCCTGCTTCGATTTGGATTTGTAGATTTGGCCTCCCAATGGGGCTGAATCTCCTCCAAATCGAATCACCACCTGAAGCTTCGTACAGCCCTAACGGCACCCCCATGCCTACTTATCCCCTGTTATTTCCTCATGCTAGGGGCAGAGTACTTATTCCCTTTCTCCTAGGCCCTCACATCTTCCTCCTCTTCTCTAGTGTCACGAATTTGAGAGATAAATCATACAGCATCAATATTTTAAACGGGAGGATGGGCAGCAAGAAGACAGGCATGTTATACTGGAAGGCGTTAAGAGATGCCAGCAGCCAGGTTTTTTCAAGCTGAAGAAAACTGCAGCTGTAGGTGCTTGAAGCTCTGCATGTGTGTCCGTCCCCCTTTTCCAGTCTTTGCTCTGGTTCTCCCAAAATCAATAGTTTTCTGGTCACTGAGATCTAGATTGTTTCCCAGCGTTTTGAACTGATCAGACGCGGCATTCAGAAGTCATCACATTCCAGAGAGATCCCCACCATTCCCGCTTTACAAGCTCAGCCAATTCATCAGCTCAGGCTATTAAACATTTTCCGTCACATTTTCCAGGAAAACAAAGATCTATTCTGTAATATCAGATTATTTTCTTACCAGGTGTGTGACTACTGAGAAGGATTTTTGTATTTGCCACATAAACCTAAAGATGAAAATGTGTCTAAGGCAGTAGCCAGTAGTACCAGTCAGGCATCCGTATAATAGCGAACAATAAACATAGGCATGCCATGCAATCTTTTGTGCTCTAATTGCTTTGGATAAACAGAAACTTGATAAGAAGTAATACCACATAGTTATTGCTAGCACAGCCTCAACAACATTGTGAGCAAGGCCTAAATGTCTGTAGTCTCCAAAAGATTAACAGTGGTTTTAATGAGCTAGCTGGGTTGCATTGGGAAATGAGCCAGGATTTCAGCTGAGGAATGTGTAATTATTTGCATTACAGAGAACTGAAAGTAAGTCTGCATACCTTTCTTCAGCTGTCTTGCCATTCCTTTTCCTTCCGTTAGACTTCTTATAAGCCCAGTACTATATGTAGTTATGATTCTGATTTTTTAATAGCATGACTTTAAATGTAAGAATGTTGCCTTGCCTGCTGGAAGGAGGAGGCTAAGAGAACGATCCAGCTCCCTGTGTCCTGGAAGCTTATATTTGTTCTTACATTGTTTTCCTTATTCTAAAATAAGCATCATCTAAACTTGGTCTACCCTTAAAAAGATTGCTGTGTAGATACATCAGTAACAAGTACGAAACATTAACATAAAGGCACTGATACTGGCAAAAAAGTCCCTTTTCCAGTATGGCTTATTTTGTTTGGGGAACCAGTTTAATAAAATAACTTTACTGGGTTGTCAGATTAAGCTATGCTGATATGGCTATACCAACTAACTCATAGTTGGTTGTAAGGGACCTAAACAGATCATTAAGTCTGACCCCCTGCCTTGGGCAGGAACAAGTGTTGGAATCATAATACCCCAGCCAGCTATCTATCCAACCTCCTCTTGAAGACCCCAAGGTAGGGGAGAGCATTCCAGAGCCTGGAAGCCCTAACTGTAAAGTAATGCCTCCTGATATCAAGCCCGAACCTACTCTCAAACAATCTGTGGCTGCTATTCCTTGTTATCCCAGGTGGTGCCCAGGGGAACAGAGCCTCACCTATTTTCCGCTTGTCCCCTCTGGTGAGTTTATAGATAGCCACCAGATCTCGTCTCAGTCTTCTCTTGTGCAGGATGAATAGATTCACGCTCTTTAGTCTATCTTTGTAGGGCCTTGCCTGCTGTCTGCTGACCATGAGAGTGGCCCTCCTCTGAACCCTCTCAAGCTTAGCCACATCCCTCTTGAAGTGCAGTGCCCAGAACAGGACTCAGTACTCCAACTGTGGCCTAACCAGCGCTGCACAAAGGGGAAGGATCACCTCCCTGGACCTGCCTGTGATGCATCTGTAGATGCATGACAACATGCAGTTAGCCTTACTGACTGCTTCCTCGCGTTGGCGGCTCATGTCCATCTTGGAGTCAACAATGACTTCAAGATCTCTTTCAGCCACTGTGTTGTTGAGAAGGGTGTTCCCCAGCTTATAGGTATGTTGCAGGTCCCTTCTCCCTAGATGCAGCGCCTTGCACTTGTCTGCTTTAAATTCCATTCTGTTTTCATGGAATTCAACGCAGACAAGTGCAAGGTGCTGCACAGTTCATAACTCATTTAAGAGTAGACTAGCCCTCTTGAATGAGTATGGATGTTTTACGTGGAAAACAGACAAGTATTGCATATCATATCATAAAAACAAACAATGCAATACAAGAATGAATGGGCCTAGTACTTGCATTCAGATACATTACAGCTATGGATGAAACCAATGAGATTTGTGTGCATAGTGAGAATAGAGCTGAGCCCAGATATTCCATGTACTGGTGAAGATAAAAATTCCATCCTTGGCATATAGTAGCCCACTCAGTTAGCATGGTTAAAGAACACAGTGGAGCAATGGAACTAACATCACTTCTGGCTGTCTTTGATTCCCCAGCCCAGATGACCAAGTGCCTATACACAGCTGCATCAGAGGCAGCCTTTGATGCAAATCCATAGCAAAGACTGAACTCCTGCTTCTGGAACTGTAGCAAGACATCTTAATGGCTGTCTCATTTTACATTGTTTACATCCTGGAACAATCTGCTGGGGGTGTGCAAAATGGACCGTATTCGACTCGGATTCAGATTCAGTCTGAATCAGGGACAGTGATTCAATTTGTTGGTTCAAAACACTGTCCCCATTTTGATTCGTCTGAATCCAAAACTGAAGATTTGATGCTGATTCAGACATAGACACAGTTTTAAATGTTTTTTCTACATACCTCAATGTACCAAGTGTGGCTCACGAATGCTGTGATGCTGGGGCAGATGGAGCACCCCACAGGAGCATGGAGGCCGCCCCTATCATGTGCTTAGCAGTGAACCCGTAAGTGGACCAGAAGTACTTCTGTCCACTGTGGGGCACACTGCCTGCCCTCTGCACCCTAGCTTGGTGATCGGGCACAGGGGGACCCCAGGTGCCCCCCCAACCCAGGAGGCAGCAGTGTCAAGCTGGGGAGGTATGCCCCCCTGTGCTCTCCCTGGTGGACCACTTCTGGTACACTTTCAGGTCTGCTGCCAAGTGCACTGGAGAGCCCCCCACGTTTCTGTGGGATTTTCCATGAGCCCCAGAATTGCAGCATTCATGAGCTGCCTGCTACCTAGAGGTACGTGGAAAAAACATTTAAAGCTGTGTCTATGTCTGAATCACCAAATCTCTCCTAATCTCTCTGAAATGATTCAGAGGGTTCTGATTAGATTTGCAGAGATTAAAGGGTCCTCTGATACAATGCATATTTGGAGATTTGGCTACTGAATTGGGCTCAATGTCTGCCAGATTGAATCAGAGACCAAAGCTTTACACAGCCCTACAATCTACTAAGACAGTTCCACTCTCTCCACTTACATTCTTGCTGATAATGACCCCCTATTCCAAAGAGATTGTAGAAACCTTGTGAGCATGATCTGATCAGTTTTCATAGATCAGAACATGGATCACTGGACACCCAGGCCACATCCAGACAAGCATGGACATTTGGTTCCTTGAGGGCAAGTAGTGCTAGCACACCTTGTGCCGCAGCTACTTGTCCCCGGGAAATGCCTATGCCAAGTGCGCGTTGGTGAGAAAAAGTTACCCCTGAGTGGGGTAGGGGAGGTTGAGGCCAGTACTGGACCAGCCCCAGCAGTCTTACCTGGGGTCTTGGGGGCCTCCTTGGGCTGCAGCAGCAGCAATTCTGCCACACAGAGCCTGGCCAGCAGCCAAAGCATGGGTCCGGGCAGCCAGGCTCTGCTTTTGAGTGGCACATGGTGCCCATGCGTACACTGTTCTGCTTTTTTTTTCCCCACAGGTTTTTTTTGACCCCTGGATGTCAGTGGGCAGTGCACCCTTGCAGCAGGGAGAACATCTAAATGTGTGGTATGTGGCGCCGCAGATGTGTTTGCAGCACCACATACCACACAACTGCTCTCGTCTGGATGAGGCACGTCCACACATGCAAGCATGTGTGCTTGCAGCAGCTCAAATAGAAGCAGTATAGATTTGAGCCAGGGCTTTTTTCCTCAGTGCACGTGCTTGGACATGCACTTTGTTGTGGAGAAAATTGTGCCACTTGGGGCAAAATAGCCCTGCCTGGCTCCTCCTGAATCTGCAGCTGGGGGAGCTAGAGCCCAGGGCCAGCACCTGGGCTGTCCCCAGAAGTATGCCACCCTGGCAAGTAGCTCAGGGCTACTAGCAATCAGCACCTTCTGGGACCCAGCCAAATGGTATCTGAGGACACTACCTTTGTGTCAGCTGGACTGCTGAAGCAGCCCTGAGAGTTCCCTGCATCCTCTACCCACTGCAGGGGTCTGGCAGTCGAGGCTGCTGCCTGGATGTGACCAGCAGCGCACCTGCCAGACCCAGATGGGGACTGCACAGCCAGTAGAGGCATCTGCCTCCCTGGGCCAACTGCCAGAGGGCTGTGGCTGCAGGATTGGCCTCTGTGCAGCACTACTGCCATTTGTGCCCCCTGCCCGGCCATCTGAGCAGCTATCTTCTGAAAGATGTTCTGGATGTGTTGGCCTGCTTTGAACTGTCAAAGTCTTCCCTCCTGGCCCCAACTGGCCAGGAGGTCAGCTACAGTCAGCTGGGTCCAAGGTGTCAGCTCTAAGCAGGCAGGGTCTGTGGCAGAAACGCCACTGTTGGTGCCCCTCTCAAGAAACCTCTCTCTGTGCCCGCTTGAGAGGCTGCTGGTGAATCCCTCAGGGTGGGGACCTCATCTCTGTCTGCATGACAAAAGCTTGGGCCTGGGAGGGGATGCTCTGGTCACCTGGGCAGGGGAAGAGACCCGGCCCTGGCCCTGTGCGCAGCCCAGGTAACCAGGGATCCTTGGGAAATGGGTTGGCTTGTGACCAATTTTGGCAGCTTCGATTGGACCAGGCTGCTGAGGTCAGAGAGGGGATAAAAGGCCCCGAGGAAGAAGAAGGGGAGCCATTAGCCATGCGGTCATCTAGGTGAACCTGAACCAGCTCTCTCTGCATGCCCTAAGAGTAATCTGCCTCCAGGGGAAACTTCAACCACCTCTGGATGATGAGAGTGAGTAAGCTACTTGAGATCCGATTAGATATTCAGATTACAGTATTTCAGATGCGTGTTCAAACGGCTACCTCAGTCACCCTGGTTTGCTCTATGGGATTCCTTTGATATTCCTCTATTATTTCTATGACATTGCTCTACCTTTTACCCTGTTTCTGCCCTACCCCTGTAATCAATAAAGTTCTCCTTTGTGACCGGTGTGGGAGACTTATTGAGGGTGGGTCTA
>JAGPOW010001338.1:76885799-76911854 GCA_030014935.1 Caiman crocodilus | reverse complement strand
TAGGTCTGCGGACTAAGGGAAGCTTTCCTGATAAGCCCCTGACTTGGGGAAAGTGCCCCAAGTGCCTGTATTGGGTCTAGGACCCAGTGGACGATCAGGTCTGTGTTTTCCAAGGCGCACAGAGCCAGAAGTGAGTCCAGAGCCTTGGATGGGGCAGTGGGACCCCCAGGCTAGCGGGGGTGCTCCAGGGAAGGGGTCGGCCGGACGGAGGCACCCCAGGGAGGCACTCGGAGCCTGGAAGGTGGGAGTGCAGGGAGGTGGGCGGCTTAATGCAGGAGCGCCCCCTACTGGCCCACCACAGGGTCCTCCCAGGAATGTGGGTGTTCCCTATTGGAAAACTGAAAAATCCCTGATAAAAAAAATCCTAAAGTCACTCTGTAAAATACCCCAAAATCCATGTTCCTCCACAAGTAAAACAAAAGACCACTATAAAGAGAGCAAGAGAGAGAGTGAGTGAGACAGAGACAGCAGTCAGTTGTACAATGTTTTATTGATATATGTACAGTATTTAAACATGTCTCTTATCATAATAATAAAGTGAACTCTACATGCATATTTCATAAGTTCATGAATATCTATTTTGCTGCCCTCCCACAGGGCCAATGGCCCCCACACAAGGGCTACAGCCCCCCAACAGGGGCCAAATGGCCCCCACAGGGGCTACCACCCTCCTGAAAGGCCCACATACCCCCCTCCAGCCCCCCCGATTGCTGCCCCACCTGGCCCCATCCCTTGGTAGCTGCTGCAGCTCCCCCAGTGGCTGCTCCCCCCCCACTCCTCCAGACCTCCCAATGGCTGCCCTACCCAGCCTCACCCGTCAACTTGCACCCCCAGGCTCCCGTGGCTACCCCTGCAACCCCAGGCACTGTCACTTGAAAAAAATGAAACCAGAAAAAAAAAACAGAAAAAAGGGGAAAAAAGCCTCTACTTACTTTAGAAGCAGAGGTGGGGGGTCTCTGGGGACTCCTAGCAGAGCCCCCTGGGCAGCACAGGGCAGCGGGGGGCAGGAGGGCCTGGGCTGGGGCTGCTGGGGCTGTCTCCCTGCCCCATGCTGTGCAGGCGGGCCCCAGGCAGCCAGATGGCACTTGGAGCTGCTGGTAAGTGTTGGGGGTGGGGGGGGTTAAACTATGGAGTGGGGGGCAGGGATTCGGGGGACTGAGGCCATGCAGGGCAGGATTTGGTGGGGTCTGGGAGGTTGGTGGGGGTGGGGCTGGGCATGGAACTGATCGGGGTGCCGGGGGGCTGTCAGGGGTAGGGACCAGGAGTTATTGGGGCGGAGGGGTCTGGGGAGCTGGCAGGGGGAGGGGCCAGGTAGGGAAGTGGTTGAGGGGCTGGGGAAGGCGGGAAGCAGTGCTGGGCAGGACAAGGATTAGGGGGGATGGGGGAGCGGGCAGGGCTGGTGGGGGTCCCCCCCATGGTACTCTCCCCCCTCCTCCAGCCACCCCAACCCCTTACTCACCAGCACTGGAGCCCTTGTGCTGAACACGCGGGCTGGCCGGCCTCATGTTTCAGCACCAGGGTGAGGGGCCCACCATGGAGACACTCTGGCAGCCAGAGCATTTCCCTGGAGGACCCTGCCCTGCTTTTTTTTAGCTTTGCTTTTTTTAGACCTAATTTTCTCCCCAGGGATCTAATTTTCGCTCCGTGCTGCAATCTTGCAGCACAGGGAACATTTTTTCATTCCTGCATGTGCCTCTTGGCCCATCTCAAAGGGGTTTGAGGTGGGGCAAGAGGCACCTGCGTGCTCATTTGAACACGCCCCCAGAGTACAAAGGAGGAGGACCTGCAAATAATGGACCTGTTCTCTTGCAGATAATCAGTGAGTCCTGCAGAAATTCAGGCATCTAAAAATCTTGTGACATGGCCCACAGTTGTTCTATTCAGGAGGAAACCTCTACTCAGTCTTCCACCTGATGAAATGACTGGGGAGAAAACTCTGCAGGAGAACCTCAGAGACATTTTTCTCTTTCACTCTTTTCCTTGTAGTCCTTGAACAGGACTACAAGGAAAAGTACGTATTCAGCATAAACATTTATGATAGTCAAAGGGAAAAACACTCTATTATTGAAGATATATAACAATTTGTACTGCCTGACATGCTTATCCCATTTCAGGAAAAGTGGCGGAAATACTTTACACTACAGCAGTGGTTTTCAACCTGTGTTATCAGACCCCTGGTAGTCCACAGACTAGTTTTAAGGTGTCTGCAAAAGATGACTATGATCACTCAAAAGTATATGAATACCTATACTTACAATTCAAAGGCAGCTCCATTCAAACTTTCCTAATGGGTCTGTGTCTCCATTCAAAATGAAAAAAGGTTGAAAACCACTACTTTACAGCACAGAAAAATAAAATTTACGCTGATTAAATAGTCCTTTTGTAGGAGACGTGGGGCAAATTCTACTCTTACTTTGATGGAAATAAAGCAACTTCCCTCATTTTACTTTATTTTACTCTGGATTATCATCAGTGTAAATGAGAACAGAATTGAGCGCACAGCATGGGGAACATTAAATCCTTGGTTTATTTTTTGTATTACAAAATTGTGAAATTACAACAATAAAGTGTCATCACTGTGTTCTCAGAAGAAAGTTTTAAACATTCCCTTTGGGCCATATCCTTTATTCTTTGAGCAACTAAGAAGCCAGACTGGGGTTTAAATCCTCAGGGAATGTAGGTCAAGTCTATAAATCATATAGCACCAAAATTTTAAGATAAATCCAAATTTGGCAGATTGTTTGTGGTCAGGGTGACAGTGCCCAGAAGAAATGCTTAAAGGCTGAGCTCTTAAAATAATCTAGCTTCAAACCTTCCATTAGTCTGGATTACTGGATAAACTGGTTTGCTATAAACCCCCAAATAAGATTTTAGAATAGTTGTAGGAACAGACCATCTTAATTCAGGCATTTCCTACATACAGGGCACATCTACATGCGATGCTTACTGCACAGTAGCCTAATAGCATGGCACAGTAGTGTGTTGGTCAAAACCTGTACTATTACGCTACTGCGCAGTGTTATTAGGGTACTGTGCCGTAAGTGTAAAAAAAATGTGTGCTGGCACTACTGTGCAGTAGCGCAAGTTACTGCACATTGAATTAGTACTTGGTTAACCAAGTACTAAACTTAATGCACAGTATCTAGGGTACATTAATGAATGTGTAGATGCTCCTACTGAAGATATGACTTTGCAACTGGAATGTTCTTTTAATGTGCTTTTTCTTTGTACTTTCACCGATTTTTAAAAATGCAAATGAAAACTACCCAGAAAGTCCATCATGTGAAACTACACGGAGTCTCACATACATCACCAGCAAGACTGGAACCCTGAGATTCACATCCTGAGTCTTTGCCATTTGATTTACTGGAGTAAATGATGGCAGTAGAAGGTTGTTGTCCTCCATATGGATTAGTATCACCATGGGGATGAGACATACATTTTGCCACTGAGTTTCACAGCTCCTTTGTGAGAACAGATGAAATCTTCAATCCTTTTCTAGGTTCTCAATGGGGGGTATCCACTAGCCAGAGGCATAACTAGGAAGCTTTGTGCCCAGGGCTGTCGTGATGACCTAGGCAATGGGTAGTGGCTAAAATGCACAAGCAAGCACTAACTGTAATGAAAAAAAACTCAGTTCCCTCCAAACTTTTGCCTCCTTGTTTGCCACTTCCGTCCCTATAATAAATGATTTTCTTATTCACTGAGTGTAAATGATTTGGATTCATAGATTCATAGAATCAATGAATCTATGAATCCAAATAATGTTTAGTAATTGCAAAACTGATGGATTCACCCAATCCCTAATTAGTGGCAATTCTGAACAATAATTAAGGGAGTGGGAAAAATACTGTGAAGCAATTTTTAAGCCAAGCTGGAATAAAAAATGAGAAACAGATATAATGTTAAAGTCAGTAAAGTACATACCCATAAGACTAGTCACACTGCTTTTTTCACACAGCTCATTTTAGATGATGTGAGCTGGAGTTCAGAATATTTAGCACCTCTCCAGCAGCAGGCTCTGCATCCAAAAATACTAGACACTTTTGACACTACAGACCTAGGTGTCTTGCCCAACATTGCACAAGGACGCAATGGCACAGGGTGCATCTACTGCAGGCAAAGGTATGACTACATCTCAGGTGAACATACCAGAGGTATCTTTAAACTAGAGTTCTTCCAGAAGAATAGCTGCAGTGACAAGAAGTTCAGCAAATTCCAGCTACCTGAGTATTTTTCTCATTTTGTAGATGGGTTTAGCAGCCACCTACAAAGCTGCTACTGAGCTTCATGATGCTACACTGGTGTGCCTAGACTGTTGTCAGTACCAGAGCTAACCAGTTTAAAACCAGGTTAGATATAGGTACGTGCTCTGAAGTCACACCTTGACTGCGTGTAGACCTACCCAAAATCAGCACTAGAGGCTAGATCTTCTAAGTCACACAGCTGTGTTGTAAGTGCTGAATTATTCTAGCTCCTTGAGATTTGTCACACTGTATGCTCTCTTTGAAGTGTCTCTAGGAGGACCCATTCAGTCAATGTTACCAAGCTATAGCTTCCAGCACCCTATATCACGGGTGTCCCAGATTAGCAAGGAAAGGCTGAACAGTGAATGTAGTGTTTACTTTTGAAACTTCTGTGTAGTGTGGTACAGGCAGTCACAGAGTGAAGCAGTGATGGTGGTACTACAGGAGGAGTGGCTACTGTGGTTCCAGCTCCAGTTCCAACTTGAACTCTGTCCTATACTCAGAGTTAAGCTCTGTTATTGCAGGCTCTCACTGCTAAATATTGCTGATCCCTGGTACAGAGTATATGCTAATAGAACTATGTGGGTAGAGCATGAGTACTCTGGGCAACTAGGATGCCATGATCTTTCTCTTATCTCAGACCAGCCTGAGGTACATGGCAGGTAGGTTTCCCTCTAAATCTGCTATTTTCTTTATTTCTTGTACAGGTAAATACATCCCAGTTATGGGCAGAATAACTGTTTGTCTATCACTTCGAGATGGAACCCCTTCTGCTGGTGTAGGCACTTGGAGAAAAGTGGAGAATGGGCTGCTCCAAAGACAGGCTTTGGCCAGTCAGATGGAGGTGTAAATTTGGCTAAAGTAGTCATGGTTATGTGTGTCCAATGAATATTCTCAAACTTAAGTCCAAATGACAGGCTTTTGAGTCCTTAAATGAATTTACCCACTAAATGACATGGCTCAGTTGAGCTATTTTCAAAAGTTTGGGTTCAGATTCTCTGGGTCTAGGGTGAGGTAAAGCAGACTATTTTTTTTTTTTGGTTCTTTACTCTGGAAAATTTTCACCCCAAATAAGGATGTTGCATCAATTTAGACCACACAGTACAAAGAAAAAAAGAACACAGAGGATAGCAAGCCAGGCCTGGAATTTTAATGATTACTTTTATTGTATTTTAGTGTATTATTGGCTTACAATTTTGTAATTTTACAAGAAAATTTCCGTTTCCACATCTCCATTAAATATCTGATTCATTTTGTTGGCTTGTGATAATGCCTTAAAGCTACATCACTAAAAAATCAGTGTTCTGCATTAGATAAATATAAGATGAAATGTGATTAGCCTATTGACTATTTTTAATTATCTTTTACTGTTCTTCAAATATTCCATGCTTTTGAGGAAGTAAAGAAAGAATTAGAGTACCTGGATGGTATAGGGTAGCATATGGACCTAGATTATTAATCAAAGCTGGCAGGAGTTCTGCAATATTGCAACAACATCACAATTTTCTTGTCATAGTGGATGTCAGAATGGACACATTTACAGTGTGAATTATGGATAAGAGTGAAAATTTTAAAATCTTTATAGCATTTTTATGTTCTGGCTTCCTTTTTGGTAATCAGATCTTGATTAAGAGTTGGAATTAGCACTCAGAAGAACATTAGGATTTCTTGGCGTGGTTCCTTTTCAGTATCTAGGGCAGACAACAAATGACTCACAGGCTTTACAGTTCTGGTACAGCAAAAAGATGTCTAAATATCTATCACTTTTACATAGTAACTGACTACTTACTCGCAATGAAGAACATATGGTGGTGGCAAAGCACAGAATGAAAATGACTTATTTGTTTTCTCTTCTGTACCTACTTTGATCATTTCATTCCATGTACAAAGTTTCTCTTTATTCTCTTCTTACCCCACTTTCCTTCCCATCTATAGATTTTTTGTTATCCTGTCAGTAATTCTTGTGCTTGGTATTGGTAGCATAGAGCCACTGTTTGCAGAGTTTGCCAGGCCAGATAGAATCTCTTTGTGGGCCTGATCTGGCCTGTAGGTCATAGGTGACTGGCCCTGCTGCAGCAGCCACTGTCTCTGCTGGATACACAAGCTTCCATCAGGCTTTCTCTGGGTCAGTGCAGAGTCTGTAAAGTGCAGTCATCCATGGAAAAGTGTTCTAATCTGACCAAATTTCAGAACATCTGAATGTCAGTAAGTCCAGTATTTTTGCTTTTATTTTCTTGGGTTTTTTATATATTTTATTCCTGCCTTGAATACTTATCAGATACAGTACTAAAATCAATGTAAAATGTATGTTAGACAGCCTCTAAAGACATGGTATGATCCTTGAATTTAGGATCCTGGAAATTTTTGTGTTTTTCCACCAAGCTACAAGCCTGTAACTTGGGTTACAAAAAAGCATGTCTCTGGAGGAAAAGAATTCTCCAGGACGTCAGCTTCTACCTTCCCCTGGATTTATATTCGTCTTTGCCTTTGCTCTATGTAACCTTGGCACCCTTCTTGACTTTAAACTGTTCTTTTCGCCTCATACCTTCCCTGAGTGTAGATCACCCCTACATCATTTACAGTGATTGCCTTAATGCCACCTTGGTTGTAATCCTCATCCAACCTTTCACAGTTTTACACTTTGACTGTTGCATTTGCCTTCACTGTGCCTCTTTATGTCCTCAGATTATGACAGGTCTGGGATACTGTTACCCACTTTCTCACATGCACAAAGGAAATATGATCATGTTCCTTCCATCCTCATACACCTTCACAGGCTCCCTGGTGAAAGAGAAAATGAGTTGTCTCTGACTTTTCCTATATGGACTTGCTCCATAATTTTAGACTTTGTCTTTTTCTCATGCCATCTTCGCTTCTTCCAAAACCAGGCACCAGCTTCCTCTCTGCTTCTTAATACAACCTTGCTTTTCCTGTTGTAACAGCCTTCTGCTCTGGAGCTTCTGCCATATGAAACAACCTTTCTCCAGCCATTCCTCCCATTTCACAGTGCAGTTAGGGCACTGAGAAATTTGCAGCTCCCCACTGTAACTCACAGCACATTGCAGGAAGTGCCATGACTTACAGTGTTCCCCCCAACCCAGCAGACATTGGCTGTTGCATCTGGAGAGGTTGGAGGATCAAGCTCCAGTCTGGAGTACCTGTATGTCTGTAGCTGCTCTTCCCTACTCCTGCCCCTCCCCCTTTCCAGCTTCCCGCTGTCTTCAGAATAGGAGGGGGGGAAGGGAGTGGAGGGAGCTCAGTTTGGGGTTTGCCCAGACTGCACTGGAGGGTGGGGTGGGTGGATTGGAGCTCCTTCCATGTGTGCGTGGCGTGGGTGCAGGGGGAACTCCAATCTGCCCACCCCACCCTCCAGCATAGGCTGGGCATACCCCAGATGGAGGTCCCTCACCTCCCTTCTCCCCTTCCCGTTCTGAAAACAGCACAGCCCAGCCCTGCTCTGGGTGCACATTGACAGACATTAATGAAGGCACTCCCCTTTGGACCATCTTCATCTGAACTCTCGTGTGGTGAGAGTTCAGACTGTCATGTGATCAGGCATTTTTAAAGGACTCTGCTGTCATTCAATTCTGTTAGTACACTACTGTAGAGCACTTTAGGGGCCTGATCTCATGACAAACAAACACATCTGTCAGTGCCCTTAGAGACGTCTTTTCTGCTTTGTTTTCCTTCTTCTGGTCCCTTGAATGTTATTTATTATTTAGTTATGTAATTGCTGTCTTCATGATAAGACAGTAAAATGAATTAGGCTTGTTGAATTACTGAAATGTGACCACTTTTTAATGAACTAGTGCTGGTCTCTGAATATATTAGTTATTCATCAATGGCTGAACAATTTTCAGTCTCTAGTTTGTTCTCTTAAACTTTTTGCTACTCACTTTCATTTTCTCAGGGCCTGACTCAGAAATGGCAAACCTGCTGCATTCATGCCAAAAGTTGCAAGAGCACCCGATGTATGTGACATATGGCAGAACAAAGAGGGGACAGGCTGCGTGGTGGCAGATGGGGCAGGGAGCAGAAAGCAGAGTAGAAGATCAGGCAGGGAAGGAAGCTTAGAGTGGCACTTGGGGAGGGTGAAGAGCTAATCTGTGGCATGCCTGCCAAAAAGGTTGGCTCCCTGAGTGGTCTGGTTTGCCTCCAAAAATTCACCTTCCAGTCTCTGCTGCCCAATGGTACAACTGACATTTTTAAAATAAGAGAACAGAAAAAAAGGAACTGATGGCTAAGAGAAACTTCTTCATGTGTGTATAACCTTGATTGCTTGTGAATATGGAAATTCATGGGGGAGATAGCTTTCGTCAAATATGTGTGTGAATAAAATCTCAGCCACCATGCTGTCTGTCCCCTCTTTGATCTGCTATGTGCCACACACAGGCTGTTCAAATATTCACAAACAAAGAATAATAAAAGGTATGAAAAGGGTTTATTTAAATCTGAATGAAAGTTCATGAGCACTGTTTTTGCAGCATTTAAGCAACCTTATTTGAGATACCATTTATGTTAGAGAAGCTACACAAGTGAGCCCTCTTATCTACCTGGAAAGTCACAACATCTCTTTTTAGATACCATTCACAAATTACAAAAGGAGGAATGCAGAACTCTTTTACAGACACCAAGATCAGAAATATAATATGGCATTGTGTTTAAGTTTTCATATAGTAAAAGGATATACTCCAAAGGGACTTCTAGAAATCCCCTATATTGAATAGTATTGAATAGTATTTATACTGTAAGAGGCCTCCTTGAACTCAGTAGAACCACTTGTACCATAAGTGGTCCAATACTCAGTTCTAATATGAGTAAATGTATCACCACCTAGCCCATAGCTTTTTGTTTTCATCCAAGAAGGATGCAGTCACAAAATTATATCATTAAGACCCATAGGCCCCTTGGCTTTTCTTCTGAATAAATGCACAGACACCTAACTAATGGTACAATTTAGAGGACCCCACACTGAAGAGTATAATGCAGCTGAAGTGCATGGTGAGTTCCTTTATCCTCTAATTCCACAGCCAGAAAGGAAGGTACACCTGATTTATACCTTATCATTTGAGTGCAGTGCATTGGGCCTCCAAAAATGCTAGTCCCAAATTGTTGTTTAAGGTTGGCCCTGATGACATTGTATGAGAACTGCATACTGTATAAGCAATGCCTCATATATTCATGATAAATGGAACCTTGCTAGTTAGCATAATAATTTTACACTGCACAGTTGGCCATTGTACCATACTTGAAGACATCAGAAAAGCTATAACTGGTTAGTTATGTGCAGTTAAAAGGAAATACTGCTGTTAAAAGGCAAGGATGATTGCATTACTAGCAATGCTGGGAAACTAAATCTTGAGGGAAAACAGTTTAATGTTACTCTGCAGCACCTTTTAAATATGTTAATACATTTATTATTGCTGATTTTAATAAATTAAGCCAACCTGTTATTTCTCTTGTTTCTTCAAAGTTAATTCCCTTTCTTTGTTGCATAAGTACCTCCTCAGGTTGTCCCATATCTTTACAATGAGCCATACAACATTTCTGCCTAGAAATTGCTATTCAGTAGGACACAAAATTATTTGTCCATAAGCATACAAAAAACTAGAACTCTTGGTTCCAAAATGATACCTTTTATTAGACCAACTGGAAAATGGCAAGAAAATTGTCCTTTTTTGCAAGCTTTTGGGAATTAAAGTCCCTTTGTCAGGCTCTGGGAAAAGTGTAGATGGTACAAGATGGTAAAAAGTCCCCAAAGGTCAGAAATAAACTTAATTTTTGCACAGAGGGAGCTGAAGATGGAAGTCTGTTCCTCTGGGTCTATCACAGTGTCTTTCTGAGCTGTGTTGAGTAGCTCTTTGACGTGTTGATCAGGTAGAATTCCTTCCCTGAAGGTGTCAGATGGTAGGCAGAGAGGCAACAAAAACTTCCTTGTTGTTCTGCAATTAAGTTTAAAATCCAAAATCAGCTGAAATTCGGCATCTTCCATGTTTCAGAGGTGTACTTGGTAGCCGTGTTGGTCTAGGAAAGCTTTTTGAGCAGCGCTGGGTTTGCTTGTAACACTGCAATAAGCTTCACTCTGAAAGGTCTTCATTGCATTTGGACTGTCTACCACAAAGGACCTATTTTCTGCGTGGCCTCCCCAAGCCATTTTTTAATTAACTTGTTGCCCAGCTGCTGGCTTCCACAGCTGACACTTTGTTAGAGGTATATATGATCAATTGGGCCATAGTATTTAAATAAAGGCCTAGTGGAGCCCATGTATATTCAACCACATTTAGGAAAAAATGCATTTGGTCAAATTCTAGTCTTTTAGAAAGGTATTACATATTGTTCTTGATTACACGTAAGGATTGTGTGACCTTGAACAAAGGGATTTGAGCCTAGATTTTCAAAGACGTTCGCTAGATTGATTTACAATCTTCATGTCCTTTGTTTTCAGAAGTGTTGAACACCCACGACTTTAATAGAATTCACCTATTTTAAGTGCTTGCAGAAAACAGAAGCTGAGTAGGTCATACTGTGACTCAGGACAGTTTGAAGAAGTTTAACTTTACCGGCCTGTCTCTGTTTCACCATCTGCAAATAGGGGATCATAATGGCAACCAACTAAAGTACTTCAGGATTTCACTGTAAGGATTTCATTAATTAAGGTCTGTAAAAGGTGTTGAAGGTATAAAAAGAAATGCAAAACTCTAGAACTCTCGGTTCAAAGATGGCACCTTTTATTAGACCAATTAAGAAATCGCGAAAAAATTATCTGTTTCTGAAGCTTTTAGGCACACACGCCATTCTTCAGGCTCAGGGAAAATTAAAGCTGGTAAAAAGTCCGCACGCGTAGAAAATGAACTTCATTTTTGCACAGAGGAAGCTGAGGGTGGAAGTGATGCACTCGGTGCTGCTCAAGCTCCTGAAATTGTCTTGCTTTATTTCGTCACAAGGGGGAGTCAGCAGCTCAGCTTTAAGGGATGCTGGCTCCAGAGGAGCTCTCCCCACAGCTTGCATAACCCTGCAAGAGGAGGAAAAGACATCTGCGTTTATTACTGAAAATGTACTATGGCCAGCACTCAACTCACTTGGCTTCCTAACTGTTCAGTTGACAAGTGTCTTTTGGAGGAAGGTGCCCGTGAAATCATTGAAATGAAAACGACCTACAGTTGATCCAGGTTCATGATTAAAATTGTTTTATTTGCCTTGAAACAAGGTTAGTATAGAGAGCCTTGACACTGACTTTTTGTCTTTTCCTTTTTTTACATTAGAGCCCTCATTACCTAAGAGCTTTCCATCTTTCCAAACCGATGTTAGGACGTTATTTTCCGAGCGTGTTTGCTGGCTTGTTTCGCTGCAGCCCTTTGTGATCAAATGGTTGTTAAACTGTGTGTAGGGAAAGCCCTAAGCAGGTGGCAATTTCAAGGTGAGGGTCTGACACTCAAGACAAAACTTTCTTCACCAAGATATTTGCTTCCCTCACCGTGGGTTACAATTCAATATTTCAACCCGCTCAAGCTGCTGGATTTAGTTTGCTGAAATGTCCCATGCCTCCACTCCCCCCCACACCCGATTCTTTTCCACACATAAGAAACGCTCTATTAAAGGCAGCTGCATCATGTATGTGGCTAAGAAGTGTTAATAATGGTTGCTTTCAAGATCCTCTCTCTCAGTGCAAGGGCTATTTTGATGCTACTTAGAAAAATCCCCTATTTCTCCGCATATTTGGGCTGGATTTATTTAACTAACGACCCGATTTTGTTTTACTCTTGTCGCAGGAAAGGTAATTTTTAGCTCCAGTTTATACGGTGTATTCAGCTGTGATGACTAGGGTCTCCTCGCAGCATCTTCGCTGCCCTGCAGATTTCAAGTGGCTTACATAGTGGGGTTGTGTGTGTGTCAGGATATTCCTTAGAGAAAAGGCTCCTAGCACATATGCACCTTCTCCAGAAAAAAAACCCCCAAACAACAGGATTGTTAACATTGTTTATAAACAGCCACAAATTATCATAACTTGATCGAAATTGAAAGTCCGTTGTCGTGCAGGGAGCTGGTGGAAGAGGAAAGCGGGTGGAAAGGTTTCTCCCAGTTAAAGCTGTCTAAATATGCGTGTGATTTGCAAAACCAACTCTTTTTGGTTCACAGAAACATGCGCCACGAAGTAGCCAAGTAGATTACGGAACCTTTTCGTGCAACTCGGCAGCCCCTACATTTTCGAAACCTGCTTTAAATACAGGTTTTCATTTTAAATGCAGATCGGTAACTTTAAATGGAAGATCCCTCTTTTACACACCCGCGCGTTTGTGTGTGTATATGTGCATTCCCTTATAGATATCTCTGTGTGCATAAAAGGGGATCTTCCATTTAAAGTGGTGTATTTCTATTGCACACACACAAAAGTGTGTATAGTGTAAAAAAGTGTGTATATAATAAAAGGGGATTTCCCATTTAAAGTGCGTTTGAGAAAAACACACACACATGTGTGTGTGTATATATGTAAAATTATTCTTATACGTATGCAAAACTATGTTCCCATACATGTAAAAAGTATCTATGTACCTATCTATCTATCCGAATACTCTTTTACACGGCCACATATTGCTTTCCCAGCTCCTTCGTGTTTCTTTCATAATTTTCCGGCGGAGTATGTGTGCGCGCTCGTGTATGAATGTGAATGCGACCCAGACAAGAATGGTTTCATTTCTAAGAATATTTCCCTTTGTCAGATGTCCTTACTGGCTGCTTTTAGGGCTTCTGAAAGCCCAGTTCTGATGTGCTTTATTGACACAGGTTTAAATCTGAGCCTTCTGGACCTGAATTTAGTGTTGTGTACATTCAAATAGAGAAAAGTGTTTATTACACAGACTACAGCGCTGTCCCTATTAAAACCATTCTCTTCCTTCTGATGAAAGCATCTCTTTTGCTCCGGTTTGCAAATCAAACCCGCTCAAATGGGGAACAATTAGGGGCATGCATAAACAAGAGGAAACAGGGTCAAAATTAATTAAACAAATATTAGTTTCCTTTTCTACAAGATGTGCAAAGAAGAAATCATTTTCTCTGCCATCCCTGGGGCATTCACTTCGGGAGTTGCGCGCGCGCAGACACACACACACACACACACACACACACACTGATTATGTATTGTTACTCGGTAAAAAGGCAAAGTTTACAAATGAGAAAGGTCTTTCTTCAGCCCCGGCCGATGGAGAGCCGCGAGCTGTTGCCTTTCTCCAGTTGAAGTGAGTACAATTCGAGATCTCTCGGAGACAAGTTTCCACTGAGTTTCTTCTTTTCCTCGGGGTGGGCGAATGCTGTTAAAAAGCAATACCCCCCACCCGCACCTCTAGGCCCGGAGGAAGAAAAAAGAAGGCAGGAGGAAGGAGCTCACGCTTGGCAAGAGAAGACACTCTCATCAGGATTGATCAGTTTGGAGCAGAAAGCCCGTATAGCCCCAGCCGCACCGAGCTGAGGGCCGCAGGGATGCAGAAGTTATAACCTCGCAGTCTGCAGAAGGGGGTGGGCACCACTGGGACACCCATCACAAAATACTCCTTTGACTGGACGAGCTGCCCGGCTCCGAGAGCCTCCCAGCCTGGCGCTGCGGCTCGCGGGTCGGCCAGGCCGGGGGTGGCCTCGGGCTCTGTCGCGCGGCTTGCTGGGGAGCGGGGGGCAGAGATCGCCGCGTCTCAAGGGACCGCATCGGCTATCAGCCCGGGAAAAGAAACTTAGCGTGGACTGAGAGTGAGGAGAGCTGGCTTCGGTGCTGCGCTCCCACAGCTGGAGGGGAAAGCACGTCCCCCTTGGCCGGGGGGCATTCCCCACACCCGCACGTCCAGAGCACCGGGAAGAGCCCCGCGCCGCAGCAAAGCCCAGCGGGGCCGCAGTGCTCCGGCCTGGACAGGCCGGGGGGCTGCGGCCGGGCCACACGCGCACTGACACACGCACGCCTTCCTCACCCCGCACCACATTCACGCCCACTCCTGCCCCCACGCCCCCATATCCGGACTCCCATACACCCCTCACACCCACACGCATACAGACTCTACACCCCCCCACACACCCGCACACTCAAATCCCGACTCCCACGCCCCGCCATACTCATCCACGCTCCTACCTCCGCACACATGTACACCCACACAGCTGCATACACGCACACGAGGGCTCCCATACACCCGCACATTCCCCGCCGCCATCCAGCCTCCCCCCCGCCCCCCACAGCCCCAGCCCGCGACACTCCTACCTCCCCGCACTCCCACACCCAGCCCGGCACAGATTCCCAAACCCCCTCCTACACCCACACCCACCCGCCCGGCGCCCCCTGCCAGGGCTGAAGCCAGAGGGGAGGGCGGGGAGGGGGCACAGCCCTCCCGGGCCTGGGGGCTTCTTCATCCCCCGGGCGCCAGCCCCGCAGCCCCTCCCCCGGGCAGGGGCGGGAGGCGGAGCCGGCGCAGCCCCACCCCGCCGGCGGCTCTGTCAGCGCCTCTCGCCCCCTCGGCTAAAGGCGGCGCGGGGCGGGCAGGGACGTGCCTGCGAGCTCCGGCAGCCCGGCCCGGCCCGGCCCGGCGCGGCGCGCTGAGCCCCGCATGGGCGGCATGGGGGCGGCGGGCGCGGGGCCGGCGCTCGCGGCCCCCTAGGCAGCGCCGGGGCCGGGCCGGCCGCCAGGGATGCTGGCCGTGGGGCCCATGGACGGCACGGCCCGGCCCAGCGCTTTCGTGCTGGGCAGCCCGCCGCTGGCCGCGCTGCACAGCATGGCCGAGATGAAGAGCCCGCTGTACCCCGCCACCTATGCGCTGCCCCCAGCCTCGTCCGCCTCCTCCTCGTCCGCTTCGTCGTCCGCCTCCCCGTCGCCGCCGCTCGGCTCCCCGGGCCTCAAGGCGCCGGGCGCAGGCGGGCTGTCGGCGCTGGGCAGCCCCCCGCCGCAGCTCTCGGCCGCCACCCCGCACGGCATCAACGACATCCTGAGCCGGCCCTCCATGCCCCTGGCCGGCGCCGCGCTGCCCCCCGCGCCCGCCGCCTCCTCCTCGTCCTCCTCGGCCGCCGCCGGGCTCCTGGCCGGCCTGCCCCGCTTCAGCAACCTCAGCCCGCCTCCGCCCCCGCCCGGCCTCTACTTCAGCCCCAGCGCCGCCGCCGTGGCCGTGGGCCGCTACCCCAAGCCGCTGGCCGAGCTGCCCGGCCGGACTCCCATCTTCTGGCCCGGCGTCATGCAGAGCCCGCCCTGGAGGGACGCGCGCCTCGCCTGCCCGGCCCGTGAGTACCGGGCCGTCCGGAGCCGCACCTGGGGCTGGGGGCGGCTGCACCAGGGCTGCTTCCCTCGGCCGATCAGAGGCCGACGCCTCCTCTGGAGTTTTTTTTAAAAGAGCGGTCCCTTTTGGGGTCGGAGCTGCTTGGCCATGGCAGCCGGGGGAGAAGGGCAAAGGGAATTAGTGGAGGGGAGAGAGGAGGAGGAGGGAAAAGTTTCTCACGAGGCGAAGCACGAGAACAGGGAGCTGGTGGAAGCCCTGTCCTTGGATTCTCCTTAAGCCCCCGGGAAACAAAGCCTTGGCTGGGGCTCATCTAGGTGGGGACTGGCCGCTTTGAGCAGGGGGCCGGACGAAGTCCCTTCCATCCTCATTTTCTGTGGTGCGAACTCGAGCATTCAGCCCGGTCTTTCCTTTTCAGCCCCTGAAAATCTGCCGATTTCAATTGGATTTTTTAAAATGTTTTTACCGAGAATTTTGACCGCCCCTCCAGCTCTTTTTTCTTTTCTTTTCTTTTCTTTTCCCTAGGGGAAAAAGCTCTTTTTAGAGCTCTTTTTCTAAAAGCTCCTTTTCTTTCTTTTTCCTCCTAAAGCGTGGGGGGAAGAGGCTTTGAGGCTAACACAGCCCCAATTCCACCGCTTTTATTGTAGTTTTTGCGCCAACTATCCGCAACAAGATGCCCTCTGGTATTACGCACCTTTTAAAAAATTGCTTTCCGCTCTTATGCTAGTTTGGTTGTTGTTTTGTTTGTTAACGGCTGAAATCGCAGACATAAAGGAAGGGTGGGAGGGGTTGTAAAAAGCAGGAACCCAGAAGTGAGTCATTTTCAATCTGGCAAGGAGTTTGATCGTGGCTTTCCCCCTCTGTAGGGAAAGATCCCTCTCTCCCTTGAGACCAAGCTTTATATATTATATCCCCTCCGCCCACCCCCCAAACCAACAACAAAAACCCCAAACAAATTCACAGAGCTGTCTATGCATTCATTTCCCTCCCAGATCAAGGATCAATTTTGCTGGATAAAGACGGAAAGAGGAAGCATACGAGACCCACTTTTTCTGGTCAGCAGATTTTCGCCTTGGAAAAGACTTTTGAGCAGACGAAATATTTAGCGGGACCAGAGAGAGCCAGGCTAGCCTATTCCCTGGGGATGACAGAGAGTCAAGTCAAGGTGAGATGATGCTGTCAAACATTAGATAAGAGATTCAAGCCCACACATTGCCGGGCCTGGGAGGAGTGTGAGAAACGCGTGTACAAAGAAGCCTGGGTGTAAGATATTGGCTGAACAAAAGAAATCGGGCGCACGCCTTTGCAATCAGGTTTATCTTAACTGGATACACACTCACCATTATTGTCTGCACAAAGCCATTGCGAAATATGATTGTTAACGGGATCCTTTGCAGAGGCGGACCCAGGTCGTGTATTTACAAAAGAAAACAAAAGGTGGGCTTTGGCCGGCAACTGTTTGCGGTTTACCACGGGGCTCTTTAGGAGGGTAAAGCACTTAAAACCCTTAAAGATGTCGTTTCTTCTTCTTCTTCTTCTTTTTTAAATAGTGTCAGCAGCTTCTGGCTGCTTTGGAAATGCATCCCAAAGCTGATCTTTACTGTGCCATAAATTTGAGAGCATTGAATGGGAATATTCCGGGATCTTCAAATTTATAAAGAAATGTTGGCAAGCTCATCCCGATCCAAACGAACCCTAACGATTAAGCAGGGTGATGTCTAATGTAGTGGTGCGATTATTAAAGAAACGGTTCAAACGGGATGCGGTGCTCTGATCCCGCACAAACCCAGTTCGCGCCTTTCTGAGGTACAGGGGCTCCCAGTGGTTCACCCCCATGAAGACCTTGCCTTGAATGGAAGAGGAATTAAATTAAGGAGCATAAAATGGAGTATATCGTTTTCACATCCCCTCCAGTCTGTTTATTTTAGTTAAACATTGAGATGTGGCAGAAGTGGGCTTTCCATTCAAATACGGTCCCACGCAGGACTTGTAGGGGGGAAACTAACTGCATTTGAGATTTTTCCCAGGACTTTTGAAATAATTTGAACCGTTTTTTATTAAGATGCCTCGTGTATGAATTCTCACTCTGTCAGAGTTACCTGGAGGCCCTTATTTGCCACTGGGAATCTGTCTAAATATCTGTGAATAAATGATTGCAGCCTGCACTCCGAGAAGAAGCAGCCTAGTTACAATGCCTCTTCTCAAACACAACGTATGTGACAGAGGGGACGTTGGAGACACAGTCAGTCTCACATGGTTATTTTCCTATGTGCTCAGGGCCAAGGTAGTGTGTGTTCAGGGAGCCTGCTAGGCACGCACTTAAATATATTTAAGTGCATAAATATGTGTGTGTGTGTGTGTGTGTACACATACATATAAATGCATGCATATACATGTATATACACATATATGCATACACATTTATATACACATCATATAAATACACACACATATATAAATGTATGTGTGCATGATTTAAAGGACCGTTTGAACGCTGACTCCTGGAATTATATTTTGCACTATCGATTCAGTGGCTTTGATTTTAGAAAGGGAACAAAAACCGTGTCGGTCCTTCCCCAGCTCTCACTCTCTCAATTAAATAGCAAACAGAATTTTGGAGCCTATTTTTCATGTATTGTAGAAATATTTTCTGCAATATATGAAGTAGAAGTCCAGCTTCAGCTTAAAAAATCCTCAGCAATCGAAATCACAACTGCCTAAGCAGCTGTCGCAGTGCAGAATAAACGTGTGCAGTTGGTTAGCTTTGGCTCCAAACTGCCTGACTACTGGGATTTGGTAGGTTAGAAGCACATGCTTTTTCACTTTGAATTATATTTAGGGCAGGCTCGAGCAAAGAGTAGGGAGAGGGGGTGTTCCACCGCGGTGTATGTGTTACTACCTAAACTGAGATTAAAAAACAAGCAAAGAAGAGCCTGGCAAGAAAGGGTAAGGGGAGCCAGGTTAGCCGGACGCTGGGGACAAATGCTTTCCCCTTTCCTTTCTAGCAGGCTGGGAAAGTTTATTTAAAAGTCCGAACTGGGGGAAAGAGCAACTCTTAGATGCTGGATCTCGGGAGTGAGAGTGGGGAGTCGGGGGTAGGGAAGGAAACTCCTTTCACTCTCAGTATTCACTCCAGCCTTACTGCAACTCAAACGCATCGTAACCGAGGCGAGTGCTGGGGATTACTTGGGATCAGAGCACGGCGGTGTTGCTCGGAGCCCCGGGATGCCCCCCAGCCCTCTGCGGATTCCCCTCACTCCTTTTCTCCTGCCTGTACTGGCCCGGGGAGGCAGCAGCCAAGAGAGCTGACCCCGAGGCCGGGTGAGCCGCGGGCATGAGGAGAAACTTTCTGACTGCGAAAGAGGAAAGCCCTTTGCGGCGCGGGCTGCCCGAAGAGGCTGGAGTGGAGACTCGGGAGCAGGCGGGCCAGGCGTTGGGTGGGGGGAGGGGGTCAGGTCCCTGCAGCTCTGTGACACGGGGGGGAGGGCTCCAGCACTAAGATCCTGCTTAGTGGCACAGTGAGATCCCTCCAGCAGTGACCCTTGTTTGTTATCCACGTTGTAGCCGTTTTGGTCAAGAGGCAAAAGCAATCAGGACTAGTGGTAGAGGTGATACTTTTTTATTGGACCAACTAGATAAAGATTTTTTTCCACAAAAATCTAGTTGGTCTAATAAAAGGTATCGCCTTATCCTTGCTTGTGACACAGTGAGATCCCGCCAGCAATGCGGTTCATTTTTGTGGCACAGTCCGGTCCCTCGCAGCCCCGTGACACACGGGTGGGCTTCAGCAGTACGATCCTCGCTTATGGCACAGTAAGAGCCTCCCAGCAATGCGGCCCTCGCTCGTGTTATAGCCCTATGGGTCTAGAGGAAAAGGCAAATCAGGACTCCTAGTAGCAACTGTATCTTGCAATTAAAGATTTTTCTTTTCTTTTTTTGCAAAAATCTTGTCGGTCTAATGGAAGATACTCTCTCTCCTACGAGTCCTGCTTGTACTTGCTCGTGACACAGTAAGATGCCCCCCCGCAGCAGTGCGATCCTTGTCGGTGCAGCCGTGCCGCCCCGCGACGGGGGCGGGGGCGCTCAGCTGTGCGGGGGCGCGGGGCCGGCTGCGAGTAACGCGGTTTCTCCCGATCCCAACTGCCCGCATGCAGGTCTGGTTCCAGAACCGACGCACCAAGTGGCGGAAGAAGCACGCGGCCGAGATGGCCACGGCCAAGAAGAAGCAGGACTCGGAGACAGAGAGGCTGAAGGGCGCGTCGGACAACGAGGAGGAAGACGACGACTACAACAAGCCTCTCGACCCCAACTCGGACGACGAGAAGATCACGCAGCTGCTGAAGAAGCACAAGCCGGGCAGCGGCGGCAGCCTCCTCCTGCAAGCCGCCGAGGGCGAGGGAGGCTCCTAAGGCCCGGCCCAGAGCTGTACAGATCTATTTTTCTAGACTCGCGGCGTGGGGACTCGGAGCCTGGGCCCCGGCTGTTGTACATAGGGCGCCGGGGCGGGAGTGTTTCACGTGTAAATGCTGTTCTCCCCTGAGTCCCGGCGCAGCTGTGTGCACACGGGGCCGGGCCGGGCAGCCCCGTGCTCTCTCCCGGGACACTGAGTCGCTGAACTCCGAGCCGGCTCCCAGCCTTGGGGCCAGCTCCTCCCCTGTCCCCCGTCCCTCCTCAAGTCTCCCGAGTCACTGAAACAGGCTGCGCCGGGATCTGCGCTCGCACAGGCTCCTCCGCGCTATTTATTCCCGCGTTTAACCTGCTGCTTCCCCTCCAGGGCGAAGGAAGCGCTCCGCGTTTGCAGCCCAGCGCGCGTGAAACCAGCTGCCGGGAGCTGTCCCACCACCCAGCTGCTGTGGGGAATATTCACTTAGAGGCTCTTACTGAATTGAAAATGTGGTTTTGTCCGTCCCCCCTCACCCCCCTTCCCCGCTCTTCTTTTGTATCATACAGAATACTAGAGGCTGTACATTGTTTTTTTGGTTTGTTTTGTTTTTCTTAAAGCTAATAACGACGATATATTAGCATCTTAGCGTTTATTAATTTATATGAAAAATGAGAGAGAAAAACGTCGGTTTGTAAAGAGAGGAAAAGTCCTTTGCAGGACCAGAGACATGTAATGCACTTTCTGGTTTTTTTTAAAAAAAAGATCAATCAATTAAAACCCGTTTCAAGGTATCTGTTGCCTCGAGTGAAGGGCACACAGATCACCTGATCTCATCGGAGATTAAATACTAAAATGACGGAGGGTTCGGGGAGAGAGAGAGAAAAGAGAGAGAGAGAGATAATTTCGGAGCTCTTTTGTTCGTGTTTCAGGAGCTTCTTTTTATTATGTAAAATGCCCAACAGAAGTTCAGGCGGATACAAATAAAACTGACGGGCGCTACACTGGCCAAAGGCAGAGCTGCTATTTCAAGTGTATCATTCCCTCCCCTTCCTGAAAGCGCTTTTCCTTCTGCAGCCCCTCCTGGGGGAATTAAGGAAGTCATCATTTCCATCTCCATCCCGGAGAGGTTCATCTCAGGCGAATATAGGGTGTATTAACTTTTTAAAGCAGCCAGAGGGTAACATTATGGGCACAAGAGTCTGCTTTCCGAGAAGGAAGCGGTGTCTAGCTAGGGGTCTAAAGCAAATAGTTAGCCGCAACGCAGAAACAACGGCTGTAAATTGGAACCCATTATGCCGCGGTGATCATTTCCATATCTAAACAGAGGGAAAACAATTGCTATTTTTGATGGCTGAACCTCGAGCAAACAAGGGCTGACAGCTGAGCAAAGGAATCAGCTAGGCTGAAATTTAGAAAAATATTTGTGTTGTGTCATTATTTTATTTGTAAGCAAACGAATCAACATTTTGTTGCAGTTACAGTTAACTAACGGGCCTGATTCTGGATGGGCAAGAAGTGCTTGGCTGGGGAAAGGCGTTCAGAGTAGTGTCCAAATGTATTTAGGTTCCCGTTATGTCTTTAAATGTATGTGTATGTATATATAGAATAAGTTGAATTTATTTCTTTCAAGATTTTTTCCCCAGCACAGCTTTCACTACGGGATAAAGTCCCAGGGTTAGAAACTCCAGTTTTAAACTGCTCCGCTGCGAAGGGCCTTGTATTTTCAAGGTGAGGTTGGGCAATATTTCCAGCCTGCACGTTCACTCTCAGAAGCGTCAACCTGTTATTCTCTTCACATTCCCCAACCTCTTCTTCATACCTGACTCAGCGGCACTGAGTCCTTTATAGGGAAGCAAGTCAGAGGCTTTCTCCCCCCTTTCAGTCATTTTAAACCACTTTTACTAGGAGATTTAAGGAGAGTGAGAAGAAAAAAGACTTCACCCTTGTCGCTGGGTTGTTACATATCAATTTTTCCAGCTGTGAATGTGACTTTCTCCTGGGTAGGGCAGAAGTTCAGGCCTGGTGTCAGGCATCGAGACAGCAAGGTTGTAAGAGCAAACAAAAACAAAAGCAAAACAAAAACCTTGTAGCCATATGAAAACTTCTGCTGCTCTTTAAACCCAAACACAAATGTCTGCAACTCTTGTTTCTTTTTATCAGTCCTGAGTGGTTTCATTCAATAAAACAGCTTCTTTCTCAAATCACTATTCCGGCTTTAAAGTATTTATTTGACCGTAGACCGGAACTCCTCCTCGTCCTCGTCGTCCTCCTCCTCCTCCTATTATTATTGTTATTGTTATTATTATTATCACCATCATCATTTCACGGTTCCATTTCCCAACACACTTCTCTCTCAGCAAATTGGAGCCTTGCATGCTCTAGGCAAAAATTGTGTATCGGACAAAATCCTCCTTTTGTCCACCTCCTGCTAGGGCACTTGTGTGTCACTAAGCAATGGTATACAGCGGACCATGTTGTACTGGTTTCTTTTTTCCAGTTGACTGCAGCACTGACTTAAGCTTTCCAGCTAATTTACTTCTACACAGAGACCCAGCTGGCCACCAGTTGCAGTTGGCACTATAAAACTAGAATTATAGGGAAAAAAGCCCAACTCTGATCGCTTGGTTAGCTTGGTTTTGTCCAGGGTGTTTGAGAAAAGAACAGTTTTATTCATATGATCTCACTTCTCTCCTTCCCTCCCTCCCGCCCTCTCCTTGGTTAAGGCTTTGATAAACAAAACTCAGCTCAGAGAACGAGGCGAAAGTATCCTTCCCCTCGATGAGAGGACTTCTATAAAGAAAGCTAATAAATAATGTCACGATCATTGTTACAAATACCCCGCCTGACAATGGAGAGATAAAATGTCAGTGATTTTATGAGGTTTAAAGTTCACCTGCTGATGTTTTAGAAGCCGTGAGGCTCGCTGGGTCCGTCCCTCCCCGTTGAACAGGACCCAGGCCCGCCGCTCGTCCCGGGAGAGGAGGGCCGGGGGCACTGTCTCGGGGCAACTGACTCGATAGCAGGTGCTGCCAGGCGCCTCCCGGCCCCGTCACCGGGGCAACTTGCCCCCCACCCTGGCCTGCTGCAGTCTCCATTTAGCTCCTACCTAATTTAAGCTGCGGCCTCGAGTTTTAAACACGGGCCTCCGGGTTTGCTGATCTAAATGCATCCCCCTCCCTACCCTTCCCGTGGTCGGTCTAAGGACCCCAGCAGACGACTTAGTTGGAAATTTTAGTTGGGCCTTCTCTGGGGAGTGAGTTATTTTATTAAAATCACCCAAAGCAAAAAACCCACAAACACCTCCCCCCCGCCCGGTGCACACTGCTCCTGACAGCAGCGTCGCGCAATTAAGCCCTATGTAGATGTGTATGTCGAAATAGGATCCAGGCAGGCGAGAGCAGCGCCTCCCTGTCCATTGAGTCTGTCATCGTCACGGACACTAACGGAGTGGGATTGCATTTGGAAACTCCGGATTAAAGAAACAAATTCTTTCGTTAATCATTAACAATAAACCCCAGATAAACGTCAGATTTCATCTCTCCTCTCCACTTCAGGCTAATCTCGACAGACAGCTTTGGTCTGCAACCAGCACATCATCATCATAATCGTCGTCGTCTTCGTCGTCGTTATTATTATTATTATTAGTAGTAGTAGTATGTTAATGCTACTTCGGATTTAAATCCAGCTCCTTTCTCCAATGCGTTTTCCCGACTAAAGGAAAATCCAGGCTGTGATTTCAGTATTTGCCTTGCCTCATTCTTCTTCCTTTTGCATTCTCCTGCGTGCAGACGGATGGGAGACGCTTTTTACTCCTTAATATAAGGATTCCGATGGGTATCTGCATGTCGGTTTAGCATGGTATCGCCTTGCAAATCAGCTTGAGGCTTTGCAGTGAAAAAAAGAAAAAAAATGCTGTCGGTTCCTTTCTACTCCGCCTGTGAGCCGAGAGGGACGAGTATTATTTCGATCGCTTCAAACAAATAGCGATATAATGTTGTGATCCAAGCGAGGGACTCCTCCCTCCAAACTAATTCTCCCAGGCTACACAGAAACCGCAGCTGCTGCATCTATTAGATTTAGGCTGCGACCTGATAGCAAGGCAAGTTGTTTCGGTCCAAGCTGCGGGATCTACCGCTCTGTAACGGGTCTGTAAGAAAGGGAGGTGACCCACAAGGACGGTGCCTGTACAGAGAGGGGAGTGTCTGCGATACCTCGCAGAGCCTCCTAAAGAGCGAAGGTCGGCAGCAGCTTTCTCTTGGCCCTATTCAAATACGGATCGAAAGGGAATAAATCTCTACCAGCGCCTCTGGCTTTGGACAGACGCCCGCAAGGCGGGCGGGCTGAAGACCCCGCATGGGGGGCCCGATCTCGTATTTTTAAAGAAACTCCGGCTCCAGTGGAAGCCCTTGCTGCCAGGAAGCTGGTTAGAGGCGCCGGGATCTCTGTTTCGTGGGCTTCCCCGCAGAGTTGGACCCTAATGCGAGGCTGGGAATAAGATCCCCTCCCTCCCCACCCTTGCCCTGGGGTGTCCCTCGGGCTGCTATCTCTGTCTAAGCTGCCAGTCCCGCCACGTGCCCTTTTACGTCGTGGTCCCGCTGTCTCGTGCCGCAGCCCACTCCTGGAGAAGTCTTCACGTAGTCTATGTAGCCCGCACCCGGGAGTAAGGTGGGAGGCATGCGGGAGGAAGAAGCCAGCGCTGGAAATCGGAGGTCAGGAAACCACCCAACACCCAGGAGCCTGCTCACTAGGACATCACCCCAACGGGGAGGCAAAGCCTGGGGCAGCGGGGCATTAGTATAGGGGAATGCCCCCTCCCAGTTCTCACCTGTAGGCTAGCCCGAGGGGGCTCTGCAATGGTCAGCCCCAGGGGCCTGGCAGGCCTGGTGGCAGGAGCAGTGAGTGGGAAGGGGATAGGAGGAGGGCATGGTCCTTCCAGCTAGGCAGGAGGACAGGGTCTGGGGAGATTGGCTGTTCTGTGGGGTGTTTGGGGGATGTACTCCGTTCCCCTGGTACTCTGGGTGAGAGAGAAGCAATGGAAGGCCTGGGCCTTCATGCATGTGCTACAAGGTGTAGGTGGGCCACAGCTTGGCCAAGAGCTTCCCCATTTACTCTTGGGTGGGAACAGCCTCTGGGAGTGCAATGAGTGCTGAGGTGCCCCCAGGAGGCAGGTCCAGGGGCAGGGCTGGGTCATGTCTTGTTGGAAATTGGCTTGGCTGGCTGTGGGACCTGTGCTGGCATCTGGGAGCTGTCACTGCCTCAGCTAACCGCCTGGGCTTATGCTGACTGAGTGATGCAAAAACGTCAGCCTCTGGCCCTAAATGTGGGCCCCTCTGTTCCTATTCCAGTGGAGTGAATCCATTCTGGCTGCTTGGTGAAAGGGATGGGGACCCTGGCCCAGCCCTGGTGGAATAAATGGCTCAGGAAAGGTGTTTGTGGAGAGGGAGAAGTGTTTGAAAGGAAGACACATGCACGTACACCTACATCCATTCAGCTACACACCCACACACCATCCACATGCATACACCCACACAGCCACCCACCAACACATATACCCACATTGACCCACCCACTCATACACCTCCCCACACACCCATACACCCACGCCAACCCATCCACATGCACCTAACCACACCCATCCAGTCAGACCCACACAGCCACACACAGCCACCCATACAGACACACACACTCACACATCCACACACACGCATACACAAACCCACACATACACCCACAAACACGCTCACACACATCCACACATTTGTTCATTTTCTTACTTGTAAACCTAAGGAGCAGAGGGTGACAGCCCAGCACCTGTATGGATGCAGCAAACCCCGCAGTCCCTTCTCTTTGCGCTGCACCAACCAGCGGCGGACCTACATTTTTGGGGCCCTGAAGCTTGAACTGTTATGAGGGCCCCTTTGCAACCCGCAAGGAGGTCTGGGTAACCACTGTTATCTTCTTCTATGGGGTTGTTCCACGGCAGATCACCACAAATTTTTTAAAAATTTAACCACTACATCTCAGATTTTGATTAAAATTGCTGTACTGGATTATCTCACATGTCAAAATCACTGGTGTGGGTAATAATTTTCTATGCCTTATAGTTTTCGAGTTATGGGGGGATGAAAATTAGGGAAATGTTATATACATGCATGATGCATCATAGCCTACATGATACTTTAATAACCTT
>JAGPOW010001338.1:76864140-76885699 GCA_030014935.1 Caiman crocodilus | reverse complement strand
TATAGTTTTCGAGTTATGGGGGGATGAAAATTAGGGAAATGTTATATACATGCATGATGCATCATAGCCTACATGATACTTTAATAACCTTTTAATTTTATTTTAACTATTATTTTGTATTGAATTACACTATATTATTAATATTATTATTTTTAAAAAAACCCTTCTCATACAGTAGACCCAACATTTTTAAGCAATGTGGACTAAAGTCGCTTCTGGAGCCCCTCCGGGATTAGGGGCCTGAAGCTTAAGCTTCATTAGTTTCATAGTCGATCCGGCCCTGGCACCAACCCTCCTCCTGCATCGGTGGCGCAGTTTTGCAGAGCGGGCCCAGGCATCTCCCCCTCCCTCTCACCCCGCGCGGTGCCAGCTCAGCGCCACTAGCCGTGGGATGTACTTGCTGGAAGCCTGAAAAGGCAGATTGTTTTTGCACAGGGAAACTAGTGGCGCTCTTCAAACGCGCAGAAAAAGGAAAATTAGTATTTGTGAAATGCGAGGGCTCCTGGGAACTCCTGCTCTGGAGACTGGGGCGTCTGCCTTTTTTTGGAGAGTTTCCACACACATTGCAGCAAATCGCGGAGCAGTGCCCAGCCTGCCGAGGCAGAGGGATGGGGTCTCTGCCACCTGCTGCAGGGGCTCCAGCTCCAGCGGTCTGTCATGCTGCTCTGGGGCAATGGTTCTCAACCATTTTTGTAAACATCAGTGGCCAGTCCCCACCCAGTGCCCCTCACCACCGATCCTAGTGTGGGCAGGGGGTGGGAGTGTGGAGCATGGGTGGCCCCCAAGCAGCTCTTTGCAGGCTGGACTCTGCCAGCCTGCAAGGGAAATGCCACGGTTTCCCACATTTTTCTCCTTAAAAGGAGAATCAATTTTTAAAGCTTGTTCAGGACCCTTTTATATATTCTTGCCACCCACTCTCAGGTCCTGACCCACAGATTCAGTGGGTGCTGCTCTGGGGGCCTCCTCCAGTGAGTGATGCTGGCAGCAGGTGCTGCTGGGCAGGGCTTGGGGAGGACCTTTGCCACAGAGCTGCTCATGAGTCAAGGGGGTTGGGTACTGGCTCAGCTCCTGCAAGAGAGGCGTGTTCCCTGGTGCTGAGGAAGGCCAGCGACTTGGGGAAAAAAACAAGTTGGCCAGTGCAGGAAGCATGTTAGACATCCTCCCCTCTGTCCACTTCTGGCCCAGGCAGACATGCGGCCAGGGCACAGTCCTGTGGCGCAGGTATCTTTGCAGGGTGCTGGGTATCTCTGTGCCGCAGCCCAGTCCAATCCTGGAAGCTTGTGTTGTGTGAGCAAAGGGAAGAGGAGCACAGAGGAGGCTACTGCAGAAAGAGGAGACACCTTGCTCTTTCATGCCCTGGGACCAAAGCCTTTCTTGGTCAAGAGCTCCGGAACGACATCCAAAGGGCAGCTCCTGCCCCCTGGACACAGCAGCCCCCTTCCTGAATGGCTTGCCTGGCAGCTCAGAGACTGCAGCAGGAGCTGCACATGCCCAGCTTACCCGCACCGGGCCGGATCCTGCTCTGCGGCAGCCAGGGTTTAAGAGAAGCGGCTCCAGAGAAAACCCGTAAAAGACCTCAAGAGATCTAAGCGGAGAAGCCTTTCCCCAGGGCCACAGCCCATAGATCCCGGGCGCGGGGCTTCTGGGGGTGCTCCCGGGCAAAGCCACTGCTGGGGGGCAGCCGTTGCCCTCAGCGATATCAGGCTCTGAGCTTTCCTGCCCGCTTGTGTCCCAGGGGCTGGGAGATCACCGGGGCTACACCATGCCCATAGTGCCCGCTACCTGACCCCCTTCTGCCGGGAACATCATCAAAGCCCATGAATAGCGGGGGCGATTGCCTCTGAGAACGAGCCACCTGCCAAACCCCGGGGTCCGAGGGTTGCTGGGCGCTGGGTATATCTCCCCCGCCCGGACGGCCGAGATGCTCGGGCACTCTATTATCGACAAGCACTGCAGTCCTGGAGGGTGTGGAGCCTGGCAGGGGGATGGATGTGCTATATCAAGACACCCTCCTATCACGCCCCCAGGGCTCCCCTTCCCTCCCCTCGTCGTGCCCAGCGGTGCCCCCAGGTCAATCCGAGCTGCTCCTTGTAATCCCAAAAGCCTCAAGTTCCCTTGTCTGTTTGAATGCTCACGTACAGCACTGAACCGACTTGCATTGCCCGGCCCCGCGCCTCTGTCGAGTTGTTCACCCTCCACGGGCGTGGGGAAGGGAGCACAGTGAGCGGAGACCTTTTTGGGGGTTGGGGGGCGGGCTTTGCTGGAAATACTAATGCTGGTTTGAATTCAGGCCGTGCGACTGTAGGGCTCTGGGCAGCAGGACAGCTCTCCGCTCAATCCCTGGTACAGAAAAAGGGCCTCACGCTCTTACACCGGAGTTTTGTTCCGCATTACACCCTGAGCAAGCCAGGCCTGCAAGATGCTCGCTAGGTCTGAGAGGAGGGAGATGGTGGCAGAATCTAGGCAGGGCTTTTTGAAACTTGGGAAGCAAAGGGTTCTTACTCCCCAGAAGCTTTTTCTTTCCTTTTCCTTCCTGACCTGTCCCTGGATCGTCCTCCTCAGATCTCGTTTTCATGCCTATTAGACCTTTTGCAGTGGCAGCTACAAGTAGAGTCTCATGGAGCAAAAAAAAGGAATCAGACTTCAGCTGGGGGGGGGGGGGGCTGGGATCTAGCTCCCATCCAGAGCCGTTCGCTACAGAGGAGAATTCACCGACCCCGTCTTGCTGAGCCTCAAACTCTCCAGGAACAAGGTTATCAACAGCTTTGGATACCATCTGTCTCTCTCTCGCATCCACCCCTGGCCAGGATCATACCCTCCCACCCACGTGCACCTTCCAGATGTGGAGAGAGCGACGGGCTGGAGACTCTTCTCCCCAGTAAATAGGGAAAGCATGGGTCTCGTTGCCCGGACACGCAGGGGAACAGGGCAGAGTCCACAGCGCTCCCATGCCGCAATCCGAGCCAAGAAAAGAAGCGAATGGACATGGTCACTGCCCTCAAAGCAGGAAGGCACCGAGCGAGGCCAGTTCTGATCTTGACCCGCTGGTGCCCGGCCTAGTTCAGCCCGCAGCCCTGCATCTGCACCTGGCTTCGCTGTCACTGTGTTCGCCGCTGCCCCGCGGGCACTCGCCACACGCGTGCCATCGCCCCCGCGGGCGGAGCAATCCCGGTCCCCCTTCTCCAGCGGCTTTTTCATTGGCACAGAAAAATAAGGGGGACCTACATGTGCAAGGTGCTTGCCTTGGAGAGCTCCTGCCATTACATGCGGACTGCCCTTTAGGAGAGATTCCCTCCCTAGTCTCAAATGATGTGGTTTCGAGGGGATCGGGGCACCGGACAGATTGATGTGCCCGCCGGTCTCTGCAGCTCGGCAGAGCATCTCAAGCTGGCAGCACACAGGGGAGGAACAAGGAATTAGTCACCTGTCCTCGCCTCCCCCCCAACCCATTGCAGCCTTCGTGTGTTAGGCGTCTCATCTAAGGGCAAGGCCTCCACATCTTGCTGGCCAACGCGGGCAATGCCTGCTGCCCTCGAGAACGCAGCAAGGGAGAGACCTGGAAAAGGCTCTGCCACGCGGGGGTGGCTTCCTTCGCCCTTCCCCTTGTGCTTCTCCATCCGTCTAGGCTTTTTAAGACTCAGCTGGACTTAGACTTGGCTGGGACATCTAGTTGGGGATGACGCTGAAGTTGGTTGCTTATTACCAGTTCCTTAGTCCCCGGTCTCGGTTCCTTTGAACAGTCAACTTCAGCCTCCTTAGTTGGGGCTGGACCAGGTAGGCAGGGAGCAGAGGGGCTCGCCATCATCAATAAAGTGTGATGCACTGCGGTCCCGGTCCCCTGGCCTCCCGCCAGCAGCGCTGCCCTTCAACGCCTGCTCCCGGCCAGATGATCGCCTCCCGGGGGGAGATGCCGCACTGATCCCCTTATTTTTCCTGAGTTCCCTCTCAACCTTTATTTCTTTTCATTACATGATTTCTCTCCCCTGCCCCATTTAGCTGTTCATCCCTTTTCTACACCACTGCGACATAGGGACTTGGGGAGGAAAGGGGTGACGTCACGTCCCGGCAGTCAGGCGCTGGAAATTAACTTCAAAACTTGCCCGGAGGAGACAGCTGACCGCGCAGCCTTCAGGCGTGCGATCGGGCCGGGGAGAGGCGGGAGGTCTCGGTATTCTTATTAGGGGCAAACCCATCAAACAAAGGGAAGGGCACGGGGCTCGGGTGACCGGTCGCCAGCCCTCCCTGCTGCGCGGCTCGGCAGCCCCTGGACGACACATTCCCGGCAGCATGGAGCATCTGGCGACAACATCAGTGCGGCATCTCCACCAGAGAGGCGATCATCTGACTGGGAGCTGGCGCGAGGCCAGGGGACCGGGACCTCAGTACATCACACCGTATTGATGATGGCCAGCCCCTCTGCTCCCTGACTGCCTGAGCTCTTCCCCTGCCCAGCTGAGCTTCCAAGGGGGCGGGAGAGGGTGGGACACTTGTTTCAAGGGGCTTCAGGCTTCAAAGGCAAGCGAGGCTGCAGCTAGCAAACGCCTGCTCCGAAGGAGGCAGCTCCTGGGAGCCTTTGGGGGACTGATCTTGCTTCTCAGCAAAGTTCCCCTTTGCTTTCAGGGGGAAGAGGAACCCGATATAGGCAAGTATGACTCATAGCATCACAGAAAATGAGACTTGGAACGAACCTCAGGAGGTCATTTAGTCCAACCCCCTGCTCAAAGCAGCGCCACCCCTAACTAGATCATCCCAGCCAAGGCTTTGGCTAGCCTGATCAGGGATGGACATTCCACCACCTCTCTGAGTAGCCTGTTCAAGTGCTTCACTACCCTACCCAAGCTGCCAAGGAGGAGGCAATCATGCCCGGGTGATCGCCCTTGCAATTCAGTTGCCTCAGTCACCAGAGCAAAGCCAGGCACAACGGCAAGGTGCATACCCAGTCATTACTTACCTTCTGATAGTTAAACTGAATTAACTATTGTTAGTGGACTTACCTTTCAGAGCGTACACACATACGTGGAGCAGAGTCGACTTAAATGTGGTGCAATATACACCTCCAAGGTGTATTATCCTGAGTCGAATTAGTTAAGTTGACATAGCTCACAAGATCGCTGCCACCATGTTGAAGAGCTGAGCGTGTATGCTCCGATGTAGCTTGAGTTAGTTACATTGACTTAAATTGCCTTATTTTAAGCAGTTTTAGCATGTGTACGCACAGGGATTTTTGTGCTGTGATATGACCAGATGGATCCACTGCATTTGGTGTCTCCAGCTGAAAGACTCCCTCTTCTGTGATCCGTCCTCCAGTCCATCTGATCTCTCTCCCTTACACCAACCCAGGTGGGAGCGTACATTAGGATTTATACAGCACGACTCTGGACATATATCTGTAAGTGATGTGTGTATACCCAGATATGTGCCACGTGTGTACTTGCACTCATTTTTCACCGTTTGTTTCTTTTTTTTACCCATAGTGATATGTTCTTACTTCCTACTAAAAAGTAGTTTGAAGCTGTGTTAGAGAGGCTCATCCAATGCATGTCAGCAAAGACAAGGGGGAGGGAGGGAGGATCCAAAGACTGTAAAAGAGGTCCATCACCAGACTATATTGTTCACAGTTTTGGCGCTGGCTGGATTAAAATAGCCTGTTAACACACACCAAAGTGCATCCTTATAATAACCTCCTCAATCATTTATTAAAAGTCATGTCAAGCAAGCCCATATAATTCATCTTTATGCAAATACATCAATGTCAAGCCATTAGTGTATTGCTCAGGTTTTTTATTAAAGTGCATTCTTTTTAATTCAGCTCGGTAAAATACGAGCCCTATTGCTCAAGAATTATAGCAACTATTAGAGTAACATATGGACAACATGCACTCAGAAAATAAAAACCAACAGAGAAAGTGGCAGGGTCACAACAGAGAGCAAACACTTAACAAAATGGCAGTGGGGTAATAGATTTTCTTTCAGTGCCTTTCCAGAAGGGGTATCATAAGAATCAAAACTGCATTATTGGCAGCCTTGCCCATTGCCCGCGTGCCAGCTGTACCATGGGGGCAAGGACCTTAGCTCTCTGGGCTGTGCAGGGGCCGGAGGGGTGGGCTGCGGACACACGGGGGTCAGTATCAGGAGCTAGGGTTTTGCCACTGCCATTTCATCATGTGCGGTAACTATTCCAGGGCTTAGGAAGGGTGGTCGGTACATTGCTAGTGAAAACAGGCTCCGAGAGGTCGATTCCAGCTCCTATCGATTGTGGGAGAGAAGCCAAATGCACTTGCGAGGGGAACAATGGAATCTATCTATCTATCTATCTATCTATCTACCCTTCTACTGAGTAACCTGTTTGTTTATCTACCTACCGTATCTAACTACCTGCCTGCCTGTCTCTCTGCCTACACACCGATCTACGCGGGGTGATTACAACTCTCAGGAGCCCAAAGAAACGTCCCGAGCCGGCGCCCCTCGGGCAAAGCTCTGCAGCGAGTTACAACCCAGGGGAGCTGAATAAAGGAAGCGAAGGGCAGCCGCTGTGCTGCCCGGTCCCCGGTGGGTCTCGGCCGCCCGGGGCGCTCTGCCCCCGCCCTGCCCCGCGGCCCGGCTCTTCCCCGGAGCGACCGCTGCGGGGGGCTGCTAGCCTTAGGTGCGGGGCAAGGCAGGGGCTTGCCGGCGTGTGTGCACCCGGATTTGCCTGGTCAGTCCGGCTGTGCGAGAAGCAGCACCGATGCCGGATCCAAGGGGCTTTGGCACGGGGAGAGTTTCCCGGGCGCGTGCCTTCCAGGGGCAGCTCTGACCTACAAGGCTGCCCTCTGCCCTGCCCAGGGCCACCCAGCAAACCTGCGCTCGATCCCGGCCCAGCTCTCCAGGCTGCCAGGGGAGCTGGCAGAGAGCCCCATTGCCAGTACCCCACGCATGCCAGCACAATCTCCCAGATTTAATGAGAGAGTAGCCTCTCTCCTCATCACCCGGCATGGTAATTGAGCAGATCTATTAACTTGTTACACTAGATTTGTTTAAAGAGACTATTACACAGTCATTTAATCAATTTGTTACACTGGAGGTCTTGACTTATGAGACACTTGCCGTATGATTCCTTAATGACTGAATTAATTTGTTTTAATAAAACCAACATTGTGTACCAGCGCATTTGAAGAAATGTAATTTTGGAGGCAGAACAGTCCAATGCTTCATCTGATTAGGTCTTTTCTAGGGTTTCTCCAAGGCTGGAGTTTCCGTCAGAAGCTGCATGTAGGGGGTATTTTTCTTTTTTATAGCGTCATTAATTTAATATGGATCATTAGTTCTTTATACACATGCATGTTCTGACAAATGTACCCCATGAATAATGCACCTAATGTGCTCAGGCTCGAATGCATCACATCATAAATAGAAACGGCTCCAAAAGAAATCACAACAGATAACAACAACAATTAATATCATAACCACCCTGTTCCCTCATCCCCCACTGCACTAAAGACTTGTTTTACATATAAGGACCTGGGCACCACTGCACACAGCAGCACAACAAACCATATGTAGAGAACACAAACAGATTTATGGTGAATTCAGGTTATCCTGAGAGCAGATGTAGGACAAGAAAATCGGTTTTGCTCCTGATGGGAACTGACATGGATGGAATAAATGGAAATAAACATGAGGGTCCCCAAGAAAAGGGACTTGATTGTATTGATTATGTAAAAGAATGGCTACATTACAAATGTTAATGCACTATATTAATGTACTACAAAGAGCTGACTCCTTCTCTGACTTGGTGAGCTCCTTCTCTGACTTGGTGCAGAAAAAGAGAAGGGGGGGTGGTCTCGGAAAAATGGGTATGGGAGGGAAATAAACAAACACACAAATAAATAATAAAGTCACTGGAGCAGAGTGAATTTTTCAGCCGATCTGCAATAACTGATATAAATGATCCTTGAATGAAACTAATGTAGAGAATTATGTAAACATTTTAGCCAAGATAAGCAGAAAGCCAGAGTGCTGGCCTGAGATGATTATTGTAAACATAAAATGGTCTTGCATGATGTGGGCAGCTACACAGAGGCCAAATATTGACTAAATAGCTTAACAGTTATTACAAGGAGAGGGGGAATCTGGATACATTTTCCAATAAGCAGATGCTTTGGGGGAGAGCCTGCTTCCACTGAAATCAAGGGCAGAGCTCCATGACTTCAGTGAGCAGAACTGGGTCCTTTGTAGCTTTTAATCATGCATAACATACAGGCATCAGAATTACCTTTTAAGGAAGAAAGGTTCCTGCTTGCACATATGTTAACAACATATTGGGATTTTTATTTTTTTTTTTGCCCGAGTTCATTTAGATTTTTTCCTCCCCAAAAAGGGTCATGCAGTACATAAATGGAGTTTGTAAATGCAGAACTAGACCCTGGGAGGAACTGCAGAATTCATGGTTACTGGCTATGTTAGGCAGCTTTATTGCCATCCAAAGTCCTATTGAATTCAGCTTTCAGCGTGTGTGTATAAAGGAATACAAGGCTTGAGCTTGTCTCAGTTAAATCAGTGAGACCTGTGCCATTGGCTTCACTGGTTGCAGGACTGGACCCTCAAATATTTGAACTGGTTTAAGCCACTAGCCAAATCTGGCATAGGCAGTGATCTGTTTTGAGTGACAAGCAGCAGGATTTGACAGTCAGGGTCCTGTTCCTCGAGGGGTAGGACTGCCACTTACTGAGCCAGATTCTGCTACATTTACACACCCTGTGCTTGGCTCTGTTCCCACTTATACTGATATAAACTAAATGTAACTCCCATTGAGATTATATCATGTTACTGAAGTAAATGAATGCAGGATTAGACTGATGGAGTGATGCAAACTTCAGTGAAATATTCAAGCAAAGTACTACTCTGTCAGAGTTGCAGAATCCAGCTCAAAGGCTATTTTTAAAAATAAACTGTCATACTTTGAGAGATCTTTGGTGATACATGTCCCTGTATATTGATATGTGCTGTATATAAAAGCTTCTAGATTCACTAATCCATAAATTTAATAATGTACACCAAAAGGAGTATTTATATTCCATCTTTCAGCATTAAGTATTGTTTCCCTGAGGGGTCAGGCCAACGCTTAGGATCTCAATAGACATTGAGACATTGTTAGACAGGAGGGCATGGTGTACAATCGCACTGGCACACATAAAAATCAATTAAGCACACATACACTCACTAGGTGCGTACACCCTTACTAGGCATACACACTCACATTAGCAACTCAGATACATGCATGTTCAAAATAACCGGTCTAGGTTCATGCATATCTATCACCAGTTTAAGCCCATACACGCGACACACACCAAATTTAGACAGAATCAGTTACCAGTTACCAACACCTGCACATACAATACACATATATAGATTATTAATTCATATAGTACACACACACAATGATATCTATAGATATGTGTATTCACTAATTTACACACATACCACCTACCTACACATACACACGGGCGAGTTCCTAAGTTGAGTGTTGTGATGTGTATGTATGTATGTGCTTGGTGTACTTGGGATACCTGGGGAAAGGTTAAGGTAGGAAAGTAGAAGTGTAGGGAGTGAAAGTTACTGGGACCAGGATTAGAACTGGTAGACTACAGGGGCCTTGGCTGAAGAACTGAGGCTCGGGATAACTTTAGGTTAATTGATCTTAATTGATTAAAAGACAATGCCCAAAGCCTGCAGAACAGGGGATGTGGGCACAGAGGCTGGGACTGGAGCCAGAGCTACGAGAGAGCTGAAAAGGTAGGTGGTGAGAGGGAAAATGGGACTAAGGGAAAGTGTGGGTGTTAAAGAGGGGCTCTGGATGTGCAAAGCCAGAGGATGGCTCTGGGGCAGCTAGAGAAGCTGCAGAGAGTGGCATTAGGTGCTGGAAGCTGGAGAAAGGCTCCAGCTGCTGGAGAAAACTGCAGGACAGCCATGAGGAGCTGGGAAGGTGGGGGGAGCCTGAAAACAGAGAGAGGGACAGCAGAAAATTACAGGAAAAGCAGCAGGGGAGGCTGAAAGGCAGCAGGGCAGTGGGAAAGCAGAAGAAAGGCAGCAAAAAGTCACAGAGCAAAAACCAGTAGGAGCAGGGGGCGAGCAGAAAATCACAGGAAAAGCATCAGGAGAGACCAGAAGGCAGCAGGGCGGTGGGAAAGCAGGGAGAGGCAGCAGAAAGTCACAGGGAAAAGGTAGCAGATGGCATGGAAGACTGAAAGGCAGCAGGGACAGCAGGAAAGCAAGGAGAGAAGGAAAAGGGGGGATGGAATTGGGAGGAGATTGGGAAGCTAGTGGAGGGGGGTGGAGCTGAGAGAGAGAGAACAAGGCTGGAATTTAAGATAGGGAATGGACTGGGATTCAGTAAAACATGACCCAACTCGGGGTTGCAAATGGAAGTGGTTTTATTGAACAAGGGAGATGATGACACAATGTATTATTCGTTCCCTTGCACCCCCCACCCTCCCACAATGGCAGCAGGGGTTAGAGAGGCTTGGTGCAGGGGCTGAAGTCCACTGAAGTCCAGGAGGAGAGCGAGAGACAGAGAAAGAGAGAGAGTCCAAATTGTAGAAGGAGGTGTGCAGGTAATATCTACCTATCCCAGGCTGGAAGTTGATCCTTGATTGCCAGTTGACAACACCTTCAGCTCGGTGTTGTCCAGAGGAGGGTCTCTGGCAGGGCCTCTGGGGTGGATAGGTAACGTGAAGCTGTTCTGGTCTGAATGGAAATGGTGTTCCCACTGAGTCTGTCTTCGCTGCCCCTTTTTATAGGGGCAGACCTTGTGTGACCCTAGTGACAGGAGGCATGCCCAAGCAAGGGTCAGCTCCTGGTGTACTGAGCATGTGTGCTGCATGCTGGGATGTGCAGTTTGGGTGTCTGTAATGGTGGGCTGCAATGGTAGAGTTGCTGGTTCTGCAGGGTCTTTTGTCTTTCAAATCCTGGGTTCTTGTCTCTGTTCCTGCGTAAAGTCCATGGTTCCTGGATTGATTAATGCGAGGTGATGGCTCAGTCATTACAGGCTATTCAGCAGAGGCCTGTTACTATTGTGTTTCAATCATTCCCAATCACTCTTATTCATCCCGGAACCAATTTACATGGGAGGGGTACGTGAATCATACAATTGCAACACAGGGGATGTCCAGGCAGAGGACACAAGATGGAGACTTGACATACAAAATGGAAACTTAACATTACTTTTGGTTCACTTAAAAACACAGGCCTAAACCATACAATATCCATATGAAACAATGAAAATCAATATGATAATAATACAATATGCAACAGTGAAAACAGTCAATACAAACCTAATAATAATAATAAATAAAACAGTGGGTATCCAAAACTGAAAACTTGCTACCAAAATAAAAATATTAAAGTTTATTCTAGGTCTGAGCTCACTTATGCTTGTCTATAGGGAATAGAGAGGGAGAGAAAGAAAAGCCAGAAATAATTGGGGAAGTGAATGCATATCTATCATATATGTGTGTGTGTGTGTGTGTGTGTGTGTGTGTATTAAAAAAAACTGGGGGTTTTGTTAGAGTATTAGATTCTATGTTGTAGTAAATTCTCCCATGGCCAAAGCTATTCTCTATACTCACTCAAATATTCTCAGTGAAGCCAGTGAGCCTGATCCTGTCAGCTATCTTGGCTCTAACATCCACTGAGAGCAATCACAGTTTTGCATGGCTGTGTACTTCCACAGCATTGCTGGATGGGACTGTTCCCATCAGTAATGTAAAGCAGGGTTTGGCCCTTGTTCACTTTGCAGTGCGTTTCTTAGCTCAATATTCTCATGAGTAAAGCAACCAAACTATGTTTGTCCAAGTCATAGCACAATTCGTTTTCCGCTAAAATTCTTCCCCTTGTTAGCATACTTGCAGTTCAACCACCGGTACCTTGATGGGAGCTCTGGTACTTTTCAGGTCATGCAAATCTTCAGGTAGCCCCTAGTATTTTTACCATCTGGTTGTGTAGCAACACATTACCTAGGGTACTAAACATGCTAGTGGCCATCGGAGTCTGTGTCTACCAAAGGCACTCTCCCTACAGTATCCAGGAAGTATCCATCATGGGGAAACGTTTCAGAGACAAACCTAGTCTCTGGGCACAACAGTAGGGGGAAGCTATTCTCTCCACAGAAACCAAAGTATTCAGACTTCATGCACGTGGATTTAGGCTAAGCCCATTGCAATAGCTATGCTAGCTTGGACTCTACACCACTGCATGGGACACTATACCTGCCAAATTTCTACAAAAACATGAACTCTTTGGCCAGTGCCCATCACAGACTTCTGTATTGTCTACATGAGGTTGTTGCAAAAACCCACAACCCTGCATCTGTAGTCTTTGCCTCTGTAAAAAAATTGCTGTCTTAATAAGCAACATTTTTAATAAGCAAATCTCAGTATTATTTATCCTATGAACTTTCATGTTTTAGCATCTGAAAAAAAGAATGAGAAATACTAAAAGGTTCAAATGTTTGAAGAAGGTTAAAATGCCTAGTTATGGGAATATTCCAACAAAAATACAGTTTATGTTGCTCATTAGTAGCTTAAAATATCAGGACAAAAATGATCTTTGTGTACTGTATCCAAACATTTTAATATTGCAGATAGGAAACATCTGGGAGGCACTGATATTTTTCCAATGAAATTCTTTGCCAGGATAGGCAGCCTAGGGTTCTACTCTGCTCCCTTGCCATAATACGATACCTTAATGCTTACCGTAATACAGTTATACTCCAACATGGATGTCAGTTAAGCACATGCTTAACATTGAGCACTTGCATAAATCACATTTATTTCAATAAGACTTAAGTACATACTTCAAACGATATACCTGCCTAAGTGCGTTTGCAGGTAGGGATACGTTTCTGAATAAGGGCCTGATTGGGGTTGTACTGGCAACTGAAACCTGTCAAAGCATATGTGGAATACATTAAACTATGTTTGTTATAAAGCAGGATTTGAAATTAAATGGAAAAGAGGCTTGTAGTTAGGAGAGCAAAAAAAGAGATAATAAAAATGCAGTTTTGGAAGAATGATTTTTCATCCTTCACACATCATTTCTCACACACTCCCCCCTTCCCTTTATGTTGAAAGAAAACTACATATTATATCCCTTAAAAACATATGCAACATATGTATCAGCTCTATATTTGCTGGTTGTAGTTAAGTAAATGGATTCGACCTTTTGCCCATTTTAACAGATGCTGCTCATGATCATACCAAAAGCTTGCTTAAAGTTAACTACATTAAGCACTAGGGGTCACAAGGCCAATCCAAGGTCATTTTAATTCTGGCTAAAGGTTAATTAGATCACTGCATTAAAGCAAGAATATACTATCCTCAATTTTGCTCTAATGAGGACAGACAGGTTTGTTTTATATACCTCTTAATTTCCCCTTTATAATAAAGCTCTAGTATAGCTAGATCAGGCAGTATAAGGTAATCTCTCCATTACAAGAATGCAGTTACTGAGTTTGCACCAATATGTGTGAGTATAGCATTTGGTCCATTTGCTTATTTTTCATTTTTAAAATGATATTTGTGTTAAAACAGATCTCAAGTTTCTTCTTGCATTTGTGCAGTAATTTTTCACACATGCACTCTTATTTTTTTTCATGGGTTTTATATGTAGTAGGTTGAGGAGGTGTTCTGATAAGATCTGAAGATAAACATTTGACCCATTTTCAAATATACATGACCAACATACAACAGTAGAAATCCAGATTTTGGGACCTACATGAAAGTAATTTTAAGAAGTGCTGAGCAACTCCTTAATGTCACTTGTCACAGCATTTATTCAGGCTATTTTAAACTATGTGGCTACATATGGATTTATGTGCCTAATTTTAGGGCCTCCAATAGAGTTAGATGGGAAATGGTTTTACTGTCTTCCCTGAATTTTTGAGATTTAAAATTTTTCCCTTTCTGCTTAAGGATGAGTCCAAGAACTTCTGACATTTTTTATAAAAAAAAAGAGAGCGATCCATCCCAGAATAGCCCCAGCTTACACGAGATGTGGGGAAACCCTCCTTCTAGCCCCTACTACATCTGATTCCAACAAAGAACTTCAGCCTGATGTCTCATCCCAGGCAAGTGTCTTTAACTAGCATTCATGCTATTACTGGTTTTGGAATTGTCACAGTCTTTCCTCCTTGAACAGCTCAACTTTGTACAAATAATTCAATAGTCATTGGAGCAGTGGCCTGTATCTGGCTCTCTCATATCCATTGGAACAGAAAGTCCATCCTGTCTCTGAGAATTTTGTTTTGGCAAAAAGTTTCAATGCTTTTCAAGAAAAAAATGTAGAAAAATTCTAAATCAGTCTTTTTCAGGGCATTTATATTTTGTTATGACAACAATAAGGCTTTGTATTCATTATTAAACTTTGCATCAGAGGCACTGATGCTGGTCTCCCATTTCTATAGGAATAGTCAGTAAAAAAGTTCCCAAAGGGCGTTCAGAGTGCTTTACACATAGTTTCTCCTGCTGGCATCAGGAAGAGTTTTGCCCTTGACTCTAGTGCACTGAGGGTTGGGCTCACCAGTAATATGAAGCCATGTCAGAGCCGGATGATGACAAAGAATTAGCATCAAACAGCAATGCCAGAAAGTTGCTTAGGAGAAGTGAAGAAGTTACCCAGCTCTAGCTAAGACTATTGTAGGAATATTAGAACTATTTTAAGGATAAGGATAGGAATAATGAGGACTTCAGGTACCTCACTGTTGTTATTGTGTATTTTTCAATCTTGTTATTTTACAATATTCATCAGGCATGGTCCACACTTGACCCTGGGAGTATCTAGCTTATAAAATCATGAACTATAATGCTTTGATTACCTTGCACGCCATCTTGCTATTTACCATGTCTCTCCCTTACCTCAATATTTTTAAGACGTTATGCACATTCCATTTTGGTTGTTTGCTTTCTGTAGGTAATTTCTACTTTAGTCTTGAGATGTTGACTGATGTATTCATTAGAAAGTATAGGATTATTTTAACAGAATCAACCCACTTCATTATACCATCATTCCCACTTTGCTATTTTCCTGATGCCACACTCATTTCCTTGTTGCACAATTTTCCACATAGCCATGTCTTTACTGATTAAAAAATGGAGAAGCCATGTGTCCTATACCTTCCTAAATATGATACTCACCAGAAAGGTTTATTTCTGAGGTAGAACTCACGTCCTTCCAGTTCAAGTCATTATCAGTCTTTCCTCTCCACCGCTTTCTTTTTTAAATAATTGTTTTACTGCATTTTTCTGGAAGGCTTTTTTGGGGTAAGGATAAACTTTTTGTTATAGATTTGTACAATCCCTATTATTTTGGGCCTGGGGCCTCTAGGAGCTACTGCAGTACAAATAATGATCATAATAATTGTGTCTCCTGCCTAAGAAACACAATAATTTAATCCTCTTGTCAATTTTGTTTCTTAAAAGAAAAGGTTTTTTCTTGGCAGTAGGTTAGTTATAGAGTGGGTTATTAGTGATTCACCCATATTTTTGCAAATAAATGGAACAATACTTCCTTATTGTTACTCATGAAGTGATACTCTTTGTTTCCTAGTAGCCACATGACCACTAGTTTATTTTGTGAAAGTATTTGTGAATCCCAAAAGTTTAACAACGCTTACGAGAAATAATTTACCTTCCCAAGTTCACATTGCGCTAGTCATTATTAACTATTCTCCAGTATAAGAAGGTTCTGTCACTTATAAAACTGAAACATCACAATATTATTTTGCCAGTGAACAATAAAGTGAGAATGTAAAATAAAGTAAAGTTTGGGAATGATCCGTTTGTTGAATACTTCTTAATGGCAAACATCTGCTGAACTCAGGATTGGCTTGTGAAGCACTTATGATTAGCAAAAAGGCCTAACTTTATTGGATAATTTATTCACAACATATAATTTAATTACATTTGTATGGAAGAATTGAGTCCACCCACTGGAATGAATGAGACTATTCCACTACACATATTTAAGTGTAGTTAATTTTAGTTGTTTTCCTCATACACATGTGATCAGTAAAGCTCTAAGTTACATATTTGACTTTTTTTTCTCAATACATAGATTTCAGGATTTCACAGTTTCTGGGTGACAACAGAAAATAGCCATGTGGGAGGCTCTTTCAGAACTTTTGTGACTTCTTATACTTTGTAAAGTGTTATTATAACAGCATTATTTTATATAGAGGCTGGGCTATCAGCAGATACATAGTAGGCTATCACCAGTATTTATTTTGTCTGTCTCTTCCTTTATGCTTTCCTGTCCATAGCCCCAGATTGTTTCTTGTCTCAGACATAGACTGCAAGCTTTATGTGAAAGTGATGATTTTCTTGTATGTTTATACAACCCCTTTCACAACAGGTTATCTAAGTTCAACTAAGTACTTCTGTTACTGCAACTGGTACTAACTCAAATACACACAAAGCCCAGTTTGCATTTCTGTGCTATAAATAGTTCAGATTTTGTCACTAAAAATTTTTACCTAAGTTGTACACCTTTCATTAGGCCAATCTACTTGAATCATATTCAAATTTACTTACATGATTTGTTATTCTGCTTTCCCAGTAGATTCCTAATGGAATAATAATTTCTTTCTGTTATTTTTGTGCATTTTTCCCAAGATCAATATTTCTACAATTATACTAGTAAGAAACATTCATTCCTGGTGAAAAACTTGGAAGTAAATGCCTCTAATGAGCCACTGGGGGGAAAAAAACATAAAGAGAAAAAAGAAAGCTGAATTGTGGTGGGCAGTCTCAGCTCATGTTAAGTCACTGCCAGTTCACTGCAGTCAGGGGAGCTGAAGATTCGGGCTTATGCCTTTTTCCTCAGGCTGTTGTCTGCATCTCTCCCATATACCCATACTCCTTTTTTTCTCATGTTGTTAGAACTGATTGCTCCAGCAGATGGAAATGATTCTCCAGACTGATGAAAATGCTTACATTACTTTTGTTATCTATCTATCTATCTATCTATCTATCTATCTATCTATCTATCTATCTATCTAAAAGTGAGAGTTTATGTACAATGTTGGGGTGAGGGGAAGCAGCTCCAGCCTCTGGTTAGGATGGTAGTTTTGACTACTAAAGACTGTCATGCCCAGACCCTTGTGGGACTATGTACTCGTACCTTTTGTTTTTACTATTTTTATAGTAATGGTTGGTCTGTCTGTCTATGGCATATCTTTGTGTACAACTTTATTTGAATGGCTATTAATGGCTAAAGTTCCTGCTGAGCCCACCAGGGTAAATTTCAATGGTCTGTTCATAATACAGTGGGATAGCTGCCTTTTTTAAGGTACTCTAGAGCTGCATGAATGAGAAAGAAAACAGCTCCCCCCTCCCCATTTTATTAGAAGGCAATAAAATCTGGTGGTGTCTCATTAAATTTAATGAGACACCATAAAATAACCATTACATTGTGGAGGTAATGAAAAGAATAACTAGGATGGTAAGTAAATAAACCACAAAGAATGATTCTATTAGATGCCCCAGATGCCTACCTAACAGCAAACAGGTAAGCAAATTCTTCACATTTCCCATTAGATACCCTTTCCAATAACAGCTGGAAACACCACATCATATTGGATATCTTAATTTTGTTTGTCCAGTTAAAAAGTTTGTTTAGGTTTGAAGTCAGCTCAGACCAAACTCTAAAGTGCTGGATAAGTGGAAATAAATTACACATTTGTAAGTGGGTCTTACAACCTGATTCTTCTCTCACAACAGGTTTACACCAATGTGACCCTATTGGATTCTATGCTAGAGCAAGACCAAAATAATTTCCACTGGGCTCATTTTCAGACTGTGAGTACCTGCTACTTTTAGCAATGTTCAGTGCATCTGACTCTGGCTTTTAGGTTAATTAGTGTATCTGTCTCTCAAACTGAAAGGCTAGAAGATTTAAGGTAAAATAGAGAAGCTACTACAATAGCCTTCAGTTTCTTACCTCCTCCGGCTACTTACTTTTCTGATGCTACCCTCTTTTTTCCAGTCTCTTGTTGTGTCTTATGCCAGCTTGGACCCCTGATTAAATCACCTTGCTTATCAATCCTGAGTTCAGCCTGTAACTCTGTGCCTCCCCTAATATGATATCCGTGCATTCAATATAATGCCACAGATTCTTACAACATAAACTGTGCTTTAAGGGGTAAGGAACCCTGAACAGGAAGATTAATAGCACCAAATATTAGGCCCAAATTTGTAAAACTGGTCACTGGTTCTTGGGATGCATTCAAAATTAGTGGTCACTTTCAAATTCTTTAGCATAGACATTTTTGGTTTAGCACCTCATTTGTTATAAATCACTGTCATTTCATTGTAAACACTCTCAAGCTGTGGAGCCAAATATGAAGGCCAAGATTAAAAAATGCAACCATAATTTCAGTCTGGACACATGACACCTTATCGTTGATGTAATGTATGTCAGTTTTGTATACTGGTATAAATTACAGTGTTGTCACACGTGGACAGATGGCTGGCTATTCCAGGGTAGAAGCTGGAAGTAAGTACTAATAGCATCTTACCACTAGGTGGCAAGGGAGCCGGTAATATTCTGTTTACCAACAGCATGGATGTCCTGGGACAGGTCCAGATATAACACCCACTTATAATTTACTGGGATAGTTTTAGTCCTGTTTTTTTCCCAGGGTAATTCTGTGCAAGATCTAAGTAAGTTATACTGGTGAGACTGTGGGCTATGCCAGTGTCAACATTGATTCCACTGGTGTAAACTTGTTCTAGATCAAAGTCCCTTGGTTCCCTTACTTGTGTATGTGGAGTGACTCTTGAAATAAGTGGGCTAACCAAATCATTGATATAAGTGCTCTGAGAGTTTGCAACTACAAGGATACAAAATGAAACGTAGTAGAAGGAAAGGTGATGGGAGGCTAAGATGAAATTCCAAAATGTTACAGTGGGAAATTTAACCTTCCTATTTTTTGCTTGATCTAGTTGCAAAAGTGAGAGTTTGGCCCCACAGGACAAAGTAGGCAGAGTTTGACCAGTGCAATCATTTCTATTCCTGTATTTCTTCTAAAGGCTGGATTTTCCTCCCACTGATGTCAATTGTGATATTTGCTGTTGGCTTCAGTGGGACCAAGATTAGGTCCTGTGTTGTTAAATGTCTATTACAAACTTGTGCAATATGCAAAGGTGAGGCATGGTGTCTGTGTTGGCTCACAGGATGGTCAGTGTGCTGAAAGTACCTTCATTTTTACATTGCCTGATTTAAATTGTGCAGCCTAAGTATTATGTTGATTAATATACCTACTTGTGTTTAAAACAGATTGGACCTTCATAGTGTATTACAGCATATCAAACTATCTTTGTCTGAAAGATCAGACAAAGAATTCCCACACCAAACTAACTTCTACTCTACAGTCCATAGATGTATTAGATGGCTCAGCAAATTGAGCTGCCTGGCTGTCTAAGCATCTCTAGATGACAGATGAGTAAGCAATAATACAAGGTAGAGTGTATCTGCATTAGCTAGTAGAGTTCATCTTAGACATACTTTGAAGTTCTGTTTTTGCTGATAGCTTCAGGGAACTGCAATGATGGTTTCCCCTTGACATTTACTCAGGTTATCCTTGAAGAAGGGGTGAAAGAGCAAGGTAGTGAGAAGGGGAAGGAGAACTAGGGAAGGGGAGGAGAAGTGAGAGGGAGAGCAGAAAAAGAGTGAGGGGGAAGAAAGGAGAAAAGAAAAAGGAGTGGAAAGAACAGGGAAGTCATACTTAAAATGACTAAATGGATTAAACCAACATAGTTTTGGCCAATTGTTTCAAAAGATTCTGAGGGAGCTTTTGGATGCTCAGCATTTTGGCAAATTGGGTTATCTTTTCTCAATATAATTACCTACAGAGGTAGTAAACAGTGAATGAACTTACTTAATTCTGTCTGCCTAGATCTAAAGTTCAGGGAGATGGCATAGAGCATTAAGGGATGTTCTTACTCCCTTATACAGATACATAGTCCAAGAAGCATATAGACTTGTACTGATTTAGTGGCAGAGGTCTGGAATGTGGGCTTAACAGTAAGCTTTTATATGACCCCCTGGCTCACCCACAAACCAGTCCTTCCAAATAAACTCATTATTGTTATTTTATGGTAGTGCCCATGTAATTTCTGTTGAATTATAAATATTGCAGATCAAATTTTTATTCCACCACCGCAGCAGTTTCTGATGACATGAAAAACCATAGTGTTATTACTCTCTAATCTAGTTGAGGTGATGAAATGGTGCCAAAACTCTCATTGCAATTTCATTAGCATATTCATGAGTCGCACTTTTGCAGTGTTGCAGAAACAACACAAATTGGTTTGTGAATTGTGAACTCCCCCTTCTTCTTCGTCTTCTTTTCCTTTCGAATCACAAATTGAGGATTAGGAAACCAACTGTGCTTGGGCAACTTTGGGACATGGAATGCAGAAGTTTTAAATGTGTCTCTCTGTTTTTCATTGTAAGTTTTTCTTCCTCATTGCATTTATGTGTATGCTCTGTGCTGTAGCTGGGAAATGAGGAGACAGTTCCCAGTACTGTCACTGTCTTGCTTGGTGACCTTGAGCAAGTTATTAACCTCCATAGTTCAGTTTCCCAACAGATACATTGGAACACTGTTACTTACATATTTATACTCACAAGCTTAAATAAGTTATGCACAAAACTTTGAAATCCTTGGAAAAAATATGCTAAATAACTCCAAGTGTTATTATCCAGTTAAAAAGAAATCATGTCATGCTTAAAAACATGGCATAGACAGTGGAAGTCTCATACAACAAATTCTCATCTCCACAGCTTTATGATTCAGAGTATCACCATCTCAGGAAAAGTTTCATCTCTCTTCATTCATTGAAGTGATAGCAGATCCTATCCAGTTGTAGAGAATCTAGCTTTTGTGGGAGTGAGGGAGCCTTTCTGTGGCCCTGTCCCTACTCTTAGGAGGGATTACTCATGGTTGGTACAACTGGATCCTCTGGCAAGACAAAGGGGTTTGTGCTAGGGCTGCTACACTGGCTGGTCTCTGATGCCTGGAATCCCCAGATTAGACAAAGCTTAAAATGAGCACAACTTCTATGGGACGACTTGAAACCTTATTCCACTTTACCATAAGGGGATGTCTACACTTTATAAAAATATATTAGCTAACTCACATGTTAAATACTCACTGTAATCAAGGACGATTGTGTCATCCCACAGTTCATAATAAGCATTTGGCATTCTGTTACACACAACAGTCCTTGTTTGCAGTGAGTGCTTGTATGACCCTCTAGTCCAGGGGTGTCCAGCCTTTTTGAATGTGGGGCCGGATCATGAACTTTTATCACCAGTGGGCCAGTGAGCCATATTCAAAGACCTCACAGAAAGTGGTAGTACATCAGGAAGTGATGTCACGTGGCCTTTGACACGAATGAAGTTGCAGGAAGTGACAATGAAATGAGTCTGGAAATGTGGTTTAAAATCCAAAATAAAAACAATATAAAAGCAAGAATGAAATAATACCAAACACTTGACTAAAATAAACACTTTCACTTCTACT
>JAGPOW010001338.1:76840003-76854081 GCA_030014935.1 Caiman crocodilus | reverse complement strand
CCGCAGTTGGTGCAGTCCCTCGCCGTCCGGTTCTCCCGTCCCCGGTGAGCCTCCTGCACCTTCCTTCGCCCCCCGGGGTCCCTCTCGGGTCCCTAGGGATGGCCCGGCGCCGTCACAAGTAACCTCAAGTCTCAGTTCCTCAGCTCAGCTTCTCTCTAGTCTGTGGTGGGCCAGTAGGAGGTGCTCCTGCATTAAGCCGCACACCCTTCTGTGCCCAACCACCTTCCAGGCTCTGAGTGCCCTCCCTGGGGTGCCTCACATCCAGCTGACCCCTTCCCTGGAGCGTACCTGCTAGCCTGGGGTTCCTGTTGCCACCATCCAAGGCTCTGGACTCAATTCTGGCTCTGTGCACCTTGGAAAAAACAGGCCTGATCGTCCAGTGGGTACTAGACCCAATACAGGCACTTGGGGCACTTCTCCAAGTCAGGGGCTTAATAGGAAAGTCTCCCTTAGTCCACTGACCTAAGGGGCCTCCTAGGCATACTTTAGACCTGCCTCTCAATAAGTCTCCCACACAAAGGAGAACTTTATTGATTACAGGGGGTAGGGTAAAAACAGGGTAAAAGGTAGACCAGTATCATAAAAATATCAGAGGAATATCAGCCAGCCAAATGCACATGCTACGGCCATCCGGCAACTGCTCAGACTCTAGTTAAAAACCAGCTTCTGCAAACCCATTTTGCCCATTGAGCAAACCAGTATGGCTGATGGTAGCCTTTTGATCTTGCATCTGAGTTATTGTAAGCTAAATATCTAGTCAGATCTCAAGTAGCTTACTCATGTGCATCATCCAGAAGTGGTTGGAGTTTTCCTCTGGAGGCAGGTCACTCTTTGAGCATGCAGTTATGAGGAGAGAGCCTGTTTCAGATGGTGAAGCTCCTCTCCCAGTTTCAGATTCACCTAGATGACCACATGGCTAATGGCTGCCTTCTTCCTGGACCAGGCCTTTAAATAACCTTTCTGACCTCAGCAGCCCAGTCCAATCGAAGCTGCCAGTGCTGGCCACTAGCCAACCAATTTAAAAAGCATCACTGGCTACCTGGGCTGGTGAGTGGGGCTTTTCCATCCCCCTTCCCAGGTGACCAGAGAATCCATACCCGAGGCACCAGGCTTTTGTGATCCCCCTCCCTGAGGAATTCAACACCAGCCTCTCATGCTGGCAGAGACAGATCTCTGAAGAGGGATGCAGACAGTGGTATTTCTGCCACATAGTCTACCAGTTCTAATGCCAGGTCCAGCAACTTTCACTCCTTACACTTTGTCTCTCACCTTAACCATTCCTCAGGTATCCAAAGTACCCCAAACTCATACATACATTCCATACCCTCCAAGTTAGGAACTCACCTGTGTGTATGCGTAGGTGGGTGGTGTGTGTGTGAACTGGTGAATATGACATATGTCATTGTGTGCATGATATACAAATTAGTGATCCGTGTATGTGTACGGAGTGTGTGGGTATTGACAACTGATTGTTGTCTGATTTTTGGTGTGTATGTGCTTGATAGGTGATAGGTATACAAGTGCCTAGGCTGGTTTGGATGTGTATGTGCCTGAGTTGGCAGTGTGTGTATGCACCTAATTGATTTGTGTGTTTGTATATGTGCAATTGTGTCACACCCTTCTATCTAACAGTGCAAGACTAAGATCCTGAGAATTGGCCTGACCCCACAAGGCAACATTTCCACCTCCCTTAGTTGGCAGAAGGGAAGTGGTGTGTCACCTCCCAGCAACCTGGCTTGTTTTTTTTGCAGCCACTAGTCACTTCGCAAAGTTGCCCACAGGGGCTTATGCCTTCCCAGGGGGTTCACCCTTTATAACCCTTCCTTGTGTTTTCCCTACAAAGAAACTTTGAAAATGCGCTTCTTCAAGATTCTTTCTGTGCTCTTTTCCAGCCAGGTGCCAGGCACTGTCTCCTTCATTTTGGAACACCAAAGTGAGGCCATGGGTGTGAGGGCAGCATGGGGTTTAAGACGTGCTTTGCTTGTACACAAACCCAGGGACTTTGCAAACTTTCCTGCCTTCTTTTTGCACTCTTTTCCAGCCCAGTGCCAGATTGCTTGGTTTTTTTCTACACCAAAACGAGGCTGCCAGTGCCAGGAAGGGTGGGGTTGCCCCGCTCAAGCACTATAAATTAGGGGAGCAGAGGTCAGCATGCTCATTCGCTGTATCAGTGAGGGAGATTTTAGGTGGGTGAGGGAAGACAGCACAGCAGAAGCAGAGAAGGACTCATCCCAGTCACAAGACTTGCCCCTGGGGGGCATATCAATATGAATCCAGGATCTGAGAAGACTTCAGGGTGATCAAGTTAGGTGCAGTGAAGCTTTGAGCGCTATTTGGTGCCCAGACCTCTGTGATGTGCAACTCAAAAGAGGACATGGAGATGCGCTACACACAACCTTTGGTAAGTGACACATGATAACTGTCTGTGCTCGGAGGGTGGCAGGGTCATCCCTAGGGTGTGTGTGAATACAAGTGACCACCCCGGGCACAGACCTCCGAGGGCCTCACAGAGATGGGAGGTGCAGATGGGGTGACTCCCAACTGCTGCTGCCAGCCTTGTGGCCGGACACTCAGCAACTCCAGTCCCCTGACACTGCTGCTGTAGCATGCAGGATCAGCTCTGTTCCCGGGAGGGGAGGGGGGACGGGGGCGCTAATTTGCCCAAGGCCCTGCACCAGTGGTGTACAATGGATCTTCAGGACCCAGGGGTCAAACTCAGGATGCTGCTGCCCTCGCTCCAGCATGAACCCTAGACAAGCCACCTTCTGCGGTGATTTCAATGGCAGGGGGGTTAGCAGTGCGGAGTGGTGGCACCCCCTTCGCACCTGCCCATGGTGCCTCCTTTGCATCCGTGCCAAGGAGGCCACACCACGCGCTGCCCACTGCCATCAGTACGACACTGCCCTGCACCCTCACAGGATCATCTCTGGTTGGGGAGGGAGCACTGTTTAGTGCAAATTTATTGTAAATGGGGCTGGTGGAATTTTATGGGCATGAAGTAAGGTACACAAGGTGCACAAGAGGCACCAATACAAATTCTGATGCTCTTTCTATCCTCTCTCCCTCTGGTTTTTAGAACCCCTTCCACGGCTAGCCGCAGGCTGATTGATCCCTGTTGGTGTGACAAGAGGCAGAAAGAAAAAGGAAGAAAGAGAAGATGAAGAGGATGACAACACTTTCTTCAGGATTCTCTCAACAACTGAATTATTATGCATTAAAATTATTGTTGACTTTCATCCTGACTTATACAGACTTATAATATAATAACAGGTAATACTAATAATAGGAGTCAATGATACTATCAATTCCAATAGTAATATATTAATATGAGTTCATAGTAATAGTAATATTAATGATTATTTATTAATGCTCAATAATAATTGTAACTGTTTAATTCCTTATCACATCTTTTCAAAGCAGGTAGAGCTGCCTTATCACTCTGCACACATCAAACACATACTGAGCCTCCACCATATATATATAGCCAATGTATGATATAGACTTACGTTATATAGACTTATGTTATATAGACTTACAATTACAGCTCAATTCCTTACCATGAGAAAGCAGATACTGAATGTAAGGCAGGTGATTATGCGCCCTCCCTACCTCTTTACCCATGGGTGGTGGGGAGGAAATGCCCACCTTCTGGTTCAAGCTCATCCCTAGGTCACTCTGTTCCTGTGGAGAAGAGGTATATACTCTTTGGCTTTACATACTACTACCCTTACTGAACTTGTATTACTTCCTCCTCCTGGTTGCTGGCCACAAGTACTGCTGAGGTTTCTCTTCTGTGTATTACTTGAATTGTGGAGGCCTTCTTCACAGGCTTTGGCCTAACCCTTTAGTATGATAAGAGTTGCACAGGTTCTGCAAATTAATTTCATACTATTCTAGACCTCTTCCTGTTTGCTGGCTATGTTTGCTAATGAGCATATTATGGAATTGTAATTAGAGGATTGTTGTTGGCCACAAATGCGAATGCTTTCTTCTTGGTTGCTGGCCAAGACCTCTGGTAAATTCCCTCTTGGGGTCCAGGTAATAGGCCCAGGCCTGTGGGCTCTTTGCCCCACTTGCCCATCTCTGCAACTCTCCATTGCACTCTTGTAACTTTAGAATCATTGCTGACCACAAAGAAAGCTGTGCTCCTGAGCTATGACCACTGCAGTGGCAGAAACTGAGGCCTCTTCACCGGCTTTGGCCTGAGCATCGGCTCAATCTTCACAAGTTCTGCAGGCCCACTTCATATAGTCTTCTCACCTACGTCCTGGTTACTGGACATGTCCCAGCAAATTTGGACTGGGGTACATGTCTTTAGACTGGAGGGAAGCTTCTTGCTGGGGAAAACCCTCCCTGCCTTTCATAGGCTTCTCACCCTCCTCCTGGTTAGCTGTGACCATTGCAGTAGCAGAAACTGAGGCCTCTTCACCGTCTTTGGCCTGAGCATCAGCTCAATTTGCACAAGTTCTGCAGGCCCACTTCATATAGTCTTCTCACCCTCCTTCTGCTTCCTGGGCATGTTCTGCATCAGCATGAGCTGGACAAGGCCTGCAAGCACATTTTCATTCATTGCTGCACAGGGCTCAGGTTGCAGGTGGGGCTTTCCACTAAGGAAGCTGAGGCTTGAGTTTCTTTTCTGAAAAAAATAAAGATGAGGAACAAAAAATTCTGATTTCTACTTGCTCCTGCTTGATTTCAGATCATGGGCCTGGGAGTGGGGGAGCGGTTTGCAGCCGGGCTGGGGCAGGAGTGCAGTAGCTTCACAGGCTGGACACAAAGCTGGTCAGGGCCCGTATGTCAGATTGGTTGGCCTCCAGTCCAGGCACTTCAGTAATTTGTCTGGAGATAGCCATCTGCTGCATAACAGGGAGCAGAGTGCTTTTTGAAACCCTGGCCTTAGCTAATTAGCAGCTCCCTGATTAGCTGAGACTCATCTGCTGAGGACATTCCCTTACCTAGTGTGGGAGAAGGCGGTATTACAAATTTCTTGAATTTGGATGAAAAGAAGTTCTCCCACAATGACGCTTTATTTGAATACACTTGATTCTTTAAAGGCCTAGAGGTAGCTGGAGAGATTACCCTGAGCTTGCTCCTCGTTTCCCTCTCACCTTCTCCCTGTCTTTTGAGGAGGCTGAGAGGAGAGATATGGCAAGGGAGGATAAAGTAATCCTGAAGAAAATCTGATGAGATCTCTCCAGGGGCTATAACCTGGTTATAGCTGATGGGAGAAGGGCGGGGGGTTGTCTGCAAACCTGGCTCCAAAAGGTGCTGCATACAGGGTTTTGTAAAGAAAACGCTGAATTGCAAAGAAAGCATTGAAAAAAAATAATTTTTGCATAGCACCTTCCATAACAGTACAGCCTGCAAAGAAAAAGAAGCATCTGTATTGGAGCTGTGGCAGCAGGTGTTTACCCGAACTCCCCAACCCACCTTGGCAGCCATGCATATAAGATGCATTATAATGCATTAAAGACTTACTAAAATCTTTAAAGACTTGCTTAAAGCTAAAGGCCTTGGGAGGTCCATGCATGGAGAAGTTTTGCTGATTGCCTGCTTGGCACGGGGGGTGGGTGGGGTTGTTTGGTCTCTTTTCTTACAAGACATGCTGGCTGCACGCACCCTAGCTAGCACTTAACACGCATTCGACCTCCCTCCCTCTGATATCAGTCCACCCGGCAACTGCTTGCAACAGTTTGCAACTTTTTCCAGTAATGTCATGACTTCATAACCTCCCCCCCAAGCACAGCGTTCCCACCACACTGAGGTGGGCGTGGTCTCCAGAAATCAACCACCCACCCACCCACCCACCCCAAAGAAAACATGACACATACACAGAGCAAGAATAAAACATGCTACTGAAAATGCTGCAGGTTTAACAATAGCTATATACAACTTAATAATATAAAATATATATAAAATGTAAAAATATAAACAAATGAAAAATATTTTCACTCTACTCCTCTTCACCACCTTCGCTCTACTTTTGTCACTGGGCTGTGGGCTGGTTGCCATCCCCAGTGGGTTCACCTGTGAAAGTTTTCTGTGAGGAAGAGAAAAAATGAAGAGAAGGAAGAGGAGGGAGGTTGGGCACACAGTTGAAAACCTGGACTTTTACCCCCCCACGCCCCTCCCACAAGATCAGTGAAACATATTACCTACGTATCACCTGGGATGCTGCATATCCTGGGCATCAGGTCTGGCAGGCAGTGTCCTGCCCCTGGACTTTCGATCATGGTCCTGAAACGGAATGTGATGAAGTTCATTAGGTTTGCGATAGTGAAGGAAGTCATGTCACCGCTCACTCCAAAGGTTCAAACTACTTGCAATAAACTTACCATTACAGTGATGCTGCAGCTGTTGTTGGGAGCTGTGTCCTCCGCAGTGGCAGCACACGATGGGGGATGCAGGGGTTGCAGGTGGAGGGTGCATGGGGTGGAAGGGAGGATAGGAGGGTACGTGGGCGGGGGTGGGAGGACATACACTATAGGTGGCAGTGCAGAGAGGATGAATTGTGAGGGGGTAGGAAATTAAGGGATTATTTGTCTCCCCCATTTTAGAATAATAATTGGTGTGAGTGGGCCAGTCCCGACCTGAACTGCATCCTCTGAGGGAGGAGTGAAGGAGGGTAAAAAAGAACACACAGCAGCACCTACTGGCTGAAGGCCAGTGCCCCCCAGTTGTGAAGAGGATTGCTTAGAAGTCTTTGGAGGCTCTGGCTGGTTGCACAAACAAATCCACAGCTGCAGTGGTGTAACTGGAGAGCACTGCAAAATTAACACATCTCCAAGTAGTGTTTGTTTAATGCATTAAATAGACTTTTGAGCAGCAGGAAAACTTGACACACACCCTCAGAGTCCCTGCCTACTACTGCCATGACATGATCTGACTGAGGAAAAGGTGGGGGGAAGCTGGCAGTGTGGGTACAGCCACCTCTACACTGTTGGTTACTGCTCCTGGAATCGTCTTTTTAAAGTTCTGGATCTGCCCCCATAGGCTTTTCACCTCAGACAGTTGCAGGATAACAAATGCCAACAATCCAGAGAATGGAGATTTGGATCTTTGCCTCCCCTCTTCCCGCTTAACCTGAGTACCCTAACTACTAAACTATAGGATCAGGCTACCACCTGCTTGTTCTTGGCCCCAACTTGAGCAGTCTCAGTGGGGTGGGCCCCTTGTTACTCAAACTGGGGTGCTCCTACATGTTTGATGGACCCTGTTAGGCACTCAGAGAAATTTGCTGTCCAAAATGGAGGAGGAAAATGAATTTGGGAACTTCCAGGAGCAGACAGCTTCCTGGCAGGGATTTTTCTGCATCACTTTTTTGAAGATAGGTGCTTTGAAGCCATGTCAGTATTGCTTTAGGTGTGGGAAGTGTATATCTCATCCTTAGCAACTTAGAAACCCAAGCCATGGTTTAAATCAATAAGTAAGTTACCCATAAAAAACATATGGGTATAATAATAATATTATATTTTTATAAAGTAACCCAGAAATGAATTCATTCAATAGAGCAGGAGAATATTTTAAATAGAATTTCACCTGTTTTGTACTCTCGCAGTTTATTTATTAACACACTTATTTCCAAATCAGGAATCAACTGAAGAAGACATCACTTCATTTATATGTGAAGTCTGCTTTGTTGCATTTCTACAAAGATCAGGATTTAAAATTAAAACAATTTACTGTGTCTAATTGGATATTCATTTACAACTCTGACATACTTTCTTTTGTAAGCTAAACCTTTTCATCGCTTCACTCCTTTTCCTTATCCTCTGAGGCACAGGTGCAGCAGGGGATATTTAAAAAGAGAGGAGAGAAATATGCACCTTGTGGAAAATGGAATATTGCTGCATTGTTCTTGGCAACCGTAACATAAATTGAAAACATGTGCTTACTTAGTGGATGCAGAAATCCAGCCAAAGAGTACCTGATGATCCCAAATGACCTAAAATAGATTTTGAATTAGTTTGTACTCGGTGTATTTCCATTTTAGGGTTTTTGTGTATAAGAAATAAAATATTTTTCACAGGATGGACTAGTCCAGAAAAAATAAGACTGCTCCGTTCACCCCACAGACTCGGCATTCAAAGCCAACATTCAATAGCGTCATTAAGGCACAGATCCACTTCCCTCAGACTGCCAGGGGACACTGGTCACTTCTGAGACTACTGGGGTGTTTTCCATCATTCTAGATCTTCTAGTTACACGAACAGTGAAGTCAATGTTGATTACTAGCAGAGGTCTGTACTGTAAGAATAAGGATCCAGTAGTGGAAAATTGTAGCTTACTGTTATTTACAAACAGAATGCTGGAGGTAATGATAACACTCACTCATTTCTGTGTGAACAATATCTCAGGGCCAACTTCAGCTCTTGGAAGTTTATAAACAGTTGCTTTGGTTTCAGTAGTACCATCCCACATGCACCTGAGGACAGGATTTAGCTCTGAGGGTGCAGCAGTACTGGAATTCAAATGTCTAAGAGTTGAATGGATAAAGGTGAATGGATAACGATGATGGAGAGCCCTAAACAATGCAGTCCCTTGTAAACAGATTTCTTGACAGTTTAAGTTTCCTGATGCCTATCTGACCATGTACTTCTCATGTTCTAGAATAGCTATGGCTACGACTCAGAGGGAAATTCAGCCTTCTTGATTTGTCTAGTGAGACTAGGAAGGATGGAAATTAGTGCAAGGGAAGGTTATTTTATTGGGTTTGTCTGTTTGTTTGTTTGATGTAGAGCAGCTACCTTTTTACTGGAAATTCAACTGAAACCACCAAAATCATTTCATATGTGGAACCAAGCAGTCATCAAAGCATAATAACTTTCAGCTACTAGTACTTCAGATTGGATTTCCACCAGTGCCTTCTAAACAACCAAGCAATTTATGAAAGTCCTTCTTTGAAATATTTTTTACATTTTCTTTCTAACCTTCAGCCTGTAGCCTCTCTCCCATGGCAGTTTGGAAATGAGACTGGACAAAACACTACAAAATAAATAGCAGGGAACAGTATTGCATGGGCTGGGGAAATGACTGAATTAATGAATGGGTGTTTTACATTGGATTCTGTGATAGTGCAATGCAACAATTTGAGCCAAATGCAACATTCAGAATAATAAACAGAAATTCCACATGATTAAAAGAAAAGTTTCTCATAGTTAATATTAGGATGAGCAGCACACTGGTTCAGAGTCTGTATTTACCCAGGCAAGGGTTGTGTACAATTTTAAATAACTATTCCTGTTTCTGATTACATTGAATGCCTCTGCTGTTGAGTGGAAAATATTGCCCGTAGTGCTATTTATACCATTATTTTTATGCGTTAAGCAATGCAACTCTTTAATGAGTTTAATTCTCAATTATTTTTCTCATTGACCTCAAGGGATCTATTAGTCTCTACTTTGAATAGTTGTGGGGAGGCACAGGTTCAAAATAAAGCTAAAATTAAAGGAAATGGTATTGAGTCATCTCCAAAGCCAAGAAATACTTGATTCCCCAGAGACACCTTCATATAAAAACACACAGCTTATTTTTTAATGGGAGACAGTTCAATTTGCAAGGCCATGGGGGCGTAGGCCTTGCCTGCCAGTCTTTCCATTGCCTTGAAGTGCTTTGCATCAGACCCTATTCGCTTACAAAGGCCTTTACTCATCCATTGAGGACACTTCTGGCCTGCAGCAAACAGCATCACTAATCATGTTGCTGAAGGAACTCCTGGTGTTATCACAAGGGCTAGGGAAAGACATTCAAAAAGCCAGATTCTGAATTGACTCAACCTTTGCAGGTTAGTCTATTCTGCCTAGGCTGAACCGGTTTGTAACAGCACAGATATGTGGGCTCATGGCTGTAGTTGTTCGGGTCAGGAGCCAGGGCTGCTAGAGTGTGCCCTTGGATGCAGGGGAGCTGTGCTGGGTGGGGGGCATGGCCAGTCCAGACTGAACTGGCCAGAAAGGGGTTTAATTTCCACGCCCATCCTACAAGAAAGGTCCTGAGCTGGGTCTGTCGGGGGCTCCCCCCTCACTGCTGCAGTGGCAGGTCAGGGCGGTCCCTGAAGGGGCAGGGAGAGGGGTTAGTCTTCCTTTTACCTCTACTGCCCCTGGGGGTCTGCAATCAGGCCTGACCACTCCAACTGCTGCCGCCGCCCAGTGGCAGAATAAGCCCCATCCTGTCCTTGCTGCTGGACATCGGAGGGAGGGGGAAAAATTCTGCTCCCTGTCCCCCCAAGGGGCCCTGCCGACCAGTGTCTGGCCTGCCAGGTTGGGGCTGGGTGAGGAGTGGGCTTCTTGGCTCAGCTTGGAGGTGCTAGCAGGCCCCAAGCCTGGCAGCCACCACTGCTGCCCCACCTGCCCTGTGCAGCACCTGGGGCTGCAGCTGTACGAGCAGCTGTGGGCTGGGCAGGGCAGGGCAGGGGGGTTGTTCTGTCCCTAGCTGCTGCTTCCACAGCCGCACTGGGCCACGTCACTTTGGGTGGGAGGGCAGGAAGCTTTTGCCCTGCATGTGGATCTCTGGCTCCAGCTCCTGGACACCTTGGAAGGCAGAAGGTGCCCGGGTGGAAGGCTTCAGTTTGGGGGCTGCAGCCAAAACTCCACACATAGGGCAGAAGCCACTGGGCTGAAGGTCCACATCCCCTTTTCCCCCCATACCGCCTCCCAGAGTGGCTCAGGAGTGGCAGGAATGGGAGGGGAGTAACTGATGCAGGTGATGGAGAGCTGGCTTGGCCCAGCAAGGCTGTTCTTCCTCCTCGACTCCAGCTGCAGCTCTTGCCACACTGCACAGTGCTGCTCAGGGTTGGGCTGAAGGAAGTGCCACTTGAGGTGCGGTGCTGCTCAGGGCTGGGGCTGGGCTGCAGGAAGTGCCTCCGGTGCTGAGCGGCACTGCTCAGTGTGGCCCCAGGTGGCACTATGCGGAGCAGCAGGAGCCACAGCTGCAGGCAATTGGAGAAAAACAGCTTTTCCAGGCCAAGCCAGCTCCCGTTCACCTGCAGCAGTTACTCCCCCTCCCATTTCTGCTGCTTGAGCCGCTCAAGGAGGCAGGGGATGGGTGCAGGGAGCTTCAGCTCAGTGGCTTCTGCCCCATGCATGGAGCTCTGGCTGCAGCCCCCAGATTGAAGTCTTCTACCCAGGTGTCTTCTGCCTTCCAAGATGTCCAGGAGCTGGAGCTAGAGCTTCATGTGCAGGGCAGAAGCTTCCTGCCCCTTCCCCTCCCGCCCACAGAGGCATGGCATGGCCATGGCAGCAGCAGCTGGGACAGAACAACCTCCCATCCTGGCCAGCTCACAGAGCAGGTGGTGCAGCAGTGGTGGCTGCCAGGCTCAGGGCTTGCTGGTGCCTCCTAGCTGGCCCAGAAAGCCCACTCCCCATCCAGCCCCTACACCTGGCGGAGCCAGATGCTGGCCAGTCGGGCCTTTTGTGGGGGGCAGGGACAGAGCTTATTCCCCCTCCAGCATCTGGCAGAGGGGACAGGAGGGGGATTATTCCACTGCTGGGTGATGGTGGTTGGGACGGGCAGACCTGGTTGCAGCCGCCCCAGGGGCAGTGGGGATAGATGGTAGATAAACCCCCTCCTTGCCCCCTCAGGGGCCAGGCTGACCCACTGCTGCAGCAATGAGGGGAAGGGAAGGGGGGAGCAGCACCCAGCAGACCCAGTGTGTCCCTGACAGTGAGACAGGAAGGGGGGAATTAAATCCTTCACTGGCCAGACCTCTGCCCCTGTCTGTTCCTGCTCTGGCTGGGAAGCAGAGGGGCAAGTCCAGCCCAGCCCAGAGAGCATGCCAGGATATTGGGAGACACTGGTTGAAGTTAAAGCAGGAAGGGTCTGGGACAAACACTGCATAAACTGATTTGAGCCAGATCAGTTAAATCTGGTACAACAGTCAACCAGGTTTATCTCAAACCTTTTTCAGCCATTTTGAACTGGTCTAAGTGCACTGAATGTCTGCTGCGTTACAGGTTTAAACTAGTTTCTGATCACTTAAAGTGGTTTATGTGTACTGTCTGTCCCTAGCCAAGGTGGGAAGGATATTGGCTGGGCCCCCATATTCCTTGCCTCATAAAAAACTCTGCTAATACAATCCTAGTCCTGTACTAAAATGATGAGAACAACATGGGAAAAGATTTCATGGAAGGTTCATGGATCAGGGCCTAAAATTAAAAATAACAAAAGAGAACGAATATTGGAGACACCTGGAGAGTGGATCCAGGTTGTTTTGGCTGTCCTTTTCTCTTCCCATCCCTCTTTGCATTACATGCTTGATCTGTGATGGAATCCATAACTTGGTCTAAAACCTGGCGAGGTTAACCTGAGGTGTTAAATTGACCCCAGTGAGCTTTACAGACGATAGACTTGTTCTGTCCCAATACATATCAAGGCTGTACACAAATTTGATTATTCTTACTACTAATTATTGGTTTGGGTGGACGGGGGTGGAAGGAAGAGAGAGGAAGTTCCTTGGAAGTGAGATTAACAACAGTTTGAAACAAGAGTTCCTGCTCCCCAGTTCAAAACCTGTGTTTTGTTCTTTGAATGTATTCATCTGGCTAAAGTAAAGATGACTTCTGTTCAGAAAAGTTGGAACCAGAAGACAAAGTTTTGCTGCTTATCTTGTTATGTTTTATTTGGGGATTAGGTTGCTTTTGTGGTTGGAATTAGGCTACTTTCTGTTTGGTTGGCTGTTTTTGGCTCTACACTGATCTTTGTCCTACACTGTAGTCTAAATTTTTTTTCCCTACACTGTATCCTAACGTTTGGCATACATCAGCTCTCTCCTTCGAGTTGAATAGTGTTAGAATTCCCTTCTAAAGCAGGGTGCCCAAATATGTGGGGCAACCCTAAACTGGTATAATCTCCCCTGTCTCTTCAAAGAAGCTGTGATGATTTCTATCAGTTGAGGATCTGACCTTGGAAATTTATGACATTTGGGTGTGAAGTAAAGGAGTATAAAAAAGGATGAAAACAGGGAAGTTCCAGCTCGAGTCCAGTAACAGTAATCTTATAAAAGGGGATGAGTTAGGACAGTCCAAAGGAAGTTTTAATTTTCATGACCAACACTGAAGCAGTTGAGTGATCACCCCCTAGGACTCCCTGATCTTGGCAGCATTACAAGGACCATATTTTCACAAAGACAAACTGTTTTTAAGCAGTTTTCCCAAATGTATGAGTCACTAGCAGAATTAGGTTCTATGGTGGGCCTACTTACCCTTATAACAAGCCCTATACAGTATAATTGTAATTGAATGAAACAATAATATTTGACAGTGATTCTATAGCAACTCCTTTGTAAAACTGGAGGTCTACATTTTCAAAAGTTCAAAAGTGAAAACTTGGGGGAAAGAATTTCACACTCAGTTGTCTGCTTAGTCATCTGCCCTCCCCCCAATAAAATAGAAACTCAAACATGGAAACACTCCTTTTTAATAGACTGACTAAAGGCAGGGCAAGCTCTTGAGACACCTTGTCTGTCTACCAGGTCATGGGAGACTCCCAACAAAGTGAGGCAGGCAATAATAAGCCTGATCTAAAGCCCACTGAAATAAATGGAAAAAACTCCCAGGGTTTGTCAGTGTGATTTAAGTCACATTTGTTCTGTACAGGATAGCTGCTTAACTAGCTGTAGTATCACCATTGTAATATGGCATCCTTTGAGGGCTAATAAGCTCTGTTGAGATGGAATAACATGGCTGTACCATCAGAACTGACATGTGCAGAGTAATCATGTGGTCTGTTTATGTGGCATGATCTTGTATTATTTAGACATTTTATTTAGAAAATTCTTCAGACATTTCTCTTTGGTTGGCTGTTTTTGGCTCTACACTGATTTTTGTCCTACACTGTATTTATCCTACACAAAATTTTATTTTAGAAATTTCTCAAGTCCCACATCTGTGAGGGACCGGCAGGGGACCTTATGCTAAAGGGCAATCAGCACGGGTTTGTTAAGGGCAGGTCCTGTCAGACCAACCTGGTCGCTTTCTATGACCAGATGACCAAATCCATGGATGCGGGTGTCCCTGTCGACGTAGTCTTTTTAGACTTCAGGAAGGCGTTTGACACGGTCTCCCACCCCATCCTCATTAAAAAGA
>JAGPOW010001338.1:76803672-76832748 GCA_030014935.1 Caiman crocodilus | reverse complement strand
GGGATATCCCTTCCTCCACCCAGGGCTTTTGACAGGTGCAGCCGTAGCTGCCAGCTCAGCTTTGCTGTGGCTGGGGTTGTGGGGTGGGGGGGGAGAACAGCGCCGCCGTGCCCTGTGGGCTCAGCCGGCCCCCCCCCCCCCCGTACTGCAGCCAGGGTGGCTGGGGGGGGGCAGTCCATGAGGCAAGGGGGCTCCATTCCAGCCCATCCCCCCACTTCAGTTCTGGCCAGGTAAAGCCCAGCCAGAAGCTGCCTGCTGCTCCTACCTCCTCTCCCTCCCTCCCCTACAACAGCTCCAGAGCCGGGGGGAGCTGGGGAGAGGCTGGTCGAGCAGCCTCTTTGGAGCTGGAGCATCCCCACCTGCTAGCGAGAGCCAGCGTAACAGGCTCAAGCTCCCCCAGCCCAGCTAGTGGATGTCTGTTGGGTCGGGGGTGGGGGGTCTAGCTCATGGCAGTTTGTGTAAAGGGTTGGAGGGCAGCCCCGAACATTGTAGGCACCTTTGTCTCTGTAGCACTGGCTTAACTAGGGCAGGGTGAGAAGGGCATCAGCCCTAGATGTAGAGGGAGCAACAGCAGTATCCTGCAGCAGTCCACAGCTCTGTCTCCAGTGCTTAGTAGTGCTCCCAGTCCCCATTCCCTGGTGCTTGGCATCTAGCCCCCCCAACCCCCACTCTCTGACCCGGGACAGTCTGTCAGCCCAGGGCACTGAAATTGCTAGCTATGCCTTTGCTGTGCACTGCCATGAATATCAGCTACATTAGATATAAACAATAATAATGAGTTGCATTTTTTTAAATAGAGAAACAAGCCCATTTCCGATTTAGCTGAGTTTTGTTTATTATTCTGGAAATGCATTCACAGCATATATAGTAATGTCTCCAGGGGGTTATTCTGCTGTGGAATATTATGTGATTCTTTATCAATAAATGACACTGCTTTTTATGTGTTTTAAGTAAAAGAAATAATTGCTTCTCCTTGTGGAATAAGTAATTAATTGTCTAATTATTTTGTTAAGTGTCACTACTAAAAGAAAAACATTATTGGAGTTTTATTGGCAAGCTCTAATTTGAACTGAGGGTGAAGTTCTGGGAAAGAGTGCCTGTTCTATATATCTACATCATATGAAGTATTAAATTCCTAATAAACATTTGTCTGATTTAGGAAAATGGAACTTGTTTCTTTATAAGTAGCTATATGCAGGGTATTTTTTATTCATACATTTGCTGTCTCATCACTAACAGTCAGTTTCAGACTTCCTTTTCCTCCCCAAAAGAAAGCGATGCTAACACAGCACAATCAGTCATACTGAGAGGTGAAGGGCTGATGAATCATTTGTATAGCGGTATGAAGATATATACTATGCTGTATGCATTTGGTAATGCATAATGCTTCAGGGTTCCATAGGGGTATGTGTGTACTGGGAAAATCATACTGAGAAGAGGGAACAGTTGCATTTGCTATAGACAGCATTGCCCTTCCCAGTACAGGCTTTCTATCCTGGCCATAGATCTATAACACCCCAAGCATTTGCAGCTCACAGTACAACTTACATCTCCTTCTTACCCACCCACCTACTTACCTATCCATCCATCCATCCATCCATCCATCCATATATGCTGCAAGAAGAGGGGCTGTATCCCCCTTCACTAATACACAACCTGACCATGGGTTTGGCTTCAGGATATATCTGTTTGTGACTCTATTGTATCAAGCAACTGGTAAGGTCATTTGGTGGAGAAGAAGTCAATATAGTTCTACTTCTGGTTGCATTAACTGGATCTAGCCAATTGCTCTGAAAATTACTATTTGTTTGCTCTGTTAGAGAGGTGTTGGATTTATCAGCATTAACACATGTATACATGGCTTAGAAATTGGTTTCAAATACATATGCAAATAAATGACACTTATTTACAGAAAATATTTGAACCAGCTTCCTTTCTTGCTTAAAGTCAGATCCAAAGACCATTGAAGCCAATGGAAGGATCCTCAAAGACTCCACTGTGCACTTAATAAGGTTCTTACATTATTTTTATGCTCATATAACTCTTTTAACATTAGTGGAAATGCTCCTGATTGATTGGCACTGGAGTGAATGAAAGACTTATTTGTATATGCCACCCTTATAGAAGCAAACCACTTTGGTTAGGATACTTTGCTCTAGATTGTATAAAATGGTATTTACTATAGTAATGACTACTCTTGACCTGCAAAAGAGGTTCTTAAAACTTACTAATCTCCTGAAAGGAGGATAATGCAAATCGTAAGTCAAATCCTTGGCTTAATGTAATTAAGTGTAGTATCAGTGACTTTAATAGAATTATGCCAAATCACTTTAACTGGAATTATGCTAAATCAGCTGAAGATCTAAATCAATATACACCCATTCCTGTTCTCTTGGGGTGTGTCTAGGTGGGCATGCATGTGAGGCTTCCAGCACTATCTGCACTGCTGCAAACTGCATGCATGCACATGCAGGAGTTCACCGTGCTGACAATTTTCAGCACAGGAGATCCTGGTGTTAAAAAATCCCATGCACTGCTTGAAACCAGAGCCATGCTCTGGTGGCTGGCCAGGCTCCACACACCTGTATTACCACCACTGTAGCCCTGGGAGGCTCCCAGGACCTCAGATAAGGCTACTGGGGCCAGTTCTCTCCTACCCCACCTGAAGCATTTTCCCCTGTGCTTACACCACATGCAGGGGCATGTGCTGGGGCAAAAAGCAGCAGCACAAATCTGTGCAACTGCTTTGATCCTCATGAAAACTGCATGACCCTGTGCATGGGGATGTGGGCTTGGGGACTGTTGCTGTAGATTGAATAGTAACAGGACCATATCCTAAGTACATGAACAGGAAACACACTGTTGCCACAAAGATGGATACTGAAAAAGACATTATGGTAACTCCTGTTTCCAGTGAATCCATGGACCTTGTCAGAGGAGGAAATACATCTGTGCTCCCCAAATGAAGAGGCATGGATGCAAGGGTGGGGCAGAGGGAAGAGAAGAAACACTGGCTAACACTTGTCAAATCAGATGTTAGTGAATCACAGAATCCCTAGTCTAACCTCCTGTTCAAGCCAGGATCATCTCTAAGTCATCTTACCCAAGTATTTGTCTCACTTGCTCTTTCTAATATACAAACTAAATATCCCTTGTTGCAATTTAAGACTCCATACCAGTGAGGAACTGGGAGAATAGCAGAGGTCTGCTTCTTGTATAATAAAAGGAGCTGTGGTATCACTTGGTTTTGCACTCCATAAACTTCATATTCCTTCCACAGAGGCAGTGATTAATGTCAAGTGACTGTTTCTTGAGGAACTAGGAATATGTACATAGGAAAGTAAGGATGCGGTCATTTCTTGCTTCTATATACAGTATAATGCTTATTTTAGGATTTTTTTGTGAGCTAGCTGCTTTGAAGAGAAACAGATCACAAAATATTCTGTAGATGGCAACACTGATTGAAATGATGGGGTGACAACTCTGAAGACTGTCAGGTATGCTGGGAACACCTGCTTGGAAAAGTTCATCACCACTTGTACAGTTCATTTGGAGCTTCATTTGTGAACAAGATAATATGGATAGAAGTGATCGGTATCTATATTTTACATGCTGCTACTTTAAACTGATGACATACAGTATCTTTCTGCAGTATCCTACATCCTACTCAAGACAGGATGTGGTGCAGGCTGCTCCTGTTACTGCCCAGTACCATTTACTCCTCCATATATTCAGCATATTTTTTATCGAGTGGCCATTGATTAGTATTTATTTTCCCTCTCCTTGTCCAAGATCTGTAGGAAGCTTTTGAGATATGGCTTAGAATTTATGATGCTTATCAATGTTTTTCACTCACTGGGTAGGAGAAAGTATGAGGAACATATTTCATGATGAAGTGGACTTCTAGTTAACAGGACATAATGAAAATAAAGTCATAGATCAGTGTAGTATGTCAAGAGAGAAAAGTGTTCAATTTATTGTAAATACTGTCTGAGTTGTAAAACAACATAGCACTGAATACCAAGGTGCTCATTTCAGAAAGAATTCCTAAATCAGGTACTTACCTTCAGCACATGCTTAAGTCCTAGTGAAGCCTATTAAGCAAGCTAAGTAAATGCTTGAATGAATTCCTGACTTGGGATTTGGGTTACCTAAATCATATCACAAAGGGTCTTTTATTTTGTCAGTCATTTGCAGTTGCAATGATCATTATGCACACAATGTTAATAGCTCATTATTTTACTACCATTGTAAAATATCTAAGAAATACCTAGGGCTTAGATAAATCATCAAGTTATGAATCACATTTGTTTGCTGCAAGCATCTTCACTACTATAACATTGCAGACAATGGAGACACATTTTAATGGTGGGATAAGTAGAAAACACAGCATGCAGCTTGATTTTTGTTTTGCTGGTGTGACCCTGAGAGACTGAGAGGAGCTTTGTGACTTCTGAAGTGAGCAAACATTGGGGTCACATAAGAACTATAGTCAGTGTGTCATTTTTTTTACAAGGTAAAGCTTTTTCCCACAGGAAAAACGTTGTCTGGAAGTTTCAGGCTTTATCAGCAAACACTGCTGCCTTTGTCAACCTGTGTATTTATCAAGGAAAATACAACCCAGCTTGTTTCTTCACAAGTGGTCTTTGCGGCTGAATCCTGACCCCCAGATTCCCTCCTAGTTTAGTTTGGATTTTGAGAGAGAGATTCTGAGCCCCTTGCTTGTTCTGAAACCATTTTATTCCATGAATAGGACCACAGCATTTCACTGGGATGTCCTGGAGAATAAGGCAAGTGGATTGGACTCTGGTCCTGAACTAAGACAGGACTTAAACTGTCCCATCCCAAATTTGCTTCCCATTTCTTTTTAGGGAGATATATTTGATAAATACGAGTGGAAATAGTCCTGAATCTCCTTTCCTACTAGTTATACCCTGGTGTTTTCTGGTGTCAGAGGACCAACTCTACTGGTGTCAGAGGACCTATTCCTGATTTACAGTGCTGTTAATTCAAGAAGAATCAGACTTAGGGGGCAGATCTACATGTGCACATTTACTGCGCAGTAACTGAAATGACCAAACTGTGATATTTCAGATCAAACAGGTTTGTAGAGAATGGCTTCTCCTACCTTTCTGAAAAATGAAGCCTTAAAAAACTCTCAAAATTAAATGAAAACCTTGGCATGCATGTATATGAATGTGTATATGTATGTACATATATGTCTATACCCACACACATATATAGATATTACAAGTAATTACACCTAGATCAGTTGTAGAAAGATAGGAGTAGATACACAGACACTGTACATGGTTTGTATTTTTAAGAGAGGCCAAATAACTAGGAACTGTTAACTTAAGTTTCACTGGTTTTCATCATGAGTTCAGAGAAGGTGATGGAGTGCTTAAAGCGTACTTTACCAGCCTTTGTTCAAGTCTGAGGAAAACAGTGACCTGTCCCTCATTGTTTCTGACTATCTGGGAGCACATTTCTAATTTACAACTTTCAGGTTTGCAATTCACTGCAGGAGCCCAGAGAAAGTAGCAGCAAATGGAGCCTACTGCAGAAGTGCCTTTAGCATTCCCATTGCACTGTTTACCTTTCATAGGATCACTGTTAGAAGTAGAATGCACCGGCTCTTCTGTTTTCCCCCAAGGCAGTGGGACAGACCCTATAAGAGAATGAGCACTTTCAGTGATGGTCTTCCATTAAAGTCAGTAGTCATTTGGGGTACTCAATAACTTTCATCCCAACGTGGATAAACACATAAAAAACCCCTCACACTTATAAAACATGTTTTGCCTTAAACAATCCTAAAGTACTTGGTAAACTGCAGATGTCAAAAATGGTTTCATCCACTACAGAAATAAAACTCCCTCCTGGTTAGCAGTGTAGAGCTGTTTACTAGCTTAGTAAAAGAACAGGAAATAAAGGAGGAGACTATCGCTAGTTCTGTGTTCCCAAACCTGCCTTAAACCATATATTTTTTTTGCGGGGGGAGAAGGAATTTGGGTTTCATTAAAACTAATAAAGCTATAGGTAACCTTACTTGGAAGTGCTGATATTTAAAGTTTGCACATCAGATGACTATAATATGAGATACAAAACCACACCTGCACCCTTCGGATTGGATCAGGTTCTGGCCACTAGCTACACAGATGAATGAAAATGCAAGAAGACTCAGGCAAAATGGCAGCCCTTGTGCTATCTGCAACCTCCATTACTTCCCTAAGTGGATACAGAGTCTTAGAGATTCAGGAAAGGGGTAAGGAATAGGTGGGGCTCTGCCTCTTCCCACCATGCTTCCTTGGAATGGGACAACTGCTTGGTGGAAGTATGCAGTTACCCACAACAGGTTTATTAACAATGGACACTGTTCAATGGTCTGTCTGCAGCAGCTTGCTTCTGTTGTCTGCTCCTCCTTTTCCTACTGCTGTGCTTGCTAGACATGACCAAACCTTGTATAATTGAATTGCAGCTACTTTACTCCACAGGGAGGGAGTAGTATTTGCACTGTCTGGGGGGGTTGTTCCACAAGAGAAGCTCTGTGAGACACGAGATAGAAAGGTTTGCATTTGCTGGAATGCTGACTTACCCTTAGGCCTTGGAATGGGAGCTAGTCAATATTCAGAAATTAAAATACATACATGCACACATTAAACCAGGGATTTCCACAGTGGTTCTTCCTAGGGAGAGACCACTAGGAGAAAGAGATTGAATTTGGGAACAAGTGACATTGCAAAGGATTTTGGAGGTACCCCTAAACAATATTTCAACCTAAGTGTAGTAGTTAGTGTTGCCATAAATATCAAAGTCGATATTAGATTCTGATGGGCAGGGCTAAACTATTTTTGCAATTAAATAGTTAAAAGGAAGTTTAACAGCTATGCTAGATGGAAACAATGGGCGCTACATAAATCCAGAAAACTCTACATCATTTTATTTTCTGATAGACACTACCATCCAAAATAAACAATGTAGAAAAAAAGTCTTAGCTTTGTCAGAGAGTGTGCATCTACTGGGTATGTGTGTGTGGGAGTGTGTGCCTGCACATATGCATTTCCTTTGTTGGCTCAACTAAATTTATTTTACCTCTTATAAATAAAAACATGAGCAGAATACCTCTGTCAAAGTATTTACGGAATAACTTTAAATGGCTGACGCCTACAGGCTAAGCACTGAATGCTAAAGTTTATGATGTATAATGTCTTCAGCCACCATGGCCCCAATTTGGACAAACCTGCCATTAACACCAGTGTGGCAGTTATTTTACTGGAGGTGACAGATTGTGAGGTAGGGAGAGTAATTCAGACTATTACACAGGTGAAGGCATGAAAGCTCAGTGATATATGAAGACCACTTAAATTCATTGTATCTTGTACATCACATCTTTGATAGATTATAGCTGTGGCATTAAAATGGAAATGGTTTTTCTGAGGCCTGACAGGGGCTGGGGTGACCTATGACCTCCCTCTGAGGAATGTGACTGACCAAATTATCAGTTAAGAGAAAAATCTATGGGGAATAGACTCACAGTGATGGAGAATCCACCATGCATATATATATATTTTAACTTTTGGTTTGATTGAAAGCTGCAGTGCTCAAACCTTCCCTCACTCTTCTCTTGCTTCCCTTCCCCCCCATGTGGCCAATCCCAACCTTCTCTGCTCCAGTTTCAGATCACCAGGGCCCCCAATATTGATTGAAAAATTGTTATTAGAGATAGGAGGCCCTCCTGCATGCTGCCTACTGATTTAATTTGGAAAACATTTAATTTTATGAAGCGGTAAATGATAGTGGCACGCTCTCTCGTGTTAGGGAGCAGCTGGCTCTTTAGCTGTTCACCGTCACTAGTCCCAGGTGTCCTCTTTGCAATCATGTGTTCCCTTCCCCTTTGCTTAACAAGTTATTTCAATTTCTAAACGAATGCTGAACAAGAGAAAGACAACATGCAAATTGAGATCCATGCCACCGTTCACACATGAAAAAGTTCCCCTGGAATTCCCTCAACTCTGCCCAATCCCTCCCTCCCTCTCTCTGCATCTGCCATGAAAAAAACAGAGTCCTTGTTCTCATCAGATTGTTTTTACCAATGACCTGACACCACCATCTATAATTAATTACATCATTTACATTAGACTATTGACTAAACAAATACATAAATCATAGGCAGAGTCAATAGATGCAGACATATTTAATCATGTTCTAAATAATGATTACTGCTCCCATAATGCAATAATTATTTTCAGCAGCTGACTTGAATTAATCTTCTGTCGAAGTGCCATCTGAAAAAAGAAAGTAGATCAAGATGAAGTCGAAGAAGGTGGCACTGGTGATGGAGAAGCCATCCAATTTCTCTCTCTCTCTCTCACCCACACTCTCCACCTCCATCTATCCCACTCCTTCCTGGCCCGAGTTTGGTCCTCCAAGATGCTGAGCTCTTCCCAAGAGATGCTCATATCCTCCACTTTCCTCGATTTTATTGAACATTGCAGAGGCTGAGGACCCTGCAGGAAGTGCTGTTCATCTTATAGGATCAAGCCCTTTGTTTCTCTATACCTTCTCTTTTTAACTTCTCTTTCTCTTCATCCTCATCCCACCTCTCTTTCTACCTCATTTCCTTCTCCTCCCTTAGGTCCTGATCCAAAGCTTGCCAAAGTTGAAGGAAGAGTTCCTACTCATTTCAGTGCATGCTTTCCTTCCATTTTTCCTTCCTTCTCTCTACCTCTGTGAAGTGGTAAACTGCTTGAATAGACTTGCCACAGAGACCTCTGTGGTATACAGATAGCCTGACTCCATGACTAAATGGCTCCATGAAACTTATGTGTGGGGGAGGTATGGAAACAAAAACTGACATATCACAGGTGTGTGGAAGGGAGGTGGAACAAAAACCAACATATAACACACTCCCCGAAGAAGCTAATGAAATTTGGGTGAGTTTAACTCTCATTTTTAAAAAGCATTTAAAAAAGCATTTCATTAATTTGCAAAAACACAACCGGTCTTCAGTACCCATCCACCTGGCACATTTGGGTAATGACATCTTTTCAAAGAGCTGAATGGTGAATGGTGCTGCATTCCTCCCATTGACTTCAGCAGTGGCCCAACACTTCCCATTGAGTTTCGTGATAGAAGGACTGAGCTTTGGGTCCCAGCACCGCTCAGTATGTACTCCCAAGTGATTAGCTGACAGTGGCATAATGGCAGTACAGAACTCTATCACTGAAAGTGGCAGGCAGACTAAATGTAGGGCCCACTACTCATCCTTCCTCAGAATAACCTTAAAAGGACCATTGTTGAAACCAGAAGCTACATATTGCCCTTACAAGCTAAACAGGGTAAGGAGACAATGCCTCTGCTTTCAATCTGGAAATCGTCTATTTTTTTGGACAGACCTTTTAAAAATCTTTTCTCATGTTCACAGCACCTTATTATTCATTATAGGGGTGTAACAACTTGCAGCAAATCAGATGTTTGGGTAAACCCTAGCTTGATAAATTGGGATGGCCTTGCAGTGTGCATATAATTATAATAAATAAAAATAATATTAGTCAGACTATTACATACCATTATAATATTTTTACACTATTGGACAAATGTTGAAAGTCTATCTCTAGTTAAAAGACAGTTGGGAAGAACTTTGCTAAGGGCAGTATATCCTACTTCAGAGTTTCTGCATCTTCCTCTTAAACTACAGATACTGGCAAGTCTCTGAGACCAGACAGTGGATAAGATGAACTGATGATCTCAGCCAGTCTACCAATTCCTGTGTTCCTAAGGCTGAAACCACAGCAAAAAATATGTCAGAAACCCTTTATGATATGGGATTGTCCAGGGAAACAAAGACCACAGTGGAAACCTCCATGTTTATAAATGCATGCAAAAGGAGGAAGATCATTTCCAGTCCTTCCATCCATAAATGTTTCCAGGCAAGAGATGATTAAACCTGACATCATTTGATACAAACCTAGTTATGGACATTTTGTTTATTCTTCTGATGTATCAATGAGTACATAAACATGCTTATTCTGTAACATAAATGTAAAGTACGTTGGACAAGTCTAATACACTGCGCTTGGAATATATGGTTTGGTAATCAGAATACTTCATAACATAGATCTTTTCAAAGCACTTATAAAATGGGAGAATTGGGCAATATACTTTGAAATATTTATGAGAAGGTAATGAAAAAACCACTGTCAATGTCAGAGCTATAGCTTGTTTAATATTGCATGATGAGTGTGTTATAAATATAAATAAACAATAAATGTCAATAATAACAATGAATGCAAATAATTATAAGTATAAATATAAACAATCAATAAATAATAAAAGATAAGCTTCAGAATGAAATAGGGTAGAATCAGTTATCAGATACAGAATGCTTCTTCCCCCCAGTTTTTAAAAAAAGATATTCAGATCCAGTACTCATGACTGCTACTCTCTTCTCTTGAAACCTGTATAAGAAGAAGTATTAAATTCAGTGTTTTCTTGTAGTTTCACTTTATTATCATCATCAGCAATAACAAAAACCCAGTTCCTGACTTTTGGGATAATACAAGCCTTTAATGACCAACAGGTACAAAGGTAGTGAATTAAACTGATTGGATACTTATCAAGAGAGTTAAGGAGGCATACTTGGGGGTTTTTAAGATTCAGTTTTCAACTGCAGATGTTGGCTGTTCTTAAAAAATACCCTAAATTTATAAGATGGTGTTTTACAATGTGGTTTTACAGCTTAGATATATTGATTAGAAAATTTAGGGCAATGGATCTGTCAGAGAAAGCAGGAACAATGAGAAGAATAATTTTGTGAGTAAGTCGCTAGACTGGGCAAGGTCCAAGCATTCAGTTTGAGCACAGACTTACTGTAGGATGGTGAGAAAGTCACTTTGGGCGCATCTACATGGCCTGTGTGCTAAGCCCAGATTCGCCATTGAGGACTGGTTTGTTCATTTTCTCCTGCTCTGAGTCTGACAGTAGAACTTACTGTAGCCCTGAATACTCTAAGTATGCATGAAGCAGAAAACATACGAATAGCACTAGTATATACCAGGGTTACCAATCTAAGATTTTTTTTTAATGACAATCTGCAAACTTTTCACTGGCAGCCAAACCTTTAATGACACACGTTTTTACTGATGTATTTTGTTTACATAATCTAAATGTAGTTCTTCTGCCAAACCCTGCCCTGCTGTCAGGCCCCACTTAGAAGGACTGGCTTCAAATGTAGGGCTTTAATATCAATCATAGTAAAAATGTAAACAATTTTGGTTGTCAGTAAAAAGTTTGCAGTAACAAAAAATTCTTGGATTGCCAATCCTGCTTGACTGCAGAAATTGTTTTACACTGTGTTGCCCTCCCTTCCTCCGCAGGGCCCCTTGCTCATCCCTACATCCTGATGTCCTGGCTGTACCCTGCACCATTCTGTTCCTCCAGTCCAGCCTATCCCCAAGCCTTCCACTCACTCCCTGGGGAGTCAGCTGGTTGTTGTGGTACAGGTGGGCCATGGAGTTTTTATAGCATGATATGGGCGTGGGGGAAGGGAGGCGTCCTTGGGAAGAAAAAGGCTGAGAACCCCTGATGTATATTATGCTGTCATTTTGGCCCCACTCATGTGAGCCTCGCCTGCCCACTTGCAGCGCCACCTGCAGATGGAGGCTGTGGGGCCAGGTGGGGTGGGCTCGCCTGGGTAAGCCCACTACCTTGCCCCTTCCTTCAGACTCGCCTCATTCTAGTGGCATTGAGGTGGTTCCTTCCCATCCTGGGCTGGGTGGACCCTTTGAAAGATGCCTATCTGTGACCCCGCAGCATTATAGGCAGCCTGGGATGAAGCAATAGCAACGCATAGATAAAAGCGTGCTTCCTGTAGGGTGCTGTGCTCCCACTCAGACACCAGGTGGCTATGCTGTGCTCTGTCTGTCAGCTATGGCTGCTTAGTGTTTTTACTGACAGCTAAAGTTTTTTTTACTGACTTTATTGACAGACATTTTTAACCTTACTGACAGTTGGTAAGCTTGGCATATACTCAGCACCACTTTAAAGAAGCCACATTCCCTATTTGCTAAGAACTGAGGTATCATGACCTAGGGCAAGCACGCTAGATGTGTTTTTAGGTAGTGCTTCTGGGATCAGGCTCCATGAGCTCAGCCTAGAGGCAGTGCAGACAAGTGCAAAAACTCTGTACCACCATTCTCCAGCTGTCAAATGAAAATAATAAGTCCACTCTTTATGACTTTTCTCTTCAGATTGAAAGTAAATTGAAGCTTTTGCCATGTGTGCATGTAGCCAGACTGTGTACACTGACTAAAATGGCACCATATCTTGGTTGTGGCCCTCAGGTGTGGCTGTAGTAAAGGTGAAGATAGGAAAATGAAACTGTATGGAAATTACAGTCATATAATGGCAAACCAGTTGCACAACCCAGCATTATGTCTTCACAGTGTTACAGCCTTATAACATTGATGTAATAAGTGTACATTTGGGATGGACTCTTGAAATTGCCAGGACACTACTGGAAGTAAGTTCCAAAAAAGTAGGGATCTTAAGACAAATGACTGTATGTATACCATATGTTCTCACATACAACACACCCATGGAATAAAATATGCACCTTGTTTTTGAAAGGTATAATGAAGAAAAAAAGATTTTTTCCTTGCAGTAAGAAACTGAAAAGCAGCAGGCAGGGAGCCGGGTCTGCTCATTCTTTTGTTTCCTGTGAGTCACATGCAGATTTTACTTTTACTTTTGCTTGAGTACCAGCAGGAACTATTCTTAAGGTATTCTTTGCATACATTGCACATTAAAATTTCCAGCAGCTGTTTTTTGGGAAAAAGTGTGTGTTATAGGTGAGAAAATGTGGTATATGTAGAAGAACTCCCTACATCAGTGAATTCATGCTTGGGTCATGGAGCTTCCTGTTAAAAGCTCTGGCCTTCTGAATGTACCTTATCTAGGTAGCCTTGCATGTTATCCCCACATGCCAAACTCTAATGATATCATTAGTGTGGGCCTTTGAACCAATTTATTATTTTTTCAGCCCCCTGCTCCCCTTTTCCCAAGCTAAACACTGCTAACACTGGCTTCTCTTTGAGGAAGGAGGGGCTGCAGAACAGATGCTGCCTTTCTCAGAAGGGAACCTTGTCTACAGTTGCTGCCTGAAATCTATTAATCAGTGCTATGGTGCTAACTTCAGGTTGGGCGTCCCTTGTTTGGGCGGGAGTACTACTATTGAGTCTCATTCCTAACTCTCGGACACACTTTCCCATTCTTCCACGGTAAACCTAAGACAGCTGCTGGTCACACTGCTTAGTGCATTACTGGAAGACATTCTGGAAGGTGATTCTGGTATAAGAATCTAAGAAAGAATAGAACCGAAATCCTTAGTATAGGGAAGAAAGTTGACCTCAGCCAACTAGTGAGGTAATCAGTCCCTTCACTGGCTTTCTTTTCTCTATCCCATCACCACAAGCTACCTTGTCTTTACATTCAAGATTTTTTCACAGGCTATGTTCTTCTTTCCTATTTTGTGCAGAAAGGTCCACTCTTGTCTCCATTCAGCCCACATTTCCAGCCTGTTACCCACTTGCTGAATTTTCAAACAAGTCCTTTTTTGCTTTCTTCCATGCTGAGTCTAATGCTTGAGAGGAGCTCCTGCCAAACAGCTTCATTGTTCCTCTTTCACCGCTTCCTAAAAACTCCCCTTTGTCATGACACTTACAGAAATGTGACATTGATTTGGCTGCTAGTGTACTAACACCACTGTCTATCCTAGTGACTAATACTGCCTCTTTGTTTCCTTGGACTCTTCCATTTGTGTGCAGCCATCTGTTGCCTTTTTTCTTACAGTTAGCTTCTAAGGCCGTGTGTAAGCAAAACCAAATTTCCTGTTTATGTCAATACAACTGTGTTTGTGTCTGCACAACTCGGGATTTCTCACCACTTTAAAGTCCATTTAGTGCTGCATGCTAACACTGCACAGAGAAGTTTTAGCGTGTGTCGCCTTCATACTACTCTGCTCCGTGTGTCAATTTTTGTTTGTGCAAACAGGCGGAGACTCCAAAGACTTGTAATTAATCCCCTTTACCATGAGGGGCTGCTGTGTTCTGGCCTTTAGCCAGTAGGTGGCACTTTTTTTTTTTGGATAGGTACTTGGCTGAGGTCCTGTGACCCTGGCACTTGTTCCTGCCATTGGCGGGGGGCGGGGGGGGGTCAGACTAGATGGCCTGCTCTAGGCCCCTTCTGACCCTAGATACTATGATACTACTCACCCCTACCTCCTCTGCAGTTAGGACATGTCAGGATGTGTGCGCTTCCTTGTCTGTTTGCCTATCCTTAACCTTAACAATTTTATTACTTTTATTACTTTCAATCTAAGGAAAAGTGATGGGTCAGAGGTATTTCATTCTCTACCCTCTCCTACTTGTTCCCGCACCTGTTGTCTACGTGTTACCACCACCGCCTGTGTACTCTCCTGTCCTCCAGCCTCACCTCTCTTGGTACCCTCCACCTGCTGTGACCCCTTTGCACCCTGTTGACTGCCAGTGCAGTGGCCATGGCTCCCTATGTCTGCGATGGCTATGACAGTACCAGGGGAATGGTAATTTTTCTGCCACTATATATTTTGAAACTTTGTTGGAGGGAGGGAGTGGGTACAGGATTTCCTTCAATATTGCAGTCTGAACTTGCATCACATTCCATTCCAGAGTTGCGAGTCCAAATCGCTGCCTGCCAGACTCGGCACCCGGGGTATGCTGCGTCCTGGATTATATTTAGGTAATATGTCCCACTGACTGTGTGTGTGTGTGGGGGGGGGGGGGGAGGCGGTTGGCAAAGTCTGTTTTTTCAGCTGTGCGCCAAGCCCCCCTTTTTCCTCTTCTTCTCTTTTCCTTTCTCCTCCAGAATACTTTCTTGGGCAGAACTCGCCAGGGAAGAGCCCACAGACCAGTGAGGAGGTTTCTGAGGTCAACTAAACATATTTTTTTGATTTTGGGGGTTTTTTTACATTTTCTATTTTTGTAACATTTTTTGTTCTATTTCTGTAGCATTTTGTATTTATTTTATTTTATTTTTATGTGTCAATTTGTACATAGTTATTTTTTATATTAGTTTTAATATTCGTTTGATAATCATTTCAGTAAACTTTTTTGTTCTACTATAATGATGGATGTGTAACTTTTTCTTTGGGAGGGTTGGGTTTGTTTGACCATGCCTGCCTCAGGGGTGGGGATGCTGTTCCTGGGTGGGTTGGGGTGTGTTGGCATTACACTAGTCAAAACACTTGCAAAGATTTGCAGGGTGAAGAGTTATTAGCCCTTTTGCTAGCATTTGTTACGTGCTACCTTAGGTATGGTCCAGTCACATATGTCTTGTAAGAAAAAGGCATTCCTTTAGCCTTCAGCAAGTCTTTAATAAGACTTTAAAGTACATTATAATGCATGGTCACCGAGGAGGGTGAGGGGCTCAAAACCAGCTTCTTTGCAGGCAGGCTAATATGGGAGGTGTGATGCAAAAAGCTTTTTTTTCCCAATGCTTTCTTTGCAATGTGCACTGTTTTCTTTACAAAAAAAATTCTGCAGACCATCTCCTACCATCAACCTGCTCCTCCCCCTGGTTAGAGCCTGGTCATTTCAAGTGTGTAGGCAGATGTTTGCAGGGGATATAGTCAGAGTCAGGTTTGCACCTCCAGAAAAGAAGCAGGAGGTGAACAGAGGTTGGAGAAGGTATCAGACCATGTCTGGACAGTTCCTGTTTGTATAACTTCCTCATAGCATAACTGCTCATGCTGCATGCAGACAGCATTCAGTAAGCATTGCAATAGCTGGCCTGCTTGTCCTAGGCCTTGACATAGTCTCTTTTTTCCTGCTTACCTGGCCTTTTTAGGCATACAGTGCATTTTTGGTATTTGCACATCCTGAGGTACTGTCTCTGGATGCATAGCCACACTCATGTGGCTGATTATCCAGACATTTTGCATCAGATGTTATTGAGAGGTGCCTGGAGGGAAGGCCAACCAATCTGAAATATGAACCTTATTTATGTCCAACTGAGGAAGCAGTGGCACTCACTCCCCTCCCCAGCCCTGAAAACCCCCAGCCCCACTGCCTCCCAGGTCCATGAAATCAAGCAGGTGCAAGTGCAAATTATAAATTTTTCTTCCTCATCTTTATTTTTTTTCACAATAAATTCCACTGAGAAATCACAAAACAATTTACACTACAGCCACGCATAGCATAAAACATCAATTCTCAATTATACTGCCGTGTCCCTTCTGTAGATATGGATGGATGGAAGGCTGTATGGTGAGAGGGTGGGATGGTATGGAGGCAGGCAGGCAGTGGATGGAGGGAGGCATCCTGAACCCCCTTCCTGTTTACTGAATATGTCCCCCCCAGCAGGACTGGGTTGGGGGGCAGCCAAAGGAGGCCCCCACACATGGCTGGGGCCCACTCAGCTCCACATCAGTGGCCTGACTCAGCTGGCTGGCAGTCAGACACGCTGCTCACTCTCTGTTGCACTGCACCTTTGGAATCTCTGCTGGGCACAAAGCTTAGGGAGGGAGGGGTGGAGGGAGCCCCTAGGTGGGGGGGGTTTCCTGCACCCCTTTCCCAGTTACTGAAAATGTCCCACCCAGCAGGATTGGGCAGGGGGGACCCAGCTAAAGGAGGACTCCTGAGATGGGGCCCCCCATGCACAGTTGGGGCACCCTCAAGTCCAGATCAGTGGCCTGATTCGGCTGCCTGGCTGAGTCAGGCCATGCTACTCACTCTCTGCTGCGTTGTAGCTTTGAAATCTTTGCTGGGCACAAAACAGAGCTGTTGGGCAGCAGCACAGGGACTGAGGAGATATTCTCAAGGGGAGGCTGGTTGGGCAGCCCTTGTGGGAGACACATTGCCACGTTGCTGAGAACAACTGCTAGGGAGTGCTTTGTTCCAAAATAAATTGTTTTTTCTTTTGCACTTTAAAAAATCTGTGTCTTGTCTACAGTGGTTTGTTGGGGGGGAGGGGGGCATTACGCAGCATCGCCCACATCTGAATGAACCCCTATTCCTCTTGGCAGGTTAGTCTGGGGGGTGGGAAGCCAAACAGCAAGCTGCTGTTTGAAAAGAACACTCCAAAAACATTTACAAAAAATATTCACAGCAATTCACAACAGCTTGAAAAGCCACAGTACTTGGGTAGGGAATGGGAGCGTTTCAAAGGGAAGCTGCTTCGGCGGGGGGAGGGGGCACTATGCAATGTCGCCCACATTTGGATGAGCCCCCCCACCATTCCTCTTGGTGGGCTAGGTGGGGGTGGGGGGAAACAAGCTGAACAGCAAGACACGCTTTGAAAAAAGCATTAAAAAAACACGTATAAAAAATATTCACAACAATTCACAACACACCTACAAAAAGCCATATGTGCACTACAGAAACAGACGGTGCACCTGGCCCAGGAATTGGAGGCTTTCTCATTGGAAACTGTAAATAAGATCAGAGGTCAGGAATGCTGGGAAATGTAGTCCCAGAAACCCCCCCCCACCAGAAAACAAAAGACGGAAGACCACCAACATATATAGGCAGAAGACCACCAACATATACGTAGGCAGCAATTGCCTATCAACTGGGTGGCAGCAAACACCCACCCACCTGATACTCATATGCTAGGTAGTTATTAAGCCACTATATTAATGAAAAATCCCACGGTGGAATGGAAAGGGAAAAGGAAAGGAAGGAACAGGAGGGAAGGGACCCTCTCTGCTTGATTTTTGAGACTGGGATGGGCCTACTTGCCATCGTGAATCGATGGAGAGAGATCAGGTGGGTGCAAGTGACAAGGATTTCATGGTGACTGTGACCATGATCAGGGAACCTCCCAGACAGTCGGAACTGCCCAATGAGAGTCTGGGGACGGGGGTGGCTTACATGCGCCTCCTGCATTAGGAAAGACATTCTGGGGGTAAATTGGTATTCGACTCCCTCTTCCGACATCTGTTGGGAATGACACACGGGGGCTTAACGCGCTTGGAACTGTTCACGCAAGCATGAATGCTGTGTCGTGCAAACAGAACTGCACCGCACCAAAAAAAAGCTGCATTTAAATTCTGCAGTGGTCTACATCATTAAATCCTGTGTCATGTACACACGGCCTAAGTTCTTGAGGGCAGGAGCTATCTTTTGTTCTGTGCTTGTACAGTGCCTAGCACATTGGGGTTCTGGTCTGTGATTAGGACTTCTAGGCACTACAACACTACCAATAATATTAAAATAAATACATGACTAAATACCTGTACCTTGTCTCTACTGGGATTTAACAGTGAGAATCTCTCTCCTGATAGACACACACATTTTTTGCAGTAAAGGTGTACCTCAGTGTGTGTGTGAGAGAGAGAAAAAAAATCCAGCACAATAGGAAAGGTTTCTCTCCCTGTAGCCATGGCAATCAATGTTTGTTTTTGAAAAAATAGGGGGAAATTGGGCAATGATTATGCCTGATTTAAAAAAAAAATACAAACAGTTTCTGTTCAGTTCTTGACTACACAAGCTTGATTAGTTTTTGAGAGCAATTTACTTTGTTTTCTTGTTAGTTTGTTCATACAGTTAAAGTTGTTGGGCTGGATTTTCTACCAAATTGCAATTTATTTAATTTACAATATAGCTATGAACTAGTTTTTTGGGAAAAAGCTAATTTGTATTTTTAAGCATTTCAGGTGGAACCACTGACCAGAAGCACTGAGTATGTGGATGCCTGAATGCCCTGGCCCACCTCGGGAAGAGGGCTGCCACCTGAAACGCATAAAACTTTCCGCATGTTCATCACTTTTGCGCACCTCCATCGCCCTCGCCTCAGGTAAAAATAAAAGTCAGCGCCTATGCCCCTGACATTTTTCCAACACCTGAGCTGATTTCTTAAAATTGTTGCATCAACTTTTAATTGAGACTATTAGTGAAATGATTGTCTACAATATTTCTGTATTATTTTTCATAATGAATGTGATGAGTTTATTGAGCCAAAATAGACAAAAAGTATTTTAAAAGCACGAAATAGTTGAAGGCCTATAATTGGTTAACAGAGTTAACAATGTCATGAAATATATAAAAAAAGTGTCACTATCCTGCTACTGTGTTTTGCCTCTTGACTGATCACCTAAAGAGAGGGGGTGCCAGAGAAGCTGACTCTGCATAATAAATTAAGAAACCTTGTCATCGTGACAATGGGCAATTAATCCAGATTAAGACAGGTTGAACATTTAAAGTGGAATAGCTATTCCTGATTAACTTTGTGTGTGGATTCTCTTATTCTAAATTAGGGCGACCCATTTTGGACTGGATTAAATTCGGCATGCTTTTTCCAGAATAAAAGCATGCCCACAAGGAGTTAAACAGGAATAGCTGATTGTAGAAGCCCATTCTGGAATAATTTGGCATGGAGATTAGGACTGGGGTGATTTACTTAAATTTGGAACTGTTTGATTTTTAAGAGCTTGCTTATTCCGCATTCCTTAGCTGAGCTTTGGCTTTTCAAAACCATGAAAGCAGGGTTGTAGCAAATCTCAAAGAACGGGAGTCGAGGATTAGATCAACGTTTCTGGTTTGGTGTGCCTTGAGTATTAACCCCAGGGGCAGAGCTATCACTGGTGTTAACTGTCATAGCACCAACCAGCTGAGGCTCTGCCCCAAAATCTTTAATAAAGAAATAAAGCTCACTTATTTCAGATGGAGTTAAGGAGCCAAGTGACATTGTTATTAATACACTTTTGTTAAGTTTGTCATTTAAGCTATATTTAAAAGCAACCTTTTAAAATGATGCTTGAGCAACAGAGTCAACAGCAATGTGAGCTGCTCCCTGGCTTGATTAGATTTTTCTCCCTTTACCTTGATGAAACCATGTCTTATTAGCATTCCAAAATGAGCAAGTGCCGTCACTGTAAGTGGATTTTAATACAATCGTTTTTGAGAAAATGTCAAACTTCATTGGGTATTTTTCTCCTTCCACCCTCCTGCTTCTATAATGGCAGAGTTCAGCAAAGAACTGTGCCAGATTAATGAGCAAGGGACAGAGGGAGTTTTGAAGTCAAGGTAGAAGAGACTGGGCTAAATTCTCTGCTCAGTAACACCACTGTAAATGTGTAGTTATCCAGGTGAAGTCAGTGGGTTTGAGTGCTTCTTTGTTGGCTAGCCTAGCATATTAACAATAACTGGACTATATTTGCCTGTGCATGTATGTGTGCATGCACCTGGACCTTGTAGGTAATGGGACTCTCAAAGATGATCATTCAGAAGTCAGGGAAGTTTGCACTCTGGAATAAAAAAAAGTGCAGGCAGACAAAGCATATTTGCTTAAATTAAATTAAATATTAACATCCCTGGTGCTCATGTTGTGCCATAAATGTAATATGTGCGCTGTTAATGAACCGCAATTTATTTACATCTCAAACAAAGAGGATCCTCACTGCCCTAAAGTAGTTAAATTACCCTCTTCCTGGTGAAATTTATTGCCATTTAAACATGCCAAAAGGCCATTCTGCCAGTCATTACAATAATCTATCATTTCTGCAACTGTTGGTATCCTGTTCTGTGGTCAAATTCAATCTGAGAAGGGTCAACAAAATTTTTCCACCAAATGCTTCCCTCTTGACTGTCATCAATTTACTTTTGTCAACAAAAAGGGCATTACTACCGAATGAAATAGAAGATCCTCTTAAGACCTCTGGCAAACAGTGTGAGCTTCTCTGACGTACAGCATTTCTTCTTCTTGCGCGCGCGCGCGCGCGCGCGTGTGTGTGTGTGTGTGTGTGTGTTATACTGTGTGCATGCTACGGGCATGACTATGTTGAATGCATGAGCAGAAATTCTGCAACATGTATATCTCCCTATACTCCAGCAGATAACCACCACAGATAATTGTAATTAATACTATGAAGAACCTATTTTTTTCTAATTTTTCTGGAAGTATATAATTTAAGGATATATCTTTCTTAAGCAATTTAAGATTGCTTCCTGACTTAATTAGTGACTTCAGCTTTTCTCCATTCCACCCTCCAACTTTATTTAATACACACACACACACTTGCTTAATCATATCAGAGCTACTAAACTTACATAATCAAACTTACATCTTGATCATCTAGTAATGATACAGACCTAGCAAGAGACACACATGGCAGGATGACAGCTCTGAGGCTTAGAAAATCTATCTGACAGTGTCTAAAGGTGCACTCTGATACTCAGTGATAGTTTTGCTACCATATGTCAGAGTCACTGCCATTTCAGCTAGATGTGAGAGAAGCAATATGGCAGAGCAGGTCACCCACCTATATCTTGAACTTGGCACAGATACAATTAACCAACAGTGATGGACATACCCAATGGTTAAACTTTCTTACCTCTTTATCAAGTAAGGTCATATTTTAACTTACATTATTGGCATTTCTTTAGCTTAAAAAGTTTGATGGCTCTGCTAATAGATCTACAAAGAAAGATCTACGAAGCTTACTTAGTTATAAGAGCTGGGTAGTCCTAGAGTAAATTGAAACCACAGCTAAATTTGGCTAGGTGGTTAAGAATTCAAAGGATAATACAGCACAATGAACGACAGATCCATTTGGGAGCGAGGAAATTAGAGCAAGAGAGAGGGAATATATGCTGTTAGGAATCCAATTACCAATAATTATTTATGTTACTACTACTACTAGTAGAAAGGTAGTGGAAACACAAGTAGGAATAGCAATAGTAAAAGATGATGATAGTGATGATAGGACCAATCAGGACTGGTGCTTTTCTGTGGAGAGCTAAGCAACGGCTGAGTTAAGATAATAATGGGCGTGTCTACATGAGACACGAATTGTGCAGTAGCAGAATAAGTAGCGTGTCACAGCACCAACACAGTAGCATGTCACAGCGCAGTAGTGTGTAGCGTGTTACAGCACCAACAGTACTAATATGCTCTTGCCCAGTATTATTGGGCTACTAAAAAGCCTCACCAAAAAGGCATTCACTGCCACTACTACACAGAAAGTCTGGTTACTGCACGTTCATTTGGTACTTGATTATGTAAGTACTAAATAAAAAAGCTGAGCGGTAGTGTCTCATGTAGAGACTCACACAGAGTGCCTGATGGCAAGCAGGGAAAAGGAATATAACAACAACAGGGGACCAGGAGTACGTAGACTTTTCTATATGTAGTTTCCACTTATCCTTTTTATGTAGTTGAACTATTAACAGGTATTCTGCTTAGGCAGTTTCTCAAAGACATCATGGAGAGGTGATCGGTGAATAGCAAAGCAAGGCAATGGCTTTGTGAATTGCTTTTAGGAGAACACACTGGTAGCTTAGAAGAAGCCCTGAAGCTATTTATTATAAGACAAGTGGAAAGCAAGGCAATAGAGGATGTCCTGATATTGGAAATAGCTGCTGCTTAAATGGGAGATGCAGGGACTCTCTTACACCCTCCCCTACTGTAGCTGCTGCTCACCTGACCCCACAGTTGGCAATGTTAAATTTGACAACAGGACAAGCACCAGCTATAGTGGGAAAGGAGAGGAGGAGAAGGGTCCCTACATCTGGTAGCTTCTTCATTAATTCCCTAGCTTCTGAGTGCACTGATTTCTGGCCCTACAGCAGTGGCTATTCCCAATAACAGGACAATGACTCCTGCACCGACATCCTGTGTTTAGAGCCTTGAGCCCCCCTGCTACTGGCCCCATGCTTTGTTCTCACCCTGAGTACCTGCAACTACCATTGCCAGCAGTAATAGACAATATTGGATTCAGCAGCAAGAAATGTGCAGGCTCACCTGGAGGCCTCCATTCTGGGGCCTCCTCTAAAACAGTACCCAGAGCTCGTGCACTGCTCACCACTCCTAGCTATGCTACTGGATAAGAGTGTGAATGAGTAGAGAGTAGTAAAACAGTAAAGGACCTTGAGGCTAATGAATATTTGTAGCATTTCACCAATTTCAGGCAATGATGCTAGGCAAACTTTTGCAAGATTCTAGTGTTGCTCACTCTAACTCACAGTTACCATCAGATTTTTGGTGGAACCAATTTATTTTCATGTCATTCTCAGTGCCATGCTGTTTATCCATAGAAGTAGTGTACATATTTGCAGTTCCCTTGTACTGCCTCATTTAGCCAACTAGCCTTTGGAGGAACAACTTGCAGGTGGCCGTGGAAAAGTCAACTCCTTGCTTATCCCACCTGTGGCCTGGCTGGTAACACTGCCATAGTGTCTTCGTGTCAACTGTGATGCCCACACCTGTCATGCTGGAGCTGGAGAGGGAGTACTGATCCACTTCTGGTAGGCCTTGCAGTGGTAATGACTCACTAACCTCAGCGGGATTCAAACTGAGACCTAGGGTCAGTGAATTCTATATTTCGTTATTCTTCAAACCAACACAAATTATACTTGCAGGTAGAGCATAATGTGGCAAACTGCATGGTCTACCACTTTATTTCTGTATGCAGTTTGAGGGAGATAGATTTTGGCTTATGAAGCCCTACATAATTTAGGGTATGACCTCTCTTAAGATCAATTACATCACATAAGACATTCAAACCAGCCCCTGCATTAATCCCAAAGTTCTGAGGGAAATATAAGGAGGGTGAACAATGCCAAGGCATTTTTTGTGAAGGATCTTAATTTATGAAAACTACTTTCCTTTTGGTTCACCAGAGACAGAATTTGTTGACTTTTCTTTTAGGCTTCTTCCAGGAAAGCTGACTCAGTAGGAGCAGTGCTGATTTATAAGAAAATCTCTGTTTGGTTGAGCTTGGGAGGATTCGGGTTTTGAACACTGTTAGCAACTCACATGTCTGGTTAGTTAAATTTTGTATATGAAACAAACCTCCAGATAGGCACATTCTAAATAATAATATAAAATGGAATAAAATAAATATCTGCTTCCTGGAGCCTTTAGTTCCCACAGGAACTCTCTTTTAACTATATCACAAGAAGTTAAAAAAACACTGTGGCAGGCACTGTTTGTGCTTGCCACTTTAAGGGCCAGAAGGCAGCAGCTGGCAGGTGCCTGCTGAGGGCAGCCATTTTAGATTCAGGGCTGCCCATATAAACAGGGCAGTTCTGATGATGGGAGTCAGGTAACAATATTGCCTGGTTGGAGAGTTGTTGGTATCAGCTGGAGGTAAGGGAGGAGCTGTAGGAGATGGATAGGAGGCTCCTGGTCCTGGGTATGATCTAAAACTGCATCCTGCTGGGAGTGGGTGGCCTGGTGGGGCTCTCCCTGGTGCAGGAGCTCCCAGGAAATGCCAGGCCAGTTACTACTTGCCCAGGAAAAGTGGGTTGGGGTGCCTTAATCCCTAGCCCCCACAACTGGGTGGGTGACCCCTTTGTGTGGAGGGCCAGAGAATGGACCCTTGGAGAATGAGAGAGGGCCATAGACTCAGGCCTGTCTGAACTCCCCCTGACTGGCCCATGTTGGGGCCAGGACTGGAAGGGTTGAAGGGCCAGGGGCCCACCATGAAGAATGCCCAAGAGCTGAGGGTCTGGGGTCCTGACTGGCCTGGAGGTGGGCCAGGGCTAGAGAGCTGAAAGTCCCAGTGGGGGGAATCACACCCAAAGGGGATCAGTTCAGGGAGCTATGTTGCCTGGTATGATGGTGGAAGAGTCTGCCTGAAGGGAGGAATCCAGGTGGGGTTCAATAGTAGGGTTCTGGGGGCCAATGACAATGAGAACATCTAGATGCCATCTACGAGGCCTGGGCTGTGGAGTGGGCAAGGAAGGGAGCTGCAGATAGTGGCCTCTGGCATTGGGGCAGAAAATGGGCAACATCCTGCTTATTAACATCTAGTTAACTAATTAAGAACAAGGCATTGTGGGTGAGAATGTGGGTGGTTAGCCCAGGAACAGGTGGGTGGGCCACAGAGATTGGCCCTGGGCAGGCCCCCTGTTACAAGCCCCTTCATAGCAACATACTAGCATGCAGCTTTCTGGAGCACTGCCTCCAAGTTACCAAGTACTAACAGTTTGTTCTGAGAAACGGAGAGCATATGAGGTGAGATGGGGAGGTGTTAAACCTTATTGAACATAAAATACATGGCCTGACTGAAATAAATCTGAGACTTCTAAAACTGGCTAAAGGGTCTTCAGAATTCCCTTTTTTAATGATTTTTTTAATCACTTGGCATATGCATGTAACTTTTGCTGTATTGCAAAGAAAATGAGAGCTGCTCCCCTGTTTAAATATGATGTAGGTGAGGACAACATGACTTTCTTTATTTGTCTAGTGGTAATGGCAGGAATATGGCCTGGCATACAAAGCGACACTCGAGTAAGAATCAATGAAACTCAGAGCCCCGTGACCTACTGACAGCCCTACAAGCCAGGACTTCAGAACACTAACAGCTACTTCAACGTGTGGAAAAACCCATCCATATACTGTACAACTCTGGATGCGGACAGAAGTTACACTTGTTGTGTGATTGGGCCCCTTGAAAGCTCTCTACAGCTATGCCATGACATGCGTGCATTGCTGCAGAGCACTTTAAAAGTGGCCGACCATGTGATAAATTAACCCTCATCAAATGAGAGATCAGAAGAAGGGGCTCTCCTATGGAGCACCTTGGGGAATTTCTGTTCCCTAGGGTCAATCAGTTGTGCAATTGGGGCTGGGCTGACGTAGCCTAGCTCTGCCCCCAGTGCTGTCTGCAGGAACGGAGGGGAAATGAACTGTGGGTGGGGTTTGCCTGGCCTGAGCTGGGGTGGGGAGGGGTGCTCTAACTCATAGCACTTTATGTAGAGGCCAGTGCTCTCTAATCTTTTCAGTCATCTTTGTTTGGATTGTCCAACTGACTGTTTCTGTTCTCCCATTACTACTGTTTCATCAATCTCCTTGCTCCATTTCCATTCAGGATTGAGAATATAACTTTGTTGGAAGCCGAGCTATTTCTAGGTTAATTCTCTGCAAATGACCTTATACTATATCTTTGTGGCTGAGTCCCTGAAGGCTGAATTAAAGTTAAAGCAGGAAATTAAAAAAAAAAAAAAATCAATGGATGTTGAATGTGAGCTTCAGGAATTACCTCTCCATCAAAAAGGTGAACTCTTTTATATGCTTGTCTTTACCTTTGAGCATAAGAAGGTGTTAGATGCTTTGAAGGACTTCTGTACATGGACAAACTCAAAACAAGAGCACACTTATATAAGAAGCTATTTGCTTTGCCAGTATATATTTTTTTCAGTTCTTCCCTTTGCCATTGTTGAAGGTGTTTGAATATGAGTTCTGTTCCTCACACAAGCCAGGCTTTGCTTTGCTTCTCAAACCTTCAGTGAGATCATAATTATGTGTTTATGACATCAGTCTTTATCCATGGAAACAAATGGAATCTTAGAAGTTGGTATTGAAATAGACAGTGCTGGATCAGGCAAGAGGGAAAATTGGGCTTGGGGGACAGGAAACTTACAAAAACAAATATCTAGGATAACTGGCAAGAAAGTCAAAAGAAAATGATACATCCCACATGAGAGTTAACTGTCTGATCCAAAGCCTATTGAAGTCAATGATGAAAATCCTACTTACCCTCTTTCAGGAAGCCTCAGATCAGGTCTTGAATGGATTAATTTTTAACATATGGTGCTTGAACATTTTCTTTATGATGACCAGCTGTCCTAGGTTAGGAAGGTGAGTCAGTACATACTCTATTTTGTCTCTGACTTCTTTGTGTCTTCTATAGGACAGTTTTCAAACTGGGATAGTTGTTCTGGATGTAACTCCATTTTTTTCATACATTGGGAAGATAAAAGCAAATAGGAGAAGGAGAAAGGACACTGAATCAGTCATAGAGTCAGTGACAGCCCTGTCAGTTTTGCTTCACAGAAGGAAGAATTCATTTAATATTTTCAGTGCTACCTGCACATAAAATAACTCTTAAAGATGAACTACAAGTAAGCCTTGTTCACTATTCCTATGGTAAAAACTAGGAAAAACCACAGCTCTGCCAAAACAAAACACATTGGCTATAATTCTAGTTTTTACCAAAGAGACAATCTTGGTATGTGTGTGAGTGAATATCTGTGATTTAATATCAAGTGATTTGTCACAGAAAATCAACAGAATCTGATAAACCTACTTTAAATATATACAACTACTTAATACGTTTAATAACTTGAAATGATAAAAACACTGGGCACATCTACACATGCATTAAAGCTCCTTAGTTAATGTGCATTAAATCTAGTATCTCTATTGTGTGGTAAGAAAATGCACATTAGCTTGTCTTAATGCATATTAAGTAAAGAGCATGGGGTGCCTATGCAGGATTACAGAGGCTGCTCTGATGCACTTTAATTACAGATCATCATTTGATTAATTGAGTCTTCTGGAGCATGGCAATTATTCCAGCAGCCTCCTGTCTTGTGTATTAGTGTCCCTGCACTTCAAAATGGCGGTGAGGGTGCTTGAACTAAAACTTGTTGAATGAGCTTTAACTCAAGTGGTCCCACCACCATTTTGAAACACGGGGATGCTGATATCTGAGACGACACGGAGCTTTAACTGGATTGTCTCTTGGAGCTGGTCTAATTAAAGCACTGCCCCCCACCCCCAACCCCAACCCTGGAGCATGTGTAAAAGTGCCCTGTGGTTTCTAAGTGGTGCTTAATGTGCATTGGCTAAATAGCATTTTTTTCAGTGATGCTTTAATGTGCATTAAAATATGCTAATGCACAGTAAACTGTGTGTGTAGATGCACTCCTAGTGGGCTAAACCTGTAACATCTCATGGAGTTCTTGGAGGGATAAAACACCACAGTTTTCATGAGAATGCCCTAAATGCCATGACTTTTGTCTCTGAAGTAATGACTGTGACAAACATACAGCCTCAGAGATAAGACACAAAATGCCTCCTGTCATCAAAACCATGAATATGAGATTTGTCTACCACTTTTTTCAATGGCAAGCCCTGCTGTGACAGTTTATGGGTATATAAAATTATTGCTTATGTTATGCTGAGTAACACAAACCCTCACAAATCAGGTTTCACTCCTCAGGTTCCCTAATAACTCGCTATGTGGCAACAGTTCTTGCAATTACTTTTTTTTTCACTATGCAAAGCTGAAGGCAACATCATTAGAGAAAATTAGGGGAGTGTTTGGCATGAAAACTGTATTATATGGTTATTTTCTTGGTTATGTGGTCACACAGTGGTTGTTATGGTCGACAGTCGTATTGTCTTGTGAGGTCATCCCCAGCAGATTTCATCAGCAAACAGAAGTGGGCTGGATTGGCACTTTAATAGCTTTCTGACAAACTCCAGATGACGGATTTACCCCTGCTATGTCAATATGAAACCTTGCTTATAATTTAGTAAAGTGTTTGGGGCACATTATTGCAGGAAGCACCGCCTTGTGGATGAATTGTACAAACCAGGTTCCCAAGCCTTGTGATTTATTAAAAGCAGTATTTTTAACCAAGTTAAAATGGTATTTTTAACCAGGTTAGGGTTACCCTAAAAATGACTACATTCTACTGTCCAATGAATTAACTTTTTAGTTGACATTATACTCTGTACTGTGACAATGCAAATATTATTATATAAATACAAAGTCTCATGAAGTAATTGATGAATATGCTGTCCTTCTCTATTGGCTTTCCATTTCTTGTACTGTGTTGTTGTGTAATGTTAAACAGTTGCTGTACTTCAGTCTACAGTGGCTGCTATTATTATTATTATTATTATTATTATTTAATTCTTGTCTGCTTCTCTACTTCCCCTTCCCCACTTGCTCTGCAGCAAAGCTTCTTTTACCTAAGCTAAAGATCCCTGTGAGGCCCCAAAATACTGTGGGGTCTGCTCATCAAAAGGCTAACGATTGGGACATGCTGAGTTTGAAACACACAAGGCAATCAGCTTGTACAGGCTGATTATATTTTAATATTTAGTTTGGCTCAAATAAAAGTCTTTTTTTCCCATGCTGATTCTGTTCTGACTGCATTCTGATTTGGCTGGTGTTACCTGTCGGCTCTATCTTCCTGAGGGAGGCCTGGTACTTGGTTTGCTGGACTTACAACGGGCTTTTTCTATTCACACACTCACACTCCCCCCCCCCCCCCAAAAAAAAAAAATCTCATCTAAACAGAA
>JAGPOW010001338.1:76768994-76803572 GCA_030014935.1 Caiman crocodilus | reverse complement strand
CCCCCCCCCCCCAAAAAAAAAAAATCTCATCTAAACAGAACTAAGCAGAAGAATAGTTTACTAGGCATCTCGGGCTATACATTTCCCCAGTTCCACTATAGGAGGCCTATTTAAACTTGGTTGACTAAAACTCGTTTGCTGGGTTAAGGAGTGCTGAGGCAAAGAGACTGAGAAGGAAAAATGTACCCAGTTACTACTGATTTTAAGTACTTCCTTAAAATTAAAATATATTCAGATATAAAAATCTATTGCACTGTCAGGGACCATAGTTCTGTTTCTCTTGGCTGCACAAGTGAGTTGTCCCCTATGCCAGCCCCAGCTCAGTTTGGTTCTGTGTTTTGTAGGAGATGGGGGCTACTGCTGTTGCTACACAGCACCACCAGACTAACTAATAGTTCATCCAGTCAAGAATCCTGTCAAAAATAATTATTTTCATTGCATCTTAAAATGCAATTAATTTTTAAATCTAATGTTAATTTGTAAGTCACCTAAGCATTTAAAATTTTAGACATTTTTAAAGTGCTCCTTTCAACTCTAATTCATGTACACTTTGACACCCCTGTGAGTAACATTATAATTAGGTTTGTAAGACTTACCTACCCATTTAGGGCTAGCAAGAAAAACCTTTTGCCTTCCATAGGCTGTGGAGTAATTCAGACCGCCTTCATATCCAAGTCGCACAATAATGATATCACTACAGCATGTAGTATGTCAGTACCCAGTAGGCATGTCTATGTGCAAAATTAATGCAGCTAAATAAACTCAGTATAGTTTACACTGGAGTTTATTGCTCCCATGCACTGCCTTTGGATTTGCACCTGGGACCATGGCACATTGAGACAGAGCACAGCAGCCCTTACTGGCAAGGGGCCTGGGGAGTCAGCCTGCCAGTTTGGGGTTGCTCCTACCCAGTGCAACATGCTGCAAAGGGGCTGACTGGGGCATGATGGTGTTTCAGTGCAAGGCTAGCCAGCAGGAAGCCACCATACTGAAGCACCCTCACACCCCAGCCAGCCCTGTCAGCATCTACATATGCATAACAATGACATAAATAACTCCACCATAGGACAACATGCGTGTTTGGCAGTGCTATCTTATAGTAGAGCTAATTAGTTTACTTCATCCTAATAACACCATGTGTAGATAGTGACATTTTACTGCAGAGCTAATTAGTCAGCTCCACAGTAAACATCCCATGTAAATGTGCCCACTTGGTCTTTAAGCTGCAAAGAGACTGAGTCAGAGGGGGTATGGGCAACATTTGAACAATGGTAAAGGGTTCATCACAGTATCCAGCCCATTGGAACCCAGACCACAAGTATTGTCATAAATTTCCCGGGATGACTGGTGGAAGTCCTCCTGCCCAAAGGTTATGAACACTCCGATAATTAATTGCCTTAAATCTGTTCAAAAGATTATAGTAAGAGCTGGAAAAGTCATGCTAAGCTGAGGCTTGTTCACAACAAGTAAAAATCCAAACCCTGATGCTGCAAGCTATTATTGTTTCTGAAGAAACCATAAGATATCCCATCAGTATATCTGCTATCCATAGGAATTTCAGGCTGGCTCCTAAGGTTACTCCCTAACCTTATGTTTTTCCTGATTACCAATCAGTTTCTTGATGTTCCAAACCAGATAACCCCTTGTCAATAGAAAAGACAATGATTTACACTATTAAGAATGCTCTGAAGAAACTGAACTGAGGATATAACAATCTGTAAAAAAGCAGCAATGTATGTGTGTGCTTCAAGAGGAGAACTCTCTCATACCACCCGCTATTCTTCTCGGGATGCTGGAAGAAACAGATCGTCTCCTTTCAAGGATTGTGCTAAGAACTTTACCTGTAAGAAAACAACCCGAGTGCCTTGGACTAGTGAGATCCCAGCTCGCTTGCTCTCTCTCTCTCTAGGTATAAATTTCCAAACCTGAACTGTATTAGTTAAGCCTGAGCTAAGTTTCCCAAAATACTTAGTAAAACCAGGGTAATACTGTAATTGTTTGTGTTTGTTTTTCCTTTGCGTATCTATTACTATTAGTACCATGATATATTTCATGTACTTAGCAATAAATAACTTTTATAGTCAAAGTGGTAGAAACTGGGTATATTTTTCCTTCTCTACTTCTCCTTTCCCACTTGCTCTGCAGCAGCACTTCTTTTACCTAAGCTAAAGATCCCTGTGAAGCCCCAAAAAACTGTGGGGTTTGCTCATCAAAAGGCTAAAGACTGGGATGTGCTGAGTTTGAAACACATACGGGGATCAGCTTGTACAGGCTGATTGACCCAGTTTGGCTCAGATGTGCCCTAATGAACTGAATGCTGGCCCATGAGGGTGTCATCTGGACACCCCGCTGGATTCAGAGGGATTCTGTTTACCTGTGTGCTTGTGTCTGACTGCGGTGTATTGTTGCTCTGATGAACTGATTCTTGACATATGAGGGTGTCAGCCTGTCCATGCTGATCAACCCAGTCGGGTCAGGCAGGTCACGTTAATCTGTGTGTTTGTGTGTATGACTGGTTTGGTGACTGAAGGAACCCTGCCCCATTGAAACTGAGTCCTGCAAGATAGCTCCATTGAGGGTGAGGACTTGCAGAAGGAAGATATACAGCTCCGTATAGAAACACAAGTAACACAAGCAGTATATTGATAGACTTATCAAGACCTTATAAACATATCCCTAATAAATGCGTGCGCCCCAAAATGATGGGCAAATCTCATAACACTGGATTAGGATACACAGATCATAACTCATTCATCCTTAGCTCCACTAGGCTACTGATTTATTTTATTTTTGGATTGCAGCTGCATAGTGACATGGTGGGGTGCCAGGGGCATAAGGGCAGTGATGACTGCTGGTTGCAGCTGCAATGCCAGCATGATCATGATTGTGCAGTTGCCAGTAATATCTCTTTTTTTAAGCTCTCCTTGCCTGCCACCAAGTTAGTGCCCAGGGTCACCTTGCCCTAGTTATACTACTATTGGATTGGTTGAGGTCTCATGCTTAATTAGTAAAAGACTCTTCCTTCTCCCCTCCCCTTCTTCCTTCTTTTTTCTAGATGTTACCAGCTGATTGGTGGTTATTATTGTTCACCCTCTTTTCTTTAACTCAGTGGTTTTCAACCTGGGGTCTGCAGACCCCTTGGGGTCCACAGACTACATCTAAGGGGTCCACAAAAGACAACTATGATAAATCAAAAGTATGTGAATGCCCACACTTATAATTCAAAGGGGTTTGTACCTCCATTCCAAATTTCCAAGGGGTCTGCACCTCCATTCAATTTTTTTAGGCATCTGCAAATGAAAAATGTTGAACATCACTGCTCTAATTCATTTGCTAGTTCATAAGGTGCCACCCCATCTTACCTTCAGCCTGACTTCAGATTAACCTGGCTCATTATCTCTCTTCCATCGTTCTAGGAATTCCTGTCATCTTGAGCTCCATTCTGCCAGCCCCAAGGCTCTACAGAATCCATTTAGAGGTAGACTGTAACTGCTGAATTTGGGTAATACCAGCTCTGTGTTATACAGGGAACATGGTCTTGTTGCGGTTACTCAGCTGCTGCCACATCATCTTCCCTGCTGACCATGTTCTTGCAGACCACCTCTCCTATATGCCTGTATACAGCTCCTAATTGAATAAATAAATACCCCACAGTGGAGTGATGCCAGAGATGTGGAATTGAAGAGGTCATGAAACAGCTGATCTAGAGTACTTGACAGAAAAAAGCAGTCCCTAAACTAATGAAAGTAATGAGTAAGCTGAAGAAGTGAAAAGTTAAGACATGTTTCAGGTTAAATGCAGCAGTTTTTAACAGCGCTCTGTGAAAAGTGAAATTTTGGGGGGGTAATGTTGGACCAGTTCTTTAAGAAAACAATCTTGAAAGTGTTTATTTTATAACCCTGACATCTTCCAAGGGAATGTATACAGTAAAGCTCTGCAAAAGAACAGTGGTGAATGGAGTTGATTCTCTAAACGCAGGGAGGGCTTCCAAGAATGGCCCTACCTAACTAAAAAGCTGGACCTACAAACAGACACTGGGGACTTTTCCCAAAGGGGAGCAGTGCTTGAGGCTGGTGGCTAATTCGCCATTAGGATCTACATGGCCCTGCAGTTACTTGCCTTTCACTGTCACCTGATTAAATCTGTGGTTATTATAAAACTTATTTCAGACTGAAAGGTATTTTGATGAAGTTACATTCCCTCTCCCCCTCTTACACCAATTACTGGAATTGTGCCGAAGAGACTGAGAGATGCATGGAAATAGAAGTCCATTGTGCTTTGGCATGTTATTAAATACACAGTGGTATTAATCATTTATACATATCATTACTTTTGTGCGCACAAACTTCCCACAGAGTTTGGTTCCTAGGTAAACTAATGTAAGGCAATCAGAAGAAGTCCCACCAAAATGCTATATAAATGTTAGAATGCATTGCAAGCTCCTCAGGGCGCAGGACCTTCTTTATCCAGCTGTGCAGAATTCTGGTGGATATGTATAGGGTAACATCCCTAAAATCATGGGATAACATTTTAACTTTACAATCTGCCCTAAGCAAGGGGCACTAGCAAGTAGGGCTGTGCTAAGCTTTGGGTGCTGATTTGATTCGGAGGAGATTTGGCCCGATTTGGCAGGAAAATCTCTGAATGTGAATTGAATCGGAAGACCAATAAAAAGATCTGAATTATTTTGAAGCTCTCTGAACTGATTCAGAAAAGATTTAGAGAGCTTCAGAGATTTAGACAGAACCCACTTGCTGCTACAAGGAGCTGGACCCAAATTCCGTGCTGGTAAGTAGGGGGGAGGGGGGAACTGGAGGAGGTGGAGGGGACCATGGGGGGGACCCCTGCCAGGCACAATGCCTGCAACCCCAGCCCCCCAAGCACCCCCGTGCCTGCTCTCCCACCCTCCCATGACTGCCCTGCCTGGCCCCAGCTCATGACTTTTTAATTTTTTTAAAAAAGCTCCACTCACCAGCTGCTGCCAGGTGGGGGGGGGGGAGAGGGAGAGTGCAATCCCTGCTGCCCTCCACTGCTCTGTGCTGTGTGGGGGGGCTCTGCCACTAGCCCCTATCCCCCACCTGCTCTCCTAGCCCCCCCGATGGCTGCCCTGCCCAGTCCCAGCTCCCAGTTCTTTAAAAAAGAAAAGTCCTTCCTTCACTGGCTACTGTAGCATCTGTTGGGGCTTCTGGGGGCTCATGGCAGAGCCTCCCATTCAGTGCGGGCAGTGGGGGACAGCAGAGTTGGCCCCCCCTGCCTGTAAGGAGCCAGTGAGTTTGGGGATTTTTTTTTAAAGAACCAAGAGCTGGGGCTGGGAGAGGGGGTGAGGGCCAAGGGGCTTGTGGCAGAGCCCCTTATGAAGCCTGGGGCAGTGGGGGGCAGTGGGGGGCAGTGGGGATTGCCCCCCTGCCTGGCAGCAGCCAGTGAGTGGTGGCTTTTTTTTTTTTAAAAAGCTGGGAGCTGGGGCTGGGAGAGCAGGTGGGGGATGGGGGCTTGTGACAGACCCCCCCACACAGCACAGGGCAGTGGGGGGCAGTGGGGATCACCCCCCAACCTGGCAGCAGTTGGTGAGTGCCAGGCTTTTATTTTTAAAGAGCCAGGAGCTGGGGCTGGATTGATTGCCATTGATGAGCCATTGATGGGGCTGGGAGAGTGGGCAGGGGATGAGGCCTGTCCGATTTGGGGATTTGGCTGATTCAGTGGTGGCCAAATCTCTGAATAAGATTCAGTTAATCAGTTTGGGACAGTGATTCAACTCACTGAATTGAATCACTGTCTCTCAGATTGGCCGAATCCAAAGTGAATACTAGCTGCTTTGCACAGGCCGACTAGAAAGTCTCTCCATTCGCTGTAGAGGTTTGTTGATTTGGATTGCTTGCCTGGAGGAAGTTACTTAAACAAAGCAGCTGCATAGTTTCTTACCCAGACACTGCAAAAAATAGGCAGATGGGTTTCACATTTAAGTATCATAGTAAGCATACAAAATAATAACAAGTCTCCTTGTGTCTGTCTAGTTTTACATATTTTTATAAAATATCTGGCCAAATTAAAACTGGGATTTGAAATACGTAATTATAAATAGGACTTGAGCAACCGCAGTATTTGGCACAATTACAGCAAGTCCTATTTGTAAGTGTGTCCAATAGTAACATCTCAACAACCTGAACTAGTTGGTTTTTTGAATGCAGGGAATGGGTAAGGAAGGATTTTTGTCAACTATTACAGTTTCATTGTGTTCTAACACTGTCATCTTGCTGGCATTCCATTGTGTTTCAGGGATGTATTGCAAGTGGAAGGTACGGGAGAAAAACGATGTAGTCAGCATATTATTCCATTAGTCACATGGCTTTTGGATGAATTCCATCTGAGATGAGAAAAGGTGGAAGAGGAAATTCAAAGTCAGTTTTCCACAGTGCATTTGCACGCGTGCACTCACACACTCATGCATGCATGCATGCACCAACTCTGAGCACCATTTATGGACTTCAGGAGATCACCATAAAAAAGCACTTGGTAATAAATGACATCCAATAAGTAGCAGTGCTCTCAGCATTTTGCTATGCAGAGAGGGCTGTACCTTCTGAGCAAAGCAGCATGCTGCCCTCAACAGAAAACCCTGTTTATCACTTGGAGGTGCAATAAAAATAACAAATGTCCAGAGTAAACCTAATTCACTGTGCTACTTAGTATTTGAAATACATAAATATGTCAAGCAAAAGACCTCTAATAGACCCTTTTATTCTGGTAATAGTGTACATATAATTTTCCTCTCATTAGTACAAAAACTACCTAGGGAACTATTGGCCCATCCTTCATCCATTTAATCTGCATTAGTTTACTTTTACCTTGTGTTTAATCTGCTTTCCCTCAAGGTATTTTGAATAAATCAATAGGAATACATGATTGTTTAATGATTTTTAGAAGAGCTCCCTTCGACCATAGCTGCATGATTTAGAATGACTAATTCCACTTTTTACAATTGATCCTGCCTGGTGTGGACCATCCATTCCTGCCACACTGGGTGAAAGGAAACTAGAGCAGGCTGCTTAATAATCAGGGAGATAATATGGGAGATCTTAGAGTGATTAATTCAGGACTTTTTTTAGAATATTCTTTGGCATCATATTTTCTTGCTCTGAGAGAGCACACTCTTTCCACTCAGGGGCCATACAAACACAAATTATAACTGACATTCTGTGAGAGTCTAGCATGAAGGGGAAGGTTGTTTCGTTATGAAGTGGAGCATTCCCTCCATTTTAGACTTTAGCAGTAGATGTCTAGGATTGGAGTCCTTGCATATCTAATTATGTGCCTGGAGCTCCCTGACAACTTCAATGGAGAGAGACACATAGGGAGGTGACAAACTATTCAAACCAAATGTTGCTAATTCTTGATGGCAAGCTCCAGATTCCTAGTTCTCCCCATCCTACAACTTGCTTAGTTCATCCAGGTACCAGACAGGCTCCACGAGTTTCGTGGATGACCTTGACTTTCTTCTTTCCAGGTTCATAAAGGCTCTCTGGGACATTTGTCCCAGCTGCCAGCGGGAAGGCTCAGGATTGAGAGTGGTCGGGGGTAAAAAGATAAGAAAGGTTTATTGACTTAACAAACACACAACTACATGTACTATAACAAAACAATAACAATTTTTAAATGTTCTTTAAAAAAAAAAGGCCCCAGGCAGTGGGGGCAGCAGGGATCACTTCCCTGCCTGGCAGAAGCCAGTAAGTTCGGGGCTTTTTTTTTCCCATTCCACTGCTCCAGTGACTCATCCTAAAAAGCACCCAGTACAGAGTGTGGAAAACTTTTCCAGTTTTTTTGGTAGGTCTGCTCCAGAACCAGCCATCTCAGGCTGAGAAATATCCCAAGTTTTCTGCATCTGAAGCATTTAGTATTTTCTATAATTTTGCTGTGGGAAAATTCCATGGAGCTAGAGAGAGCATTGTTCCAGCACCTTGACAAATCCTTTTCTAAGGTTTCCATGAATGGGATGTAGATGCCACATCATCCAACCCACATGAACACACTGATATTCTGAAAGAAGTAAGTTTTTAATCATAGGTGGAGGGAGAAAATATTGTGGCGGGGGTGATGAGAGTGCACGCACATGTGTGCCTCCTCCCCCACAGGAAAGTCTGCAGGGGAAGAGGCAGGGGGAGGGGAATGGGCCTTGGGAGCAGGAAGTAGGGCTGGGGCTGGGACAGGGCAGGGATTGGGAGGAAGAAGAGCAGAACTGGGATCAGGGCTGGGGCCTGCTGTGCCCATCTGGCTGGCCCTTGTCCTACTCCTGGGTTTGTTGCCCAAGGCTGGAAGGTCCCATGAACTGCCACCTCTCAGCCCTGGACTGCCTGTGGGGAACTGGAGCCAGAGGCCAGAGCGGGGCCAGCCTCAGCTGCACTGCCAGGCCAGAGCCCCAGGGATCCCAATGCCCACCCTGAGTAATCTCTGGGAATTGCTCAGCACAGCCCAGTGGCTACTCCAGAGGCCTGGAATGGGGTAGCCAAGGAGGGGACATGTGCCCTGCCAATTGTTGCATGGGGCAAGGGTGGGCTGCAGGTGTGGGCTGGGCTCCGTCTCTGCTCTGTGCCTTTGTGTCTCGCTGGCACTGCTTGGCTCCCTGGTGCTGCACCCCTGGACAAGCTGCTGGACGCTGATTGCCCCATGACCTGGCCCAGCCCAGCCTGATTCACTGTGAATAGGGCCCTTGCCAGTTTGGGTTGTGGGGTAATTGGAGCCTGGTGGCTTGTCCGGGGATATAGGTGGGTGGTTACTGCCATTGCGCACACTGTAAGGAGCCAAGGGTGAGGTGGGGAAGTTCCTTTGCTTTGGCTCCACTTCACTGTGCCCCTGTATGAGCCACTGAGCTATGATTGTTCCCTGATCCAGCCTGGCCGGGGCCCCATTCACAGTGAATGGGGCCCTGGCCAGGCCAGGTCATGGGACAGTTGGAGCCTGGTGGCTCATTCAGAGCTGGCATGGTGCTGGGGAGCCAAGGGTGGGGGGGGTAGACAGGGGCGCTCAGCCTCTGCTCCCTGCATCTATCTTGCTGCTGCTACTGCTTTGAAAGTGGTGAAGCAAAGAGTCATGTGCGTCCTACCTGGGTGGGCCAGGCAGCGAGGCACATGGCACCATGCTGTGCTACTTTCAAAGCAGCAGGACGATGGCAGTGAGAAGCAGAGGCAGGGAGCAGAGGCTGAGCCCAGCTTGCAGCTGTGGCCTGCCCTTGACCCATGCAAAGATTGGATGGGGGGGGCATGTGCCCCCCTCCTGGCTCTCCAGTGCTACACCAGCTCTGGATGAACTGCTGGGCTCCAACCATCTCATGATCCAGCTCAGCTGGGGCCTCATTCACTGTGAATGGGGCCCTGGCCAGGCCAGGTTGTGAGATAATCCCCACAGTGCAGGAGGGAGCGGGGCAGGGATGAATGATTTGTCTGGCACCTACCCCACTTTGTCCTGCACTGTGGAGTTCTCAGTCTGCTCCCACCTCCACCCTCAACCCCAGGCAGTCATAAAGCAAGAATGAAAAAAATGTACCTGCCTGCAGCTGGGCCATCTGTGATCACGCAGGGCATCTGACTGTGCCTGTTCCTCCCCCTTTGGTGCAGCAGCCTGTGGCTGGGCTGCCCTACGGCTGTACCTACTGTCCTGTGTTTGTGGTGGGGGGCTGAGCCTGGTTGCCCTGCCCCCCCACCCACTGCCTATGCTTTTAATACTGTCCAGTCTCCATGTGTTTGTGTGAACTTCATGACATATATAATGCTTACTGGTCCAAAGCAATCCCTCTTACTCCAACACATGCACAGAAATCTTGCTATAATATCTTTTCCCCTCCAAGTTTTCTTTAGAAAAATTAGAACTCCTGTGAAAAATACAATAAAACTAACATGTTCTTCCACCTGACAAAGACTGGCTTTGTCTAGGCCCAAGGTCTATGAATCCCCCTCATAAATATCCATGACACTCTTTCTACATATATTAATGTAACTGGGTCTATTCTTCACTCTAATACTGTTGCTTATCAGGTTGATAAAGAGCGTTGTCAACAGCTTTCCCTATCATTATTTTGTTGGGCCTGATTCTTGATTTTAGATCATTTGCATTTCTTAATGTTGCTATTTCAGCACTGCAGGTACCAAATAAAACTAGACCCCACAGCGCTAGGTGCTTTGTGAACACAAAGTGGGAGAAAAATGGTGGAAAGGCTGGATTATTTCCCCTATTTTACATGTTGGGAAGTGAAGCATAGAGAGATTAACTGATTTTCTGAAGGTCACAAAGGAAGTACATGGCATAGTGAGGAATAAACTCTGGACAGTATTAGTCACAATCCAATATATTAATCATAGGACCATCCTTTCCCCTTCTTTTTATTCCACACTCTCTAGATTTTTTGCTCTCTTTAGGCTAAGCACAGACAGTCAAAAAACCAGAGGCTGAATAGATTAAATCTTCACAGGTTTCTCTGAGCTTTGTAAATTGATGCAAACTGATGTTAACTAAATCAGTTAAGTTTGATACTACATTCATCCAGGTCTACCTTAAACTGGTTGTAGCTGTTTTGAAACCAGTTTATGTGCACTGAACTTCTCTTCTGTTACAGGTTTGAGGCAGTTTCCAATCACTTAAACTGGTTTATGTGTAATGTATGTCCCTAATACAGTTTATAAAAAAAACAAAACAACAAGTATAATAAAGCCAAGATACATTAAACTTCCCTATTAAAACTGGTATTGTTTCCTCCTATGTTCAAGAAGAGAGCAGATTCAAGGAGCTCTTTTTCATTAGCGGACTGGAGTAATATGTATTTTCTTTATCAACGCATTCTGAAACAATCAAAAGGAAAGTGAATCTCATCTCAACCTTAATACCTATCTTTCCCCCACCCCTTGTCCATGAGTAATAATATTTACCTTTTACCACTGATAAAATCATAAAAGTATGAAATCAATGGCCAACCTGTGGCTTGCAGGTTAAGAAGGAATTTGTTTAAAGAATAGCCCTAAATGCAAGATTTGTAAGCCAAAACGGGAAGAATGAATTTCTGTTTCTTTCCCTCCCTTCTTTTATTCTCTGCTTGTCCTCCAAGGACTGCTGAATTTTTCCCAACCTCATTTGGTTAATATTACTTCTGATCTTTTTATTCATTCCTTCTTTGAAAAAAAAATAAACATCTTTCTCCTGTAACACACCCTTGTAATGAGATATCAGCCTTGGCATGGTTTTTATGCAGCTTGTTTGGCAAGAGTATTCTATATAGGTTCTTAAGGCCCTTGAAGTTATGTCAAGTGAAACTATTGGGAGTTAGCTAGAATCTAACATACTGCTTTGGTTAAGCCTGCAGTAAACTACACATCAGGTGTGTTGTTTCCGTACTACCTGAAGTTCCCACTTTCCATCATTATTCCATCTGATAATTTCTGTGAGCAAAAGTTGGCATTATTTCCTTATTACTTTTTGAACAAATCACAGACATACACATTGTCATTAGCCATCCCTCAAAGTTGAGGATGATGTCCATGATGCAGGGCACTGTTGGCGCCTGCCACTTCAAGACCTAGGCCAAGCAGCTAGCAGGTGCCTGATTGCAGCAGCCATTTTAGATCTCTGGCCACCCATATAAACAGGGCAGTTCACTGCTCGCAGAGAAGGCAACAACACTGCCTGGCTGCAAGGCTGCTGGTATCAACTGGAGGTAAGGGCAGGAGCTGTAGGGGATGGATTGGAGGCTCCTGGTCCTGGGCATGACCTAAAACTGCACCTTGCTGGGAGTGGGTGGCCTGATGGGGGCTTTCAGTGGCATGGGAGCCCCCAGGAAATGCCAGGCCAGTTATCACCCTGGTGAAAGGTGGGTAGGTGCACCTTAACCCTAGCCCTCACCTTTGGGTGGGTCACGTACCACCAGATGTAGTTGAGACCAGGCACAGCTGAAGCCACCTGAGCCTTGTGGGGAGCAAAACCCCGAGAGACCCCAAGGAGGGATAGCTGGGGGCCAGGCACAGCTGTGGCTACCTGAGCCCTGTGAGGTGCAAGACCCTGAAGAAGGAGTGTGGGGGTCAGGCACAGCTGCAGCCACCTGAGCCCTATCTGGGTGCAAGCCTTGAGGAGAAGAGTTGGGGCCAGGCATGGCTGCAGCCACCTGAGCCCTGTGTGGGGGGGTGCAAGACCCTGAGAAAAGGTAGTTGGGGACAGGCATGCCTATGGCCAACTGAGCCCACCGGGAAGGGAAGCCTCCATGGCCCCAAGTGAGGGGGTGGGGTGGAGCCCTGAGTGAGGGGGGGAGAGACACCCCTGAGTGAAGGGGCGGTGTGGAGCCCTGAGTGAAGGGGGCAGTGTGGTGCCCCAAATGAGGGGAGTAGGCCAAGTTATGTCTCTAAATGCCTGAGGCTGAAGTTTGGGCCAGAGGCCAAGTAAAGGGGCGAGTCCTGACCCCGTTAAGTCGTCCACTGCTGGAAGGCCGTGTGTGAGTCAAAGGCAAGACCTTGAGTAGCACCATGACCTGCTCCTCTGGGGGGCAGTGAGAGTCCCCTGTGAGACCCTGGAGCATCAGTCATGGTGTGAGGTACCCCAGCTCCCACCCAGAGAGAGGGTGGGCTAGTGGCAGAGGCCTGAGATAGAATACCCCTTGACTGGTCAATACTGGGGCCAGGACCAGAATGGCCTTAAAGGGCCAGGGGCACACCATGAGGGATGCCCAGAGCTGAGGGCCTGGGGTCCCAACTGGCTTTGGAGGTGAGGCCAGGGCCTGTGTGTCCAAAGGTCCTGGGGGGACCATGCCTGAGAGGGGAAATAGCTTCAGGGAGCCAGGGCCTGAATGAAGGCGGAGAAGGCTGCCTGAAGACAGGGATTAAATTGGGGTCCTGATTGGAGGATTCTGGAGCCCAGTGTGTGGCTGGTGTGATTAAGAGTGGGATGCCATCTGTGAGGCATGGTCTGCGGTGTAGGGAAGGTTCAGAGCCACAGATAGTGCCCCCTTGGCATCAGGGCATAAAATGGGCAGCCTCTCGCCTTGATTAAGATAATTAATTAATTAAGAACAAGGCATGGCAGGAGAGTCAGGTGGGTGGTGTGTCCAAAGGCAAGTGGGGAACCTAGCACTGTGGCTAGGCAGGGAGTCCCACATTGCCACAGTCCATCAGGCTTGATGGGTCTTCAGGTGACTGAGGAGCCCAATTCTGGATGCACACATTCTTTGGCAATGGGGGCACGTTGTTGCATGTGGGAGCAGGATTTGCAGCTCTGGGCTGGTCTCCTTTTTCTTCCTTCACTGCTGCTGTTCTGGCTCAGTATCAAGTTGTTGGGTCTCAAAATGGCACATGCTTTGGTGGTGCCATGCTGAATGGTCAGCAATTTTTTCCTCTCAGCCTTTGGTGTTGATGCCTCTGTGCTTGAGGGCGGCCATGAGCATGTCTTTTTACCGTTTCCTTTGGCTGCCCTTTGAGTATTGGCCAACAGAGAGCCAGGAGAAGAGAATCTGGTGAAGGAGGTGCTTATTGGATATCTGGACATGGTGGCCCATCCATCGGAGTTATTTCTCAAGCTCAAGGCCTTGATGCATGTGGATGCAGATTCATGGAGGATGCTAACACTGGTCTGGCAGTCCTTCCATTTGATCCCCAGGATTCAATAAAGCAGCGCTGGTGAAAGCTCTCAAGGGCTTTCACCATTGTCTTCTGACAATGTGGTGTCAGAAGATGGTCCAGGCTTCACTGCAGTATCAAAAGGTGGTCAGCATGGCACCTGATAAACCAGGACCTTTGTTGACCTCTGAAGATCTCTATTTTCAAAGATACTTTGTTGCGGCTTGAAGAAGGCAGCACTGGTGCCGTTGACCTGGTGCTAGACTTCTTCATCGATGGTAGCCCATTGAGAGAGGTATGTGCGCGCGTGCGTGCACACACATGCTGAAGCACTACTATATGATTTTTTCCATCTGTATAAATATAGGCTGAGATTTTTTAAAAGCCATCAGTGATTAAGGTATCTATTAAAAAGTGCTTCTCTGGCACTTTTAAAAAAGTGATAAGCACTTTTTAAAAAGTGTTTATCATCCATATTTTAAAAAAAACAGGCCCCTTTAAGTCTTGGAAACTGGGCATTCAAAATTAAGGTAACTAAACTCAGCTGTAGAAATTAAACCTGGAAATTGACTCTAGACCTAATGGCGCAAACCAACAAACCTTTCCTCATGGGAGCAGCCCTAAGTAAGTAAGTGGGACAACTCACAAGTGCAAGAAAATCTGTAAGTGAGAATATTGAAAGGCCTAAGAGCACAGAAGTGTGAAGAAGGTGCATCAGATGAACCAATGAAGCCTTGGGTTCATGGCTGCGATCTGATTTATTCCTTTTGCTAAAGAGCTGAATTACATAGCCTTTGCAGAACATTAGTTTTCTGCCAGCGAAGGGGAGGGAGTGGGAAGGAGCCCTCAGAGCTCCTATCTGTGCTGCTATAGGACCTTGGGGCCAGTTGATTTGGTAACTTTAGTCCCTGTGAGACTGGCCCACCTTCTGCTGAAGTCAGAGGGAGTTTGAGTACAATCCGAGTTGTATAGGACCATGTAACACCACTTGGGTGCATTTTAAAAGTTTACATGAAAAAGTTGATTGCAATTGTTTTGAAAGAAAATGTAAGCCACAGTACAGCCATATTATAATAAAGGCACTTACAGGATCATTGAAAAAATAGGGCTGAAAGGGATTTCTCGAGGTCCTCTAGTCCAACTTCCTGTTTGAGGCAGGATCATCCCTATCCAAAGTATTCCATACAAATCTTTGTCTAACCTGTTTCTAAAGCTACACAACCTTCACACTCTATCAACCCTGTCACAAAATAGGACATATTACAAGGCATATTGCCCAAAGACACCAACAATGTCTTAACTTGACACATAAAGGAGTGCCCTGCCTCTGCAAGAGTTGTTAAAATGCACTCAAGAGATTTAAGGAAGAGGGCCATTCCCTATGCTACAGAGGAAGGCAAAAAGCCCTGTCAGTACATGCCAAAATTACCATAGTGTAAAATTCCTTCCTGATCTGAAATGTGGTGAATGGTATGACCCTGAGCAGAGGAGCCAGATCCTTTAATAAGAAACCTCAGGGTTTTAGTCCCAGCAGCATGTGGGATTCCCCATTTAGAATCCCAAGCCTTGGCTGCAGCCAGCAGCCAGTGACTGAGGAAGGTGATAAAAACCCTGACCCCTAACCCATGCAGCAACAGGAAGGGAAAATCCCTTCCTAGATCCATGTGACACCTGCAAAGCCCAGAAGCATGGGGGAAACCAAGCATTCTCCAGTATACTCTGCAATGTTATTTTCCACCAGTCTGGGGGTTGGGGGTGCTCCTGGGCTTCCAACTGTAGCTTTTGACAGAGTACTCCAGCCATAGCTACTCCCAGATCATCTCTGACAAAAAGTTATCTAATTTCTTCTTGCAAACCTCCAACAATGGAGATTTTACAACTTCCCTAAGCAGTCTCTTATACTATTCCAACCGTGAAGAAGTTTTTCCTGATACCCAGTCTAAGACGTCTTCTACTGTAGCTGCCCAGTGTATATGAGACCAGAGTTTCAAATTGCCCAACTTCCCCTGAAGGCCAAATGATAGTTTTTCAAAAATGCTCAGCACTTAACAACTTCCACTGAGCTCCTAAGAAGTGGCTAAGACCTGAGCTCTTGCATATTTGACCTGGCACTTAAGTGCAGAAGAGTGAGTTACAGATTTCTTCTGCAAATATGAGCCTAAGCATACATTTATCAAAAGGACTAGGTTAACCTGTCAAGCTTGTCAGTAAATATGCACATGTCCTAAGGTTAATAGTATATCATAGGAAACTTAGACTCTGAGTTTTTCAGCTCTTAGGCTCTGTGTTTCCTTACCTTGTAAGATCTTTTGAGAAGGGATTGCTTTTACTCTGTGTGTGTCTTGGGAATGGGGAGGGAGGGGGGAACAGAGTGTTCAGTACACTTGTCCCGATTTCATCATTAGCAAAAATATGTTTGTTTTGAATTGAAATGATTGATGGAGTACAAAAGTCTTGTATCTAAGGTAAACTCATAACTAGCTTCATAGAGTGGTGAGCTGCAGTTTTTGCCGCTGTACTATAAAACTGGCTGCTTTCATTTTTCAAGGCCTGAACATTGCCAGTTTTAAGTGCTCAAATATCCATTCAACAGCTATTGGACTTGGAAGGAGCATGCCAGGAAATGGATATTGGAAGAAGAGCACAACATGGACAGAAATACACTTTGGCACAGGTAGCTGGCATTAGTAAATGGCAGAGCTTGTCTGCACCCAGCTCCCAAATGTGAAGGATTCAATCTTAGCTGAAGTTTGAGAATCTGCACTAGCAAATGATTAAGGAAACCAGTAACTCTGGCCTGCTGAGGGGTTATACACTACACTTTCTTTTGCTGTTAATCTCTGCGAATTAGCTTTAGTAAGTAGAAGCTTTCAAGCTATTGGACCTAGACTTCTCCAGAAACAGACTGAACAGAGTAGTAATTCCACTGACTTTAATAAAGCCAGGCTGATTTACCCTAGCTTCAAACCTCATTAGCCGCTTCTGCTTTGATTCAGCTCTTCCTCTCTTGGGCTGGTGTGATTTAAGTAGATGTTACCACTGCACACACCTCTCTGAGGATTGTCACCTTATTGTGACTTATTGTGATGGAGAGGCTTGCATGTTCCAATGACCCTGAGAGCAACGTCATCTGGAGCTCAGAGTCCTGGTAGGACCACCCATGGTGGCAAGGTCAAGGGGGAGGTTCTAGACAAAGAACGATCCAAGAAGTCCTCAATGGTGGAGCAGGCAAAGAAAGGCTGCAGCTCCAAAAGCTGTAAGGAGGGAAGAAGGTTGCAATGGAGGAGTGGCCCCAGTCACCATGGTTCACCATGCTACTGAACCCAGCCACCAACTGCCAAGGCCATGGGCCTGACTGTGTCCCCACGCTAAACATGCCATCCATAGTCTTCCATCAAACTGAAAAGCCCTGTGGTGATGGAGGATTGGTGATGGGGGTAGGGATGTGATACCTGGAGGCCCCCAGCCAAGAATCTGCACACAGGTGGTAGATGCACTATGGTTATCAGGCACCTGTATCAGCATAGGGGTATCCTTTGGCAGCTGCATCTGTGACTGAGTAGTTCTTTTTAGGATACCCTCTGCTCACCCCGACGGGGAGGGGGCTAGAAAAGGTGCCCCAAAAATAGGCTGCCCCATCTTCCCTGGCTGGGAAACCCAGCAGGATCACCACTCCTGTGGTTGAACTAAGTAAAAGCTAAACTTCGGAACCTGGAATATGAGAAGGCTCATCAACAACCCAAAGAGTGATCACCCAGAAAGATGAACTGCCATTGTGGCTCAGGAGCTAGCAAGGCACATTGACATCACTGCTGTCAGTGAAACATGGCTCACTGGGGAGGGACAGCTGACGGAGGTCAGTGGAGGGTACACCTTGTTTTGGAAAGGGAAACCAGACTGTCACCCCCATGTCCACGGAGTCTGTTCCACCATCAGGAACCAGATCACTGATGTGCTCCCCAAACTCCCTTTGGGTGTCAATGAAAGGCTGATGACAGTTTGCCTGCACCTCAGCCAAAGGCAACACACCACTGTCATCAGCGCATACACTCCAACTTTAGATTCGGTTGAGGAAGTCAAGGAAAGGTTCTACTCTGATCTCAATAATGCTCTTGCCTCCATCCCCAGGGGTTAGAAGGTCATTCTCCTGGGTGACTTCAATGCCTGGGTTGGATGTGCCCATGAAATCTGGAGCAGAACTATTGACGAGAATGACATAGGGAAGACCAATGCCAACGGTATCCTGCTCCTGACCAAATATGCCCAACATGGCCTGATAGAGATGAACACCGTCTTCTGCCAGAAAGACCAACTCAAGACCACATGGAGGCATCTGAGGTTGGAGCACTGGCACTTCTTAGACTAGATCATCATCTGAGATAGAGACCTGAGGGAAGTGATTGTCATGAGGGCCATGAAGACATCTGCAGACTGTTGGACAGACCACCAACTTGTGCACTCAGTGATGAACCTGGTGCCAAGATACCAGAAGACCTGGAAGGCCACTTGGTGATGGCACAACATCACAGCTAGGAAGGACCCTGGACAGTGGGAGGAGTTCCAGGCCCAGTTGTATAGTGCACTGGAGCAAGCCCCTACTGCTGATGACATCTCCATCCAGGCACACTGGGAGCAACTCAAGTCTGCTGTCTAAGACACCTGTGCCCACACTATTGGGTCCGCATTGTGATGGAACCAGGACCGGTTTGACACCAATAACGCTCAGATCTGCAATCTCCTTGAGTGAAAGCATGCAACCTTCATCACCTGGCAAAGCCACCCACAAACTCAGTGAAAGACGGCAGTGTGCCACCAGCTGAAGGCAGGGGTCCAGTGATGCATCCATGACATGAATAACAATTGGTGCGTGGAGAATTTGCATGTGATCCAGGTCTATGCCAACCAGCAATACATGTGTAACTTCTTCCAGGCTACTAAGACAACCTATGAACCCCTCTCTGTTCGACAAAACCCTCTCCGATCACAGGATGGCCCCTGGCTCCTCAAGGACGATGACGCCATCCATCTGCATTGGAAGGAGCATTTCAAACTTCTCCTTAACCAGGAGTCCACTGTATCAAAGGACACCCTCCAAGCCATCCCGCAATGCCCTGTGGTGATCCACCAACCATCAGAGAGCTGAAATGGGCCATCCAACAGATGAAAACCAACAAAGCCTGCAAGCCAGATGGTATATCTGCAGAGGCCTGCCATGCTGGCTGGCAGGTCCTGGCTCACATCATGATTCCACTAGCTTATCCTCCACCTTTGGGACAAAGAGGACATCCTTGGAGATCTCAAGAACGTGACCATCATGATCATCTTGAGAAGGGGGACAAATCTGAATGTGGGAACTACAGGGGGATTTCCCTCTTGTCCATTGTGGGTAAGATCCTGGCCCACATCCTCCTTGTTGTCATAGGGGACTTCAACTACCTGGACATCTTGTGAGAAGAGCGCTTGGCCAAATCCAAACAGTCACAAAGCTTCCTCATGTACATGGATGAACTCTATCTGACTCAAGAAGTCTATGGGCCACCAAGAGGCAAAGCACTGCTTGACTTGATGCTGGCAACTGGGGATGACCTAATCAGCAACCTAACGTTCAAAGTGAAGCTGGGTGACAGCAAACATGACCTGATCACCTTCACCATCTGCCAAAAAGCTGTCAAGTCAGTCAGCAGTACAGAGGTTCTCAATTTCAGGAGGGATGATTTTGACAAACTCAGAAGACTTGTTGATGAGGCCCTAAGGGACCATGACCCCAAAGGGAGGGGAGTCCAGGAAAAGTGGTTGCTCCTCAAAGGAGCTATCCTAGATGCACAGGCTAAGCCTATTCCATCTCAGAGGAAAGTAAGCAAGAGGGCACAGCAGCCCCCTTGGCTCTCCAGGGAACTGGCATTCCTCCTGCATCTAAAAAGACATACCTACAAAGAATGGAGGATCCACCTCCAAGGAGGAATACTTTGCACTGGTCCAGACCTGCAGGGAGCAAACCAGGAAAACCAAGGCTGCCATGGAACTCCAACTGGCCACAAGTATCAAGGACAATAAAAAGTCCTTTTTTAGATATGTGGGGAGCCAGAGGAAAAGCAAGGGCAACATTGGACCCATGCTAAACCAAAAGGGAGAACTGATGACTGGCATCCAGGAAAAAGCCAACTTACTAAGTGCGTACTTTGTGACAGTCTTTCACAAGTCCCATCTGTTGCCCCTGCCCATTACAGGACAAGGACATCTAAGGGAGGGTGGTTCCTTGCCCTTCATCAATGCTGACCTTGTGAAGGAACAGTTTGAGAGGCTGGACACCTTCAAGTCAGCCGGCACTGACAATTTACACCCCAGAATACTCAAGGAGCTGGCTAGCATCAAAGCTCAGCCCCTGGCATGGATCGTTGAGAGTTCCTGGTGCTCTGATGAAGTGCCTGATGATTGGAAGAAGGCCAACATGGTGCTTATTTTCAAGAAAGGGAGGAAAGTGGATCTGGCAAACTATAGGCCCATCAGCCTGACCTCTATCCCCGGGAAGGTCTTAGAAAAGATTATCAAAGAAGCCATTCTTAACAGACTGGCTGATAGCAACATCTTGTGGGATAGCCAGCGCAGGTTTGTTGCGGGTAGGTCTTGCTTGACCAATTTCATTTCCTTTTATGACCAGATGACCTATCACCTGGACAAGGGGGAAGAGATTGATGTCATATATCTCAACTTCAACAAAGTGTTTGATCTGGTATCCCATGATCACCTTTTGGCAAAACTGGCCAACTGTGGCCTTGGGTCCACCAGGATCTGCTGGCTCCAGGGTCGGACCCAGAGGGTGGTGGTTGGTGGAAGTCAATCATCATGATGCCCTATGACCAGTGGGGTCCCTCAAGGCTCTGTCCTTGGACCTATGTTGTTCAACCTCTTTATTAATGATGTGGACATTGGAGTCAGAAGCAGACTGGCCAAGTGCGCCAATGATACCAAACTTTGGGGTAAAGCATCCACATCTGAGGATAGGAGGGAGATCCAGGGACAGGCTCAGGAAATGGGTGGATGTGAGCCTGATGATGTTTAATGGTGTTTAACACCAAAAAATGCAAGGTTCTCCACCTCAGGAGGCAAAACCTGTACCATGTCTATAGGCTCGGCAGTGCTACACTGACTAGTACTACAGACAAGAGCAACTTGGGGGTCAGGATTGACCACAAGATGAACATGAGCCTTCACTGTGATGCTTCATCCAGTAAAGTGAGCAAAACACTGGCTTGCATCCATAGATGCTTCTCAAGCAAATCCCAGGATGTCATTCTTCTGTTGTAGTTGGCCTTGATGAGGCCACAGCTGGTGTACTGCATCCAGTTTTGGGCTCCACAGTTCAAAAAGGATGTGGAGAAGTTTGAGAGAGTCCAGAGGAGAGCTATGCATATGATCAGAGGTCAGGAAAACAGACCTTTTGATGAGAGGCTGAGAGCCATGGGACTTTTTGGCCTGGAAAAGCACAGGCTCAGGGGTGACCTGATGGCCACCAATGAGTTTATAAGGGGTGTTCACCAGGATCTGGGGGAACATTTGTTCACCAAAGTGCCCCAAGGGATGACAAGGTCAAATGGTTATAAACTCCTGCAAGACCGTTTCAGGCTGGACATAAGGAAGAATTTCTTTACTGTCCGAGCCCCCAAGGTCTGGAATGGCCTGCCACCGGAGGTGGTTTAAGAACCTACTTTGAATGCCTTCAGGAGAAACCTGGATGTTTTTCTTGCTGGGATCCTATGACCCCAGCTGACTTCCTGCCCCTGGGGCAGGGGGCTGGACTCAATCTTCTGAGGTCCCTTCCAGCCCTAATGTTTATGACATCTATGAATCTGGTGACAGTATTCAGTATCGACTAGACTGGAAGCTTTTCAATCTTGGGCACTTCAGGGCAAAAACAAAACTCACCACCAAGGACATCCACAACCTTCAGTTTGTGGAAAATTGCTCTGTGATGGTTCACTCTGCACAGGATGTGCAAGCAAACTTAGATCTCTTCAACACTTCATGTAAGACACTTGACCTGTCCTTGAACATCACAAAGATGAAGGTTCTCCACTAATCCTCTGCAGGCCAGCTGACCATCCCTCTCACTATCTACATAGATATGGAGGCTCTGGAGTATGTGGAGCACTTTCGGTATCTCAGCAGCCACCTCTCTCAATGGGCTACCATTGCTGAAGATGTCTGGCACTGGGTCAGCTGCACCGTTGCCACCTTCTTCAAGCTGTGACAATGTGTCTTTGAAAATAGAGACCTTCAGAAGTCAATGAAGCTCCTGGTTTACAAGGCTGTCATGCTGACCAGCCTCCTCTACTGCAGTGAAACCTGGACAATCTACCAATGCTACATTAAAACCCCTGAGAGCTTTCACCCACAGTGCTTGCATCGAATCCTGGGGATCAAAAGGGAGGCCCACCGGACCAGTGTGAACATCCTCCATGAAGATGTGTCCATCAGCATTGAAGCCTTGCTCTTGAGAAATCAACTCCAGTAGATGGACCACTGTGTTCAGATGTCCAAGAACTGCCTCCCTTGCCAGATTCTCTTTTCCCATCTCTCCGTTGACCAACACTCAAAGGACAGCCAAAGGAAGTGGTACAAAGACACACTTAAGGTTGCCCTCAAGCATGGAGGCATTGACACCAATGGCTTGGAGAAGCAAGCTGCTGACTGTTCAGCATGGTTAGTGCCACCTGGTCCACCAAGGTGCACACTACTTCAAGGCCCAACAACTCGATACTGAGGTGGAAAAGAGGTGGCAGAGAAAAGTGAAGGAGACCAACCCGGGGCTGTGAATCCCACTCTCCCGCACAAGAACATGCTGTGGTGGGCCAGTAGGGGGTGCTCTTGCACTGAACCATCCACCTCACTGTGCCTGACCACCTTCCAGGCTCTGAGTGCCTCTCTGGGGGCACCTCATGTTTGACCGACCCCCTTCCTGGAGCATACCCACTAGCCTGGGGGTAATGCTGTCACCACCCAGGGTCTGGAGTGATCCTGGCTCTGTGCCCCCTGGGAAACACAGGCCTAGTAGTCCTTGAGGGTACTCAACCCACTTCAGCCTGAAGCACAAATAGTGGTCTCCCTTAGCCAGCTGAACCAAGGGGACCCCAAGGCATAACCTAGACCCACTCCCAATGAGTCTCCCATGTTAGGTACAAAGGAGAACTTTACTGGTTACAAGGAGTAGGTTTGGAATAGGGTACAGAGTCGAGCAATATCAGAGAACTCCTATAGCGCATACAGGGTGGCTGGGTAGCCTTTGATCATGCATCTGAGTTACTGCAAGTTATATATCTAGTTTGATCTCAGATAGCTTAACCATGAGTATCATTCAGAGGCAGGTGGAGATTCCTTCTGGAGGCAGGCAGTTAATTGATCATGAGTTTCAAGAGAGAGATCAAGTTTCAGATGGTCCAGCTCTTCTCTCTGAGTTTTCATCATGGATACTGTTCTTCCTCCTGGGCAGTCCTTAACTTATGACCTCATTTACCTCATCCAATGGAGGCCAGAACCTGTTGGCTACCAGCCAACCAATTTGGAATGCATCACTGGTTGCCGGGAAGACTGGCAGGGTCTCTAGCCCAGTGCCAGTCTGGTTGACATTGCTTAGAACAATATGGAGCACAAGCCCCTCACCCAGGTATGTGATGCCTGTCATGCAGGCAGAAGGAACAGGTTTTCCTCCTCCCTCAGAAATATATCCAACTCAGGTTACCTAAAGAGATGGGATGTCTCCCTTCTGCAGGGCCCATGTTAACCAAATTGTCGGAGATTTGGTGAGGTGCTGTTCTGCCACGCGTGTCCCCATTGCTGAAGAACATGTGTATCCAAAATTGGGGTCCTCAGTCACCTGAAGACCTATCAAGCCTGACGGACATCATCCTCAACACTGAGGGACTGTTGCTGCCATTGCCGATGATGACCTCTGCACACAAAGGAAGTGCACTGTTGGTGGAGAAGAAGGGTTTCCAAAGGGAGAAGTTACCAGGGGAAATGGCAGCAAGGCCTATTGCCCCATCAAACACAAGCACTCAAGAAGTATCATAAGCTTACACAGCCAGAATTGCTCTTGTAAACCCTAGTAGCAGGGAGCACAGTTGGTTAAGCAGGCTATGGTAGGGTGTAGCAACAGACTAGCAAAGCCTTTTCTATATAGCAAACCTCTAGATGTAACCTATGGCTAAGCAGAAATGACCACACATCACTATGTAGGCATCTACAGATGCACCAAGGCAAACTTGACAATCCTAGTAAGTGCCAACATGCAGCTAACAATAGGAGTTCAGTGTTTCTAAAAAGCATCTCTAAGAGCCCAAGTCTTTTAAAAAACTGGGTGTAGGGCCCTGGATCACCTCCCAAGATGTCAATGGGAGTCTTTTTACTGATTTTAATTGCCCTGGGGGAGATAGTTACCTTTTCTTTTTGGGTAACGGTTATCTGCTCCTGTTGAGAGAAGTGGGACCATTACTAGCAGTGTCCATTTTCTTTTTCCCATATCAAAACCCATATTTAGGCCTGGTGCATATCACATGATTCTTCTGAGAACTGCCCATGGGTGTAGTGATATTTTTTCCAGGGGGTCATAACATACAGGATGTGCTTTGTATCTGATGCAGGCTTTCAACCCTTCCAGTGAACCCTGGGCCTATCAGATTCATGACTGCTTTCTTATAATGTCATTGTGCAATAAATAATTTCACAAGTCAAATTCATTTCTCTTGAGGGGGGCTTAACAACTTCTTTTTCCTTTGCATTATTTTTACTCATTTTTTGCAATGTTTTGCACCCTGCAGATGTTAGAGTCATATAAATAAGGGTTGGAAGGGACCTCAGGAGGTCATCTAGTCCAACCCCTTACTCAAAGTAGGACCAGCCCAAACTGTCATCCCAGCCAAGGCTTTGTTTACCCAGGTTTTAAAAACGTCTAAGGATGGAAATTCCACAACCTTTCCATTGCTCCTTTTCTGTCATTTGGCACCACTGAGAAAAGTCCAGCTCCATTCCCTTTGGAACCACCATTCAGGCAGTTGAAGGCTGCTGTTAAATCTGCCTCAGTCTTCTCTTCTCCAGACAAATTCAGCCTAGTTCCCTCAGCCTCTCTTCATAAGTCACATGCTGCAGCACCCTAACCATTTCTGTTGCCCTGCTGGACACTCTCCAATTTGTCCACATCCTTTCTGTACTGGGGGGCCAAAACCTGGACACAATATTCCAGATGTGGCCTGACCAGTGCTGAATAAAGAGGAATAATCACTTTTCTTGATCTCGTGGCAACACTCCTACTAATGCAGCCCAGTATGCTATTAGCTTTTTTCACAACAAGGGCATGTTGGCTCATATTCAGCTTATTGTCTACTGTAACCCCTTGGTCCCTTTCTACAGAACAGCTACTTAGCCAGTCAGACCCCAGCCTATACTGGTGCATGGGATTTTTTTGTCCTAAGTTCAGGACTTTGAATTGTCCTTACTGAACTTTATAAGATTTGTTTTGGTTCAATCCTCCAACTTGTCTAAGTCTCTCTGAATCTTAGCCCTCCCTTCCAGCATACCTATTATTCTCCTCAGAAGAAGACCTACTAACTACTTTAGACCTTGTTTGGGAACTTAAATGGTTCACAGGCATTTTGTTTGCTCTTCAAAGTATAAGCATAAAGAAAAGTGAAATATTTAGGGAGGTGATTGTTAATTAGCAAAAAAAGCTAGATTTCTTCCTTTAATAGCTAGCAAAGGTAGGCCAAACTCTGCTCTCAAGTAAAGAAAATAGGAACATATCTGGGGTAATTCTATTGACTTGCCACTAGTCCAGGAGCAGAATTTGGCCTTAACTACTTGGCTCAGTTTCCTATGAAAAAATCTTCCTTGTTGCAGATAATAAAAAGGAAACAGACCTGTTACTCTGCATTGTACCTTAAGCAAGATGGCTTGCATAAGTCCAATATGTCATTGACATGCAAACTAAGAAGCTGTGCTTCTAGATGCTGTCTTTCTGGTCCCAAGAACCATTAATCCTATTAATTGCATATAAAAAAAACTGGTAGCAATTCTACAAATGAGTAAACACAGAAATAAAAGTGTAATAGTAATAGCACAGCAAATTGTATTCAGATCCTCATTGAACAATCCTGTTTCATTTCAGCAATTTTATAATCATTGTTACTGGAACAAATCAGTTTATTAAGCAGAGGGGTTTTTTGTAAAAGAATTTCTTCTTGTGGGCAATATCATGAAGCTGTATAACACAAAACCACCAATTACACCTGTCAGGGGATTTCTTTAGGCAATCAATTTAATGGCTGGTGACAGGTAAGACTTGAAACGTTCATTCAGGCCTTTCCTTCTGCTATGTAGATCCATTTCTTCAGTTCTGAAAAACTCTTAATGGAATGAACGTTTTTGGCACTGGTCTGGCTGGGGATTTACAGGAGGCAAGGTGGTTTGGGATGGCAGTGGCATGGTGCGGGGGTAATGATGTGTGTGGGCAGGACTTGTGGCTTAAATCAGGAGTCAAGGTTGTGTCACAAAACCTGTTGTGCAGTTGCCCACAGAATCCTGGTGCAGTCAATACTAATTTTATACCAGGCTGAGATAAAATGAGAGAGAAAATTGTATCACAGTGCCGGTCTGGAAAGTGTACTTACCAATACAGGCTTTCTATTACTTGATATTTTTTAAAAAGACAGGATAGTTTTCTGGAAAATAAGCTTTACTCAAGCTCAAGTTATTGGGTTCAATACCGACATAACTGGGTGAAATTTAACAGACTGTGTTTTTTAGGAGGTTGGATTATATGATTTAATGGTCTTTTTTGGCTATGAATCAGCAGAGTAAGGCCAAAAGAGCCATGGGTATAGAATCAACCTTTTTCCCCTTAGGAGTGCTGGAAGGGGTGAACTTCTTTTGGAGGGGGGTGTGGGGATCGTTTTACTCCAGGAAAACCACATGTAATGTCACATTCCACTGAGGCAGAATGTTTCTGAAGAAGCCCTTTGTTAAAATGCTGGCAGCACAATCACTGTGAGATTTTCAGATGGCCTATCTTTGTTAAATCAAACAAAGACACTGAACCTCATTGAGGACTGTGTCTATGGTAAATACTAAGCTTCAGCATATTTACTATAGGCCTGTCTATAACTGTCTTATAGATAAAGTAGTTTTCTAATTTCAACTCTAGTGGGTGCTACCAAATACTTATTGCAATTAGAGCTCTGAATAAGTTTGCCAAAGTTCTCATCAGAAAGCTTATTATTTTCTGAAGAAGATGAGTTAGAAGTCAAAGGTGTTAAAGGTGCCATTATAAACTAAACCAAACCATTGTCTGTTCTAGAGATAAGTACACTGAAACAATCAAAAAATGGTAAATTGCAGAAATAAATGAGATTTAATTGTGAAAAAAACTGATATATCTCATTTGTGATTAAACTGGAAAAGTTCTAGCTCTGGTCCCGTAAAGTACTTTAGCACATGCTTAACTTTAAACATGTGAGTAGTCTCATTGCTTTCAGGACCTACGCTCAAACATGACATCCTGGGCTGTTGAACCCTGTGAAAGCAAACCGCAAACCTTAGTTTGTGCTTTGAGAGCTATGGATAGGGAGTGCTCTGTGACAATTAGGTGTTATTATTATTAATGATTCTTATTAAGGGTGAAGACTTCAAAGAAAATTCAGGGAATTAGACACCGAAACTCATTGTGAGCTGAATGCTTGACTTCCACAGGTAGCTTTGACCATTCAAGCCAAAATGGCTCCTGTGGTATTTGATTATTTAGGGGGGTTTTTTTAAAATCATTTTTGAATTATCACTGTAAATTTTGGTTAACTTAATATCTTATTTTTGATTCTCAAAGGTTCCTTAGGCAGCACAAATGTGCTCTATGATCATATAAAATGGTTAAAGAGAGAAGTAAGGCTTGCATTAAGTGCAAATATGCCATTAGGAAAGAGACAACAAAACAAGATGGTTCAGTGTAAAGAGCCCCTTTCACATCACACTTAACTAGGCAGCACAATGCTCCCAGATGGCTGGAATGTCAGGCAAAGCCATGCTGCTTCAAATACTCTGGCTTTGTGGCTGTGCTTCAGGCCCAGTTTCTCTTTTGTCTATGTCATGAAGTAAAAAGTTCAGAAGAGTTCATATAAATCCTTACATTCTCATTCTCTTTGTACATGGGGTATTTTGAATAAATGGCCAGGGATCCTAAGGATTCACTTGGAGTTCAATTTGAAGATCTACACACAGTTCCATTCAGGCCTGGTGTTTCCAATCCATTCTTAAGTTGTTTAATTCCAAAGGCAAACCTTTTTATAGTCAACTCATTCTCTCCCCTGTCCCCACAACTTCTCAGGCTCATTCACACATACCCCTCACATGCATACACACACACACATACACACAACTCTTCTTCTAAAGGGGAGGCCTGGACTGGCCCTGTTTACTTAGAGCACAAACATATTCAAGCCAGTGATGTCAGATTAAAGGAAGAAAGGAGAGAGAAATCAAAGCCTCTAAACTGCACATAAAAGGCAATTGCTGGCAACCAATCTGTTCTACTTCCAACTCTTTGCACTTTATGAATAAAGGTCAATCTGGTATTGGCACCCAAATGTTAATGTTCTTATGAGGGTTTAAGCTGCTTTAACAGCTGAATAAGTGAGAGTGATCCACTGGGCCACACCTAATCATCCAGTCATAGAGGGGAGAACCTCCGCTCCCCAGAGTAGGCTAGTTGAGGGGAAGCAGAGCAAGGCTACACCAGCAAATTATTTATCAATCGTGTAAAGAATCGTTGAGGCTACATAGCCCATTCCCCCATTCCCCTTTTATTTTTCCATCTGCTCTGTCTGTTGGTTGCGCTGTCTGGTTTATATTCATCTATTTTATTTTTTTCCCCTCCCTGGCCATGGTTTTCAGGCCAAAAACTAGGCCTTACAAGACAGAATATTGAAATTCTCTTTCCTAAATATTTTTAAACTTTAAAAAAATGTTGTGCCTCTTTTTTAATGCCCAGTTTTGTCTTGGGCAGCTGCCTTGAGGACAATTCCACTATTCAATAATGAAAAGATATGCATTAAATCAAATACTTTTTGATTCCAGGTCTTTCCAAGTTCATGATCAGTCACTGATTTGAATGTGAATTTAAAAGTTCATGTAAGATCAGGGAAACTCTGACTCAAATTTTATACAACTGCACTGAAAGTAACTGTCCTTAAGGCAACCACTAAATTCCTTCACCCCAATTTCTTAGTAGAGATCTGGCAACTCATTGTATATATTCTTCTGATGACCAGAGCCAGTACACTTATTGCAAAGGGATCAGAATGACTGTGACTCAAAACATCACCTGATTATGCCAGACAGAAACCTCATGTGGGCAAAAGAGAGGACTTCTATTTAAAAAAAAGATGGTAGTCAATATTTCGGACATGATTTCATAAAGCCAGAGAACAAGTGCACTGCAAAATTAATTCATGCCTGGCATTTACAAACAGTAACGTGATCTTTTAGCTGGTGCCCTTGCCAAGTCAAGCCGTTTTTAAAAATTAAAATTTTTAAAGGTGAATTTAGTGCTAATGAAATTGAAAGACCAAAAGCATTATCTAGAGCCAGGCACAGAGCAAGCAGGAGCTGTACAAGTATCCTTCGTTTTGCTGACAGAGCATTTCCTTTCTGAGTTGCAAACATTCTGCTGTTTTAGATGTGGACCTTTCCTCACTTTGGGCTGCGAATTGGGATGTGGTTTTTGGTGACGCGGTGTATGTGTGCCCTCCAGGAATCAGTGAACTGGGCACTTAAGAACAATTTGAACCTCGTTAAAAAGTCAGTGAATTAAATGACTTTATAGCACTGAGGGAGCACTAGTTGTCAGACATGGGCATGTTTGCTTCATATGCAAAGGATCAGATTTGGTCTTTAAAGTCTATGCATGCCTGTCCGTTTCAAGATGTTTGATAATCAGCTTTCAATTAGTGTTTTGTCTCATTCTTTATTGCACTGCTGCAATATTATCTTAAAAGAGATTGAGGTGAGCCCATTAGCAAACGTTTAGTGAATCTGTAAAAAGGAATTTATAGATTGGTGAGGCAAAGTGTGGATGCTTTCATGAGGTTGAACATGCACCTGAACCCACCAGGGAGGTTACAATATTTACAATCTCTCTTGATGCTTCATCTTCTTCTTCTCCTCTCATGAAGGATACAGAAATCTTCAGGTAAAGCTGGCAGAGGATTATCATCAACGAGCAAGCAGAGGCTTTATGTCAAGAAATGTAGATATGAAACTTGTTGCTTTTTTGAACTGATTGCTTTGCTTGCCAACATACTGAGGACCGTGACTTTTTATGTCAACAGAGACTTGGAGGATGGTAGGTGATAGCTGTGACTGGTCAAATTTGCAGTGAGAACTAAATTCTGCAAGTCAGATCCTGTTGACTTCAATGGGGTCAACACCAATGATTTTCAACAGTCTACTCTGGCATGTACAAATCCTGCTGAGTTACAGATAGGCAACTGATGATACCATGGGGCTATCACTTTTAGCCCTAGAGACTCAAAAATAGCCTTTCATGTACATGTACAATCTGTTAGAATCTGGAATAGCAGGTTTTCAGTAAAGCACATAGTTATATTTCTGGGCTAAGTATAGACAGTCAAAAAGCCCAAGGCTGAACTGATTCAGTCTTTGAAGGTTAGTCTTAACTGCTGAGATTAAATTGGAAGAGAAGTGAACAGAAATTCAGGAAATGGAGCCACCTGCCTGCAGTGGCTCAGGCCAGAAACCAGAGGGGGGGGGGTGGGGAGGAGAGGGGAGGGCAGGGCACTACAGCACAGTTCTCTGGCATGTCCAGTATGAGTTGTACATTTGCTTTCTCTTCCTGCTGCCCCTGAGGCCTCTGGAATTTTAGTCCAAAATCATTGCAGCAGGACTCTGCAGGGTTTCTCATCACTTCCTCTTCCTGCTTCCAGGTGCTTCTGGGATTTGTAGTCCACAGTCACAGCCAGCAGTAAGTTTGAGCAGGGAGGGGGTGTTTAACTCCCCTCCTTGGCTCCAGACCCCGGCCAGCGTTTGCCTGGGGAGGGGGGGGCAGTTGTCCACTCCCCCCATTGCAGACTGGGCTGCATCCCCAGCTGGGGTTGCTCCCCTCCCTTGTCAGCCAGCTCTCATTGCTTCAGCAAGGGAGCAGAGGGCTGGGGCCAGCCCTGCTCTCTGGAGCAGACAACATAGCCCCACCCAGGGCTGCAAAACATACTGGGGGACACTAATTTATCTTGAACCATGAAGGGGTATGGGGCAGAAGTGTCATAAAGTGGTTTGATCCAAATCAGTTAAGTCTCATACTAAATTCAACAAGACTTATTTTAAACCAGTTTCAGCCATTTTGAAATTGGTTTATGTGCACTGAGCTTGTGTTTTGTTATGGGTTTAAACCAGTTTCTGATCACTTAAACTGGTTTATCTGTAATTTCTGTCCCTAGCCTTGGTATTTAGAGCAAAGAAACTTCAGGTAAAGTTTCTGGGTCCTCTTCCTATAATTGGCTTGCTGCCCATCCTTGGCAAAGTTACGCATTTTGCTTGTGATGCCATTAACCAGTCTGTCTGTGTCCTGCATGGGTGTTGAAAGGCACACAGAGTCTTTTATATTCCTTCCATTTTATTGTCAGTTGTTTTGCTGAGCTAAAACTACTGGTGAAGAATGTAAGTAATGCAACAGTGGCAAAAGGAGAGAGAATTCATGAACAGTAGGAAAGGGAGAAGGACATAATTCGGGTAGCATCTGATCAAAAAATCAACAAATGTCAATGGGAGTCTTTCCATTAACTTTTGCGGCCCGTGGGATTGGGCTCATGATTGAAGCATTTGTGTTTCATTTCCTTGCCCAGCGCAGTGAAAGGAGCTGGAATAAACCACCTTGCATCAGTGCTTCCCAAGCTCTGGTTCATGGAGCCCTTCCTGGTGGTCTGCAGAATCAATCATCCTGGGAACTAAGGGGGGGGGTGCTCTGGGTGCTCAGGAGGGGATGCTGGTCTGCTGGCGGTTCTGTCCATCCTATATGGCCAGCCCAAGAGGAGTGCTGTAGAACTACTGCCCTGCCCCCCTTTAATTTGGTTTTAATGATTCCCTAACAAGCTCAGAAATCAGCATCTCCATTTTAATACCTCGAGCTGATAAAATGCTTGTGAGACTTTTTTTTTCCTCCCCCCTCCTCCAAACCCCCAACTTTAAGAAATGCAAATGTGGGCAAACCTATTTTATGTTAAAAAGTGAAAAACATTTCAATGTATTCTTGTCTTGTATGTCTGGCTAAGCGCCTCTAAATCCCCACCATTTACCAAATTAAACTAATTGAAAGAGCTTCCAAAAGCCACATCTGTAGGCTGACGTTTGTCCCTGTCTTTTACTTTAGGCTTGGAGAAACTATTCTCCATCCCATTGATCCCTGAATAGTCATGCCTGTCAGGAAGCCACATCAACCATTATCATTCTAATTTTACTGCCTTTCTTGGTCCCTAATCTAATTTGCAATGATGCTTAAGCATTTTGTAAGGCCATAGCACTTTCTTCAGAATTTCAACAAGAGCATTAAACCCCCAATTTACATTAATGAAGTGCACATTTAATTAGGGGAAAGGGTAAATGGAGGGCTCTTCAAGAGCAGTTTGTGTGATAGGATAGGCACTTGAAAAACTAAGATGTACCTGATAAAAGACTCTCTGTGCAACCTTCCTGCCTGATTTCATTTCTCTCCCCCACACCTCCCCTTGTTTCTTTCCTCGCCTCCTCATCTCTAACTTTACATCCTGCTCAAAAGTCAACAAAATAGAATTAAAAAGAGGTTGGTCTGGCAGCAATGGAGGGGAACATGTCCTCAAGTTAAGATAAATTTAAAAAGGGTATTTTTTCCCCAACCTCCACATCCTCCCATCCCCCTTCCATTCCCCACACACCATTTGAAAGAGGAGAGATGATTATTCAGGCCTTGATCCTGCAAACGCATGTGTATGCCTCAGTTCCAGCCCATCTCTGAACATGAGTAGTCCTGATGAAGTCACTGGGATGACTTGCACAAAACACAAGTACAAATATTTGCAGGGCTGGGGCTTTAGGCTCAGCTCCTCTGAGAGACCTAAATACTTTTGTGGATCTGGACCTAAGTTCCCTGGGGACAGGGACCATATCTTAGTCTGTATTTGTACAGCATGCTAACCCCCATGCCCCAACTCAACAAAGTCTCTTTGCACTCTTTTAATACACATCAGGAATAACAGCTTGTATTACTAAACAGAGGAAATGGTTGCTGTATAATTGCTGTATGGTAAAATCCACCCCATGCAGGTCTACTGCACAGAGAAGGGAAAGGGGTAGAGACCCCCTTCCTATGCAGAAGGCAGCATCTCTCTGTCTCTCTCTCTTTCATATTTCAGAGAGATCCAGGAGTAACAGTTACCTTGTCAGTCAGTACAATACAACCAAGATGTAACATGATCTTCTGGGGGAATGGTAAGGGTAAGGAGAATATACCAGCCATCAGTGCCCGCTGCTGCTGTGGTTAGGTTTCATAGATTCATAGATTGTAGAGTTGGAAGGGACCACAATGAATCATCATGTCTGACCCCCTGCCCCTGGCAGGAAAGAGGACCGAGGTCAGATGACCCCAGCTAGGTGACTATCCAGCCTCCTCTTCAAGACCTCCAAGCTAGGTGAAAGCACCACCTCTCTTGGAAGCCCATTCCAGATCCTGGCCACCCTTACTGTGAAAAATGTCCTCCTAATATCTAACCTAAATCCACTCTTAACTAGCTTACACCCATTATTCCTAGTCACTCCCTGGGGCGCCCTAGTAAACACCACTTCCTCTATTCCCCATTAACCTCCCTTAATAAATTTATAGGTGGCCACAAGATCTCCCCTCAGCCATCTCTTGTGAAGGCTGAAGAGATTCAGCTCTCTCCACCTCCCCACATAGGGTCTATCATGAAGGCCACTAATCATGCGAGTGGCCTTCCTCTGGACCCTCTTGAGATTTCCCATGTCCCTCTTGGAGTGCAGCACCCAAAACTGTACTCCAAATGCAGCATGATCAGTGCCACATAGAGGGGGAGCAGCACCTCCTTTGATCTATTAGTCATGCACCTGCTAATGCACGGCAAGGTGCGATTGGCCTTGTTGATGGCCTTGTTACACTGTCAGGTCATGTTCATCTTGGAGTCAATTATGACTCCAAGATCCCTCTCTGCCTCCGAGCTGCTGAGAAGGACACTCCCCAACCTGTAGGTGTGCTGGTGGTTCCTCCTTTCCAGGTGGAGTATCTTACATTTAAATTGCATCCTATTTCTCTCTGCCCATTGATCTAACCTGTCCAGGCCAGCCTGAATCTGCTCCCTGCCTTCCGGTGTACTAACTCTGCCCCATAACTTGGTATCATTAGCAAACTTGGAGAGGGTGCTCTCCACGCCTTTGTCCAAATCACCAATGAAGGATGAAGATATTGCATAATATTGGTCCCAGGACCAAACTCTGCAGGACCCCACTGCCCATCTCCTTCCAGGCTGAGAAGGAACCATCCACCACCACTCCCTGGGTGCAGTCCCTAAGCTAGTTGGTCATCCACCTGACCATGTAGGCATCCACTCCACAGTCTGCTAGCTTCCCAATGAGGATAGGGTGCGAAACTGTGGTGAAGACCTTCCTAAAGTCCAGGAAGATGACATCAGCCTCAGCTCCTGCGTCCAGGCTGTGTGTGACCTGGTCATAGAAGGCTACAAGGTTTGTCAGGCAGGATCTACCTGTGACAAACCCGTGCTGGTTTCCCTTCAGCATTGTTTCCCCTGCTGCATCTGCACAAATGTGTTCTTTGATTATTTTCTCTAGCATTTTCCCAGGAATGGAGGTAAGACTGACTGGTCTAAAGTTACCTGGCTCATCCCTTCTCCCTTTCTTGAAAATGGGCACCACATTGGCCCTTCTCCAGTCCTCAGGGACCTGG
>JAGPOW010001338.1:76758148-76768894 GCA_030014935.1 Caiman crocodilus | reverse complement strand
AGACTGACTGGTCTAAAGTTACCTGGCTCATCCCTTCTCCCTTTCTTGAAAATGGGCACCACATTGGCCCTTCTCCAGTCCTCAGGGACCTGGCCGGAGTACCAGGAGTGCTTGAACAGCTGTGCCAGGGCTCAGCTATGATACTGGCCAATTCTTTCAGCAGCCGTGGATGGAGGTCATTCTGGCCTGCTGACTTGTACCCATCCAGCTTCTCCAGGAGCTCCTTAACTATTTCAGAATTAACCGTAGGCGGGCTGGTGCCATGTGGACATCCATCAGTGATCGAGGTGGGGGAATTGGCTTGGTCGGTACATAGAAATACTGAAGCAAAGAAATGCAGAACTGCAGACAGGGGGGCAGAGCTCCATCTGAGTGGATACCTCAGAGGAACCATGGGTGGGCAGCGCCATCTGAGCTGCAGGTGCATCCTGTGCTCTTACCTTATCTGCTCTTACCTTAGCTGCTGAGCTTTGAGTCATCATCGCTCTTGCTAGGTGCTCCTTCTTGCTGCTTACTCTTCGTGCAACTGCAGGCGTGCCCTTACAGAATGCGCTTGTTTGTGTGCTCTGTTCCTGTGTGGCTCAGGAGTGCAGCTCCCTGCCTGGCTCAGCAAAGAGGGATCCTCTAGATCCTCTGCAGCTGCACCTGCTCCTGCCCCACTTACATTCGGGGGGTCAGCTGCTGCTGCCCCGCTGTTGCTTCTCAGCCTCTGCCGCTTCAGGTATGTTGCAGAGGGCACATGTGTTCTGAGAGCCTGCATGTGTGCCCAGTCAGCCTCCTCTCTCTTCTACTGCACCCAACTGCTGGGCTCTGAGTCAAACCAGGGCTTTTTAAAGCAGGCAGTCTGAATATTCTCATGGTGGCCAAGCAGCCAATCAGGTGGCTGAGCAGTGGCCGAGCAGGCAATCACATACCCCAGATTACCCAGAAGTGCCTGCCGGCTGCCTCTCCTCCTTCCCCCACTCTCCCCTCCCACTGGAGGGTCTCGGATCCTGGTGCTCCAGGGCAAGCCCCTAGGAGCAGTCTCTGAGGGGATCCCCTTTGTTACCCAGGGGAAGGGTCCCCCCTAGCCGGCTCCCTGTTTGCATGCTCTGTTCACACGCAGCTTGGGAGTGCAGCTGCCTGCCCAGCTCAGCAAAGAGGTGTCCGGGGGCTTCCCCTCCAGATCCTCTGCAGGTGGATGGCCCAGACCAGATTCTTTGGCTTTCTTAGCACTTGTCACAGAATCAAGGCTGCAGAGACACAGGGCCAGACCTTCACTTGGTGTAAAAACACTAATTTTCATTGGGAGTGATAATTTATGATAGTTGAGGACTTTCTCTGTACACTTTTAAATTTCTTTTGGGCCGACACTTCCTTTCAGGCACCTTGCCCCATTCTCTGTCCACACCATGAAGACAGACTCTCACTCAAGTTCAGAGCCTCACCTTTTCACTGTACTGTCATGTGTAGCCAGTCTTGGAGTGCATAAATAGTTTCTTCTTCAGGTGACAGGGAAAGGGGTTGTGATGTTCCCCCTTCAGACTTCTTCCACTACCAGGATGTCTAAGGGCAACCTCCCAGCAGATTTATTCAAATTTTGATAGGCTGTGAATCTGTTCAGGAGTCCTTGAGCAGTATTCACACACTACATGGTTTTATTAAGTCCTAGGCCTTAGGTACTATTCCAACAGCAAGAAGTAGAAGGAAGTTCATGTCTGACATTTTGTGAAATTTAAAGACAGACCAAACTCAATTCCACAGTGGTAATCTCTTCTGTGCAACATCTCTCCCTCCCAGAGAAGCCATAGGTTCTCTCAGGGGCCCTCGCTCTGGGAAGATATGAAGCATAGGCCTGATTGCTGAGATGCGCATATGTCAGGAGTAGAAAATGGGACTGGTTTTGAATCACTGATGGTGTATGCACCAGCCAACAAAGAGGCGAGGTACGCTTTCCTTGACAACATAGCCAAAACAATGCCAAGTGGCTGGCCAGTGGTGGTCATGGAGGACTTCATTTGCATCATCAGCAAGGGGGACAGTCAGCAGAGCCTAAAGGACAGACATGGACAGATTCTCCAGGTAACTGAAGCAGGTTGTCTGAGATCACGGCCTGGTGGATGCAGGAAAGGACTCCTGAGACCCTGGGGAAAACTTCACCTGCATGGATTCCACAGGGAACACCAAGTCCCAGATAGATTTTATCTTCCTCCCCAGGGGGTGAAAGGTGGAGAAGACCCACTCCACACCTGTCTTTTTCTTGGACCACTGCCTCCGAACCATTCAGGCTGATGTGGGAGGACAGCTAGAAAGAGGCAGGGGTGTGTGGAAGCTGAAGATGAGCTTCCTGGAAGATGAAAAGACTCAGTGCAGCTACAGAGAGCATTACATGGGCTGGAGGACCCTCAGAGACCTGTACCCAAACCAGGCAGGGATGTGGACCAGCATCAAAGAGAGGACCAAAGGCTTCTTCCAGCAGATGGGCAAATGGTGAGCCTTCTTCCACAGGAAGCAGCATGAGTGCCTGATCCGTAAGTTGCAGGACCTGCACAGTCAGGCAGTGGTAGGCTGGGACATGAGGGATGACAAGCAGGAGGTGAAGGTCTAGCTTGGTGTCTAGTACCAGAAGAAGACCAGGAAAAAGATCTTCCAGGCCAAAGCATCTTGGGTGGAGAAAGGGGAGAAGTGGTCTGCTTATTTCAGCAGGTTAAAGAAGAGCAAAGAGAAGCCCCCGACATGCCTGAAAGATGGAGCAAGAGTGGAGCACTGGTCAAAGGATGGCATGCTGGAAACAGTAGCTGTTTTTTACTGGGAGCTCTATGCTGAGAGGCTGGTGAACCAGGAGGCCATGCAGGAGTGCCTGTGGGGACTCACCCAGACCCTTGGAGAGGCCGATCAGCAGCAGCTGGAGGAGGAGTGGACACTGGAGGAGGTTGAGAGAACCCTTTGGAGTTTTAAAAATGGGAGGACACTTGAGTCAGATGATCTGCCCAATGAGTTTTATGAGATCTTCTGGGACCTGGTGAGCCCTGACCTGCTGGAACTCTTTCAAGAGCAACTTCAGGAGGGCCATGTGGGAGCTGGGATAGACCGGGGCTTCGTGACCCTCTTGTACAAGAAGGGTCTGAGGGAAGAGTTGAACTGGAGGCCTATCATGCTCCTGAAGTTTGAGTATAAGCTGCTGGCCAAAGTCTTGGCTGAGTGATTTAAATCTGTCCTAGGTGCCATCATCCATGAGGACTAGTTGTTCAGGGTGCCAGGGTGCCAGATTCACAAGATCCTGCTGCAGCTGAGGGACATGCTCCAGCTGGAATGAGAAAGAGGACAGAAAGTTGCCATACTGAACCTGCACCTGGAGAAAGCCTATGACAGAGTATCGCACTGGTTTCTTTTTGAGATGCTGAAACAGATGGGTCTCTCTCCAACCTTTGTTGGCTGGATAAGGATGCTGTCCATGGACATGAGCAGTGAGGTGAAGGTCATTGGGTTCCTAAGCACGCAGATCATGGTGGAGAGAGGGGGGGCCTCTCATCTCTTATGGGGAGGGCTCCTCCCCCTCTCCCCCCCAAAAAAAGCTCCGTCTTAATTTGAACCCTGTTCTGAGAAAACTCCAGTCGTATTACCAGAAATCAGTAGGAAAAGATGGAGAGGATGCAGCTAACGCCACCTGGCAAAGGGACACTTGGTACAGGCTCTTCAAAGACCTCCTCCTTTTCCACCATTCCCCTCCCCACCACCAAGGGGGAATGGATGGTGACAGCGAAGAAGACAATGAGGCAACCAGACCTGGAGACAGCGACAAGGACAGCAGCAGTGGTACCGAGAGAGATAGTGACAGTGATAGCAAATAAACTTAGATTTTAAACCCCGTAAACAGATCTAGGACTAACAGAGCTAGGACAAGGAAAAGCCGGCAGATGGATGTGGTAGTGCAGGTGCAGTTTATTGTAACAGATGTGTGGATTTTGAATGCAGTTTTAAGGGGTGTGAAGAAAACTGTACTAGAATGTGTGTGTGCGTGTGTGTGTGTGTATATAGTGTGTGTATGTGTGTGTGTGCGCATATTGCTGTCTATGTATATAGACATATATTTTTGCAAAAAAAAAAAAGGAGTAGCTGAAGCCAGGGGAGTTACAGCAATGCAGAGCTGAAGTCAGACTGAAATCACTTCCTTATGCTTGTAATACATCAGGAAATACCATTATGTGTTTCAGCACATCTCCTTGAACATATTTTTTGGAACCCATATCATTGCAGTAATACCTACAGGCTTCAACTCGGAGCAGATATGCCTCATGCCAGGTATACAACTAAAAGAAAGTCTCTACTTTGAAGAGTTCACAATCTAAGCAGGGAAAAATGACACATAGTGCGGGGGAGGTGCATGATACATCTTACAGATGCATCATTTTACAGATGAGGAATGAGGCACAGAAAAGAAGGTCCCTTTCTGCATTGATGAGAACGTTAGAAGAGCAGCTATTTAATTTCTCGATGAAACCTCATGCTCACATAAAGTCCATGGGTTGTTACAGCTGCATCCCTGCATGGAATCTGCATGCTGAGAGATGCTGACAAGTCAACAATGGATCAGCTTCACCCTTATCTTGCTGCTCCAGTGCATGTGCTGTGATGAACAGGCTGCTTTTTTGCACCTTTGGGCTATATATTTACCATGTGGATCTACTACTCATCTGTTCTGTCCAGGAGATCATACTAAATGATACGTGCAAATAGCCACTATCTCATGTAGAAAGGGATCTTTTTCATGTAGAGAAGTATTGAGGAGAGAATGTGAAATTTGCTGAAATAGATTACATATTGCAGACCCTGATGTTAGTAGATTTATTAACAATACAATTACTGTTGTGATATGGTTCCTCAAAGTATCTCAGCTGATATAACAGTCTTTGGATGACTTTTATTCCTCTTTGCCTCTGCACAGTGATTGTTTTCAAACCAACCCCCACCACACTTACTATCTACTTTTTAAAATTTTAAAACAGAACCTAGGCTGTGTTGGCATGGCAAGGCTAGGTTACCAGTCCTAAGTGATAGGAAGAAAGTCCTGCTGCACATGTTTCTCACACTACTTAGGGATGCTGCCTCTATCTCATCTTCCTACAAGGGTGCTCTGGTTTTAACTCCTGGGTAAGGACCTAGGTAAGGACCAAGAAGATCTTCACTTATGTGAATGGTCCCAACTAGGAACTGTTAACTGAGTTTTTACTGTATTAGGATGAGTTGGGTCAAATTTCAGCCCAAACTTCAATTGTACTAACAGAGAGGCTCTTCCCTGGGTAGGGGTTCTCCTTCTCTGATGAAGAGGGAATCAGCAGTTTTGTTGACACTGGCATTTTTTTAAAATAACCCACAGCAACCATACCACTGTGATTCAATTCTAGTGAACAATGGTATCAGACAATGATTTTACCACTATGCCATCTAGGCCTGCGTGTGGCTGGATAAAATGTCCCATTGCAAAAATGCCTGGGACTTATCCATGCTAACATCACCATTGTTGCTGCCTATCACTGGTTCAGCTGAAGGAGCTGGAGAATCTCACTGACTGTAGAGACAGGCAATGCGAAGAGGCAGTTCCAGGACTGAACTGCTTCAGAATTGAGCTTTATGTCACTGGTATGTTAAAGATAGAAGAGAAATTCTGTAAAGCGCAGTAAGTACAGACACTGTTTTAATGAAAGGTGAGAAATGGTTTACAATAAATTAAGGACCCAATTCTTCAGTCTTTGTCCATGTAAAAATTCCCTTGATGTCAATTGATATTTTGACAAGGTGAGCACTGGTTCCCTTGGAGCACGTAAGTGAGGAGTATGTGTCTAAAACAGATAAGAAACTTGCTGAGCCTACTGTAGGAGATGTAACCTGCAATGTCTTGTAACATTATCCCTGACTCACCCACAAAAGCAGTGGTGCTCAACCCTGTGGGCCAGATGAGTAGTACAGGGCACCTCTGTGGGTCAGATCATGTCCTGTTTCCTGGCACTGCCTCCTCCCTGACATGCAAACTGGGATTGGATCCTGGGAAACCAGAACCACCCTCTCCCAACCACCATGAACTGTGATTGGGTCTTGGGGGGGTGGGTGAGGGAGGGGCCCTCATGCCAGGGTTGAGTCCTGGGAGCCTGGCACTGCCTCTCCTGCCCCCTTGGGGTCTAGTGCTACCCTGGGTGCCAGATCCAGCATGCAGCTGCTTAGGGCTCCCCACAGGTGTGGAGATTTGGTGGCAGTGTAGTGGTACCACCACTTCCCCACTGCCAAATTTCTGGACCCATGGGGAACACATGGGTGACACAGCACTGTTGGCCACATCTGGCTTGCAGACTATAGGGTGAACACTCTGAACAAAAAACACTGCTGAAGAAGCAGCTAGGGATAACATATAACAAAGGAAAGTGCAGAAATCTAAGAAGTAAAATAAAAAGTGATTTAGGATTAAGTCAGTGGCTTATAAAGTGAGAATTGACGGCGTTTATATACATACTTCAGGAGTGGAGGGGAACTGGTACCGCCTTAGTTATGCTGTGACCAGTCATGCTGACCAGGAGGGGTCCCCCCATGGCTGATTTTGCTCGGGGGGGGGCGGAGTCCCCCATGGCTAATCCCGTGATGGCCAATCACTGTGGCTGATTGCTGTAGCCACTTCTGGAATGGCTGTGACCACTTCCGGAACGGCTGCAGCGATTGGCTGGCACTTGCAGGGTGGGGCACCTGCACTCCCACCTTTTCCCCCTGCCCATCACCTAAGCAGTGAGTGTGGCCAGTCAGAGGGTGCCCCAGGGTTCTCAGGGGGTGCGTGTGCACCCCCATGCTCCCCCTACATGTTTCCACCAGAGAGGAGGCACTTTAATTAGAGTGGCTCTGAGAGCCACTCTGCTTAAAATGCCCAAAGCCTCTCATGTATCAGGGTTGCTCTGACTAAAGCTCATTTGATGAGCTTTAGTTAAAGAACTCCTGCTGCCATTTTTAAGTTTGGGGACACTGATACACAAGATAGTAATTACCATGCTCCAGCAGACTCAATTAATTGAGCCTGCTTGATTCAATGTAATTACAGTGCATTGGAGCAGCCTCACTGCTCATGTATGGGCGCCCTGAGTGATTTCTAGCAGCAAAATAGTGGGAGATAAACCTTGAGAAGGTGAGGAGGAGAATGAGGGTGAGGAAGTTAAGCACTGAGAGAATGAAGACATGAGAGAAATTTAAGAGCAATTCATTAAAATAATCCAAAGACAGTTATATTAGTTGAGATACTTTGAGGAACCATATCACAACAGTAATTGAATTGTTAATAAATCTAGTTAACATCAGTGTCTGCAACATGAAATCTAGCTCAACAAATTTCACATCCTCTCTTCAGTACTTCCCTATATGAAAAAGACCCCTTTCTACATGAGATAGTGACTATTGCATGTGGCATTTTGGATTATCTCTTGGACAGAACAGACAATTAGTAGATTCACATAGGAAATGTATAGCCCAATGTGAAAAAAAACAGCGTGTTCATCACATCACACTTACTAGAGCAGGAAGACAAGGATGAAGCTGATCCATTGTTGACTTGTTTTACTGGACATCTCAAACAAGTACTTCTAATGTTGTGTAATATGAAGAGTGGGGCAGCAACCAAGGAATGGTCAGGTGCTGCACATTTATTTTTGATTAAAACTGAATTCTGTGCTAATTTTATTCAGGCTTTTACTGTACAAGTGCTAGTAGTATGGAACGGCAGGTTTTGAGTTGGAGTCCCACAGGGGTCTGTCTTCGGTCTGGTGCCGTTTAACATGCCTATTAATGATTTCAATGCTGTAATAGAAGCTTCTTAAGCAAATTTGCAGGAAACACAGAACTAGAAAGGTTGGCAAACATACTAGAATACAAGCATACAATTCAGAAGAATCTTGATAAATTGAAAAGCTGGGCTAGAGACAGCCAGATGAAGTCTAAGGCTGACAAATGCAAGATGTTGCACCTAGGAAAGAATAGTCAAGAGTACAAATATAAAATGGGTGGCACCTGGCTGGATGACAGCGCTATGGAAAAGGCTCTATGGATTTTGGGGCAACACAGACTCAATATGAGTCTGAAATACGATGCAGCTGCAAGCAGGTGAATGAAGTTTTGGGCTGCATCAATGGGAGTATTTGGTGTAAGACATAGGAGGTGATACTGTATTTGGTGCTCATTAAGTCTCATCTGGAGTACTGTTCTGGACCCTGAGCTTTAAGAAAGATGTGGAGAAGGCAGAGAGGATCCCAAGGCTGGCAACAAAAGAGATAAAGGGTTTGGAGAGTAAGTCATACAAGAAGTAGGGAGAATTAGGTCTGTTCAATTTGTAGTAAAGGCAATTAAGAGGGCACAAGATAGCAACCTTCAGCTATCTGAAAAGCTGCCACGAACAGGAGAGAGAACACCTTTCTTCCCTCCCTGTAGAGAGTAGCATGTGTAGAAATGGTCTGAAATTGTAAGAAAGTAGATTTCAACTGGATATCAGGAAAAATTTCTTCGCTGTGGAATCGTGAAGCAATGAGACTGCCTGAAGATGTGGGACATCCTTCATTTGAGGTTTTCAAGAAGTGGTTGGCTAAACATTGGTCAGGGATGGTCTTGAGACACATCTGCACATGCTCCTGACTTCACAGTAATTGCTGGTACTAAGTAGTCCTGGCACCATCTGGGTCACTTCTGACCCTACTGTACAGTAGCTTGTTGCTACTGCTCAGTAGCGGCAGTGTCACGGTACATGCCCATTGACACTGTTGCTGTAGCAACGAGCAGTGGCAATGTAGTATCTTCATAGAATCATAGAAGTAGGGTCGGAAGGGACCTTGTAGATCTTCAAGTCTGACCCCCTGCCTGGGCAGGAGGAAAACTGGGTTCAAATGACCCCAGCCAGGTAGGCATCGAGTCACTTCTTAAAGACCCCCAGGGTAGGAGCCAGCACCACTTCCCTTGGAAGTTGGTTCCAGATCCTAACCACCCTGACTGTGAAGTAGTTTCTGCGGATGTCCAATCTAAACCTACTCTCCAACAACTTGTGTCCATTATTCCTTGTTATCCCGGGCGGCGCTAGGGGAAACAAGGTCTCCCCCAAACGCTTCTGGTCCCCCGAGTATATAGATGGTCACAAGGTCTCCCCTCAGCCTTCTCTTGTGAAGGCTGAACAGGTTCAGGTCCCGTAGCCTCTCATTGTAGGGTCTGCCCTGTTGTCCCCAGATCATGTGGGTGGCCCTCCTCTGGACCCTCTCAATGTTATTCACATACCTCTTGAAGTGGGGTGTCCAAAACTGTACTCCAGCTGTGGCCTGACCAGTGTCGCGTAGAGGGGGAGGATCACCTCCTTGGACCTACTTGAGATGTACGATAGAGTCCAGTTAGCCCTGTCGACCATGACCTCGCATTGTCGGCCCATGTTCATCTTGGAGTCAGTGATGACTCCAGGATCCCTTTCTGCCTCCATGCTCCCAAGAAGGGAGTTTCCCATCTTATAAGTGTACTGCTGGTTACTACTGCCCAAGTGCAGCACCCTGCACGTCCGTATTGAAACACATCCTGTTTTTGTTAGCCCACCCTTGCAACCTATCCAGGTCTTTCTGCAGTCTTTCCCTCTGTGCTAATGTGCCCACCTCACCCCAAATTTTGGTATCATCAGAAAATTTGAACAGGTTTTTTTTCATCCCGTTGTCCAAATCACTGATAAAGAAATTGAACAGTGCAGTCCCAAGGACTGAGCCCTGGGGGACTCCGCTGCCCACTTCCCCCCAGGTCAAATATGACCCATCCACCACCACCCTCTGAGTATGACCCTTCAGCCAATTTGCAAACCATCTGACTGCGTTGGCATCGATGCCACAGTCAGCTAGTTTTTTAATGAGGATGGGGTGGTCAACAGTGTCAAAGGCCTTGCTGAAGTCCAGAAAGACTACATCTACGATGACACCTGCATCCAATGCTTTTGTGACCTGATCGTAAAAGGCAATCGGGTTGGTCTGACATGACCTGCCCCTAATGAAACCGTGCTGGTTGCCCTTGAGCACCATCCCTGATGCTGGGCCATCACAGATGTGCTCCTCGTTGATCTCAAAGAGTTTCCCTAGGATTGAGGTAAGACTGACGAGCCTATAGTTGCTCGGGTCCTCCCTCCTCCCTTTTATAAAGATGGGGACCACGGTGGCCATCTTCCAATTATCTGGAACCTGGCCTGAGCACCATGACTGCTTGTAAAACCATGCCAAGGGCCCAGCAATAACCTCTACTAGCTCCCTCAACACCCTGGAGAGCATCTGGACCTGCTGTCTTGAACATGCCCAGCCCCTCCAGAAGCACTCTAACCCTGTTCTCCTCAACCTTAGGTCTTGAGGCATTCCTCTCGAGTCCATCTTGAAACATGGTGGGGGAGTCCCGGGTACCTGCATGAGAAAATGGAACTGAAGAATTTGTTAAAGAGGTCTGCCTTCTCCTCTGGCGCAACCACCAGATTGCCCAGGGCAGCTTGCAGGGGCCCCACATTTCCCAGTGCCTTCTTAGTATCATAGTATCTAGGGTCAGAAGGGGCCTAGAGCAGGCCATCTAGTCTGACCCCCCCACCAATGGCAGGAACGAGTGCCAGGATCTCAGGACCCCAGCCAAGTACCTATCCAATCTGTTCCTGAAGATGCCCAAGGTAGGAGCAAGAACAACTTCCCTAGGAAGCTGGTTCCACATCCTAGCCACCCTAACTGTGAAGTAGTGCCTCCTAATGTCCAA
>JAGPOW010001338.1:76739036-76758048 GCA_030014935.1 Caiman crocodilus | reverse complement strand
TGGATGCTAGTCCTAGCTTTATGTCCGCCTTAGCTTTCCTAACAGCCCCCCTACAGGCCCGAGCAGTGGAGGTATACTTTTCTTTGGAGATAGCCCCCCACTTCCACCAGGTGGAAGTGTGCTGCCTTTTTGGTAACCAGGCATTCCTGGATGTCCTTGGTGAGCCAGGGAAGCTTTTGGGCACTCTTGCCCCCCTTGCTTCTTGTTGGGATTGTCACCCCTTGAGTCCTGAGTATTCTCTCCTTGAGGAATGACCACTCATCTTGGGCACTGAGTTCCTCTGCCCTTGAGAACCCTAGCATCTCTCCCACCAATCTCCTCAACTTGTTGAAGTTGGCCCTCTTGAAGTCTAGGGCTACTGCCTTGCTGCAGGCCCTTGACACCCTGCGCTAGATGGTGAATTCCAGCAAGCGATGATTACTTTCACCCAGGTAGTCAAGGACCTGGAGCCCCCTTATCAGAACATCGCCTGTGGCCAGGACCAGGTCCAGCAGGGCATTTCCTCTGGTGGGACTGTGCACCTCCTGGATTAAGTGGAGGTCCTGTATCTCGGCCAGGAACCTCCTGGAATGGTCCGACCTGGCTGACTGCTCCTCCCAGCAGATGTTGGGATAACTTAGATCACTCATGACAACTACATCCCTTGTCTGAAAAGTCCCAGTCCAGCTTCTCCCCTTGGTTGAGGGGTCTATAGTAGATCCCCACTGTCATATTCCCTCTCCCCACTACTCCTTTGTATCTTGACCCACAGCACTTCAACCCCTCCTCCAACCCCATTTTGCCCCTCCTCTTGCCCCTCCTCCAACCCCATTTTGCTGGCAGAGGATGTGAATTGCGCTTTGACATAGCGCCACACCTCCTCGCTTCCTTCCTTCTCTATCCTGCCTGTAGAGCCTATAGCCTCTAATGCTAACTGCCCAGTCGTGGGATAAATCCCACCACATTTCTGTAAGCCCTAATGTGTCTGGGTTTGAACTGGCTATTCTGAGGGTGAGTCCCTTCTGTTTGTTCCCCATACTCCGAGCATTGGTATACAGGCATTTAAGGCCTTGCATAGCTGTGCTTGCCACCCCCCACTTGGGAAGACTATCCAGACCCCTGTTTTTTAGCTGGGCATTCCTTACATGTGTCACCTGTCTTGCTCAGATGGTGTCTCCTCGTTTTCCTGCGGCCCTCTCCCTTGGCAAAGCTAGTTTAAAGCTCGCTGTACGAGATCAGCCAACCTGAAAGAGAAGACATGCTTGCCTTTAGGAGAGAAATGAAGACCATCCTGTTCCAGCAAATCCCCTGCCCAAAAGCATGGGTCATTATCTAGAAACCCAAGGCCCGCCTGGCACCACCAACTCTGTAAGCACCGGTTGATTTAATCAGTGCAGGCCTCGTGTCGCTTACTCACCGGAAGAAGAGAGGAGAATACCACCTGCACCCCCGTCTCCTTAAGCTTGGCCCCCCAGAGCCTTGAAGTTCTTCATAATGCAGTTAGGGTTTCCCCTGGCTGCATCATTCATTCCCACATGGATGACAGCCATGGAGTACTGATCTGCAGGTTGGATGTAGACCAGGATCCTCTCCATGATGTCCTGAACCTGAGCCCCAGGCATGAAGCAGGCCTCCCATGTCATGGGGTCAGGCCTGCAGATGGGACCTTCCAGCCCTCATAGGATGGAGTCTCCGATGACGAGGACCCAGCATTTCTTCCTGCTGGTGTTCGATCTCTAACCATTCCTTGTTGAGTGGCGAGTGGCATTGTCCCCGCCAGAGGCATTTCCACTGTCTTCCTCCGTCACAGCTGCCAGGGCCTCATACCTGTTCCCCAGGTGTACCTAGGGAGCTTCCACTACTCTAGGCTGAGCAGCTCTGGATCTGGACACCTTCTGCCACTCCTGCGTTGGACATGTCTCCTGTGGAGGCTGTACAGTGGATGACCGGGCCTGCAGAGAACAGAAATAGGCATCACTTTCATCCTCTGCATCCTGGATCCCCCTCAGCCTGCTCACCTCAGCCTGGAGCTCCCTCACCAGGGCCCCAAGCTGGGCACAGGAGGGACAGGCAGGGGGACCATCTGGGGTTGGTAATAAAAGCAGGATTGAACAACTGGGACAATGGAGAAAATAGGATGATGGAAAGGACATTTTTGGCTATCCAGTTAGTTGCATGATGTGTGGAGTTGTGTTTTCAATTCCCAGGTTCCAGTGCAGAGGGAAGGTGTTTGGGTTTCCCCAAGCTTCTGGGCTTTGCTAGTTGCCACATGGGACCAGGAATGTATTTTTTCTCCTCCTGCTACTACATGTGTCAAGGGTTTGGGATTTTTTTTTCACCCTCCTCAGAAGCACTGGGCATTTGCTGAAGCCAAGGCTTGTTAAGATTTTGACTGGAGTGTACCACTGCTCCTGCTGGGATTTAAATCCAGATGTTCCTGGCTCGAGGGTCTTGTTTTTTCCACTCAGGCTCAGACTGGTCAGCACATTTGTGACCAGGAAGGAATTTTATGATCAGACTGGCCTGGACTGTTTATGTGATTTTGCCTTGTTCTGAACCAGGATATATAGTCCTCTTCCTTGGGTCTCTTGAATGTATTTTAACAACTGGCCTTGCAGTGACAGGACTTTAACAGTACTCTTGTTCCCCTGCTTCACCTTGATCAAGTTAGGGTGTTCTTGATGTTTTTGAGGCATTGTACCCTGGTAGTTGTGGAAGAGGGTTGTTCAAGCAGTTTTGTTTGGAGTAGGCTGGATGGACATTTGTATGGAATGGTTTGGACAGGGGTTAGATTAGATAGCCTCTTGAGGCCTCTACCTTTCTGTGATTCTAAATGTTTATGAGCCTCTATTCCACTCCCCCAGGATATGTCTATACTTCAGCCAAATGTGACTACAGCTTATGTAAACATACTGTAACTAACTTGAAAAAAGTAAGTTACTGACAGCAGGGTATTACTAGTAGCTTGGAGCTCTGTATGGGCTTGTTTCCTGTGTATTGTCCCCTAGCTTCTTGGGCAAGTTTTATATCTTGTACTTAAAAGTTGTGGCTACACTGTTATAAGTAGTTGAGCTTGCTAGATTAAACTAGTTCTGAGATACCCTCATGGTTTGCAATAACACCTTGTTATTGCACCATGACACCAGTGTAGATGTAGGCCGTGTACAGATGTAATATTTGCAGTGCTATATATGCCCTTCTAATGCTACCACAATGTACACCCCACTTGTATTACTACAAAAATGGCATGAGTGCTACAAAAATGGTGCAAGTGCTACAGAGGTATTCCTGAGTGATAATGTTTTATAGTTCCACATTAAAGTATGTTCAGCTACACACAGGAACAGATCAAGATTTCCCAAGGTGAGGTGCAGAAGCAGCAACCCACACTGCAGGGGTGGTTTCACCACTGCTCCCAGCCTTCTCTACCCTACAAGTGTGGAGAGACCAAACTGCAGGAGCCTCTGGGGAGTTTTTAAAGTGTTAAAGTAGGTGAATCCTCCTCTTTCTCCTCCTCTGCAACTCCTTTGCCTGTCCCTGCTACCTTCTCCATGGTTAAGTGAAAGGGAAGTTAATAGCAGACTTCAGCTACCTGAAGGGTGGTTCCAAAGAGGCTGGAGCTGGATTGTTCTCAGTGGTGGCACAGGTACATTTGTTGCATAATTGACTTCTTGGAAGTACTCTAAAGCCGTGCCCAAACAGAAGAATATGGCTGCAGAACCCTCCAATTGCACAACAAATTAGCCCTCATTGTAGGAGGGTTCAAATGAAGATGCTCCTAAGTAGAGTGACTTCATTAATTTCTGTCTTTTCTGCCTCCAACAGCAGTCCAACCTGAGCTGCTCTCTCTGGATAGGAAGGGGAGAAGGCAGAGGAAGGAGGTCCTTTTGGGGGTTTTCTCAGTGAACTCTGAACGGACTAGCTTGAGTCTGAAAGCGATGTAGTATGTACCTGAGTGGCAGAGTGAATTATCCTACATTGTACTTTTCTGAAGTACTGCAGCATTCTTACAGCTAAGGCTGGGGTTCCTGACTGCAGGGGCCAGGAGGTCTCTTCCAGTCCTAGGTTCCTAGATGCTGGAAATAGTAATTACAGAATTTCCAATGGTGAGTTAGGAGCATTCCAGGCACCTTCAAAGGAAGCAAATAATATTCTTAAAAGGGGTATCAGAATTGAGAGGCTTGGTAGGTGGTTTGATTTCTCAACTCCATATGGGTTTCTACAGGACCCAGAAAGAAGACAACTTAAAAGTAAAGTGATTTTCAACTTGGGGCTTATTTTGATCACTCACGTACACGATAGCCTGGTAACTTTGCCGAAGAGAAACGAATCTACTTGAAATATCTTGCATGTGGTCTTTTGGTGGATGAAACTATTCTGTCAGAAAATAAGGTAAGATTGAAATAGACTGGTGTTTTTCAGATATTGCAATTAGAAAAAGAAGAGGTTTTACACTTTTTGAAAAGTGTTCAGATGTCTTATTTTGGATACAAGTATGTTACATTAACAAGTCAGGGTATAAATGCCAAGTGTGGGTTTTTTTAATCTGTCCTCTGTATAAAATAGTGCCTCTGAGTACTGAATGTTTGAGATTACTTGTTATAGGGCTTTTAACCTCGGTGTCCACAAGCTTTTTAGGAGTAGAGAACTCCTTCAGCTCCTAAACACATTAAGGGAGTCCTGCAGAGCTTCTCTACAAAGCCAACACAGTTAAAAGACTCTGAAGAAATTCTGGTATAAACCCAGCAGGGAGGAAACTAACATGCACTAATTAACACAGCTCTCATCTTAGCTGTGGGCTAATTTACACCCTTCCTGTAAAATAAATCATTTTACGTTTCATTTGTGGCCAACAGTTTTTCTTAAAATTTGACTAAAATATGCATAAAGATGATGATTTAAAAATATTTACCTTGCAATGTTTGGTGTTTTACCTTTTATTAAAAAATTCAATATTTAATATTTTTCTGCACAACTGCTAGGCATTAACTCCATTAACTGCATCTTAATGATTTCTTTCATGTGGGTTTTAACAGAACCCTGCGACTGGTCTTTACACATGGCAGTCTGTTACAATGCTCATGCTATTCATGTACTACTTGCAAGTGGGTTTATATTGATGTGTTTGATCTAGGATTTTTTTAACATGAAAACTTGACCAGATTTCTCTGGATGTCACTTTAGAAAAATTAGTGTCCTTTGGAAAAAACTGAAAGTGGCAGGGAAGCCAATGTGTGTGCCATGGAAAGGACATAGAAAAGAGTCACTCAGGCATCTTAGCTGTCTAGCAACAAGGCTTCTCCATCTTCAACTGCATGCATGACACTGCACACACAGATGGATGACAGTGTGGCCCAATAGCACGTTCCATTATCAGGCAACATCTTAGCCAGATCCGAAGCCAAAAATCTGGGCATGTACAGGACATCTATTGTGGCAAATGTCCAACGGCAACCATTAAGAACACAAGCAGAAAAGACACTGGCAGAGGAAGAGTAGTAGGCACTCATAATAGCTCATCCACTGTTGCTCATCATGCCTACATTATACCAGTAGAGGCACTTAATTGTACATAGAGCTATGCTAGTCAGCGTTTACAGACTCCAAGTACTCTTCCATGCAGTGAGAAGAAGAGTTTGTCTCAGGGCCACAGAGCACCAAGGAGTGATATTTAACTGTCTGTCATCCCAGCTATCATAAATGAGGACATAAGAGACCAGGAGAATACATCTGCCTCTACTTACACTAGCAGGAATCCATTCATTCCAGAATTCATACTGGGGCAAGGACCGTGGTTCTAGAGTGACAACATTCTTAGCATCACGGAATCAGGCAGTTCAGAGGTAGAGGTATGTTCTGATGGTCTATGTGGATGCCAGCAAAGAGACAAAGCCAACATGGATGCCGTACTCATGTCATTCTAAGAAGGACACCTACTCCTGCATCCAGCTATAGTTTTAATTGTTCGGATCCACTGGATCAATATCAAATTGCTTGTGCAATATTGCACTGAACTGGAGGAAACAGAATTTATCTAAGCACTTTTGCTTTATCCCACTGTCAGAAGTGAGTAGAACCCTGTTTATGGGAGAAGCAAAGGAGGTCTGCGTTGCTAGTACAGCTGCAGAAGACAAGACCAGAGCTGGGAGAGAAAATGAGAATTTGGATGATAATTGAGAACCCACTTCTCCATTTTGATTACCAACTCAGGATTGGAAGGAAATGAGCTAAACTTGGCCTTACAGGGAATAGTTCAAATGCATAAACCTGTCTAAACTGAGGGGGTCAACGTGTTGATTTCTGATCCCCATCTATTACTAATTATCTGTAAAACATAGCTATTCTCACAAGATTGGCCCTTACTCTGTGGTCACTACAAAGATCTGCACTAGAGCTGGAGGAGATCTGGAGGGCAAATCAGGGACTAGACATATTCTCATTGCAGTTGCATATATCAGATTCACAGGCTTTAAATACTAAGGGATATTGAAAAAAGTCTTGAAAAGCTGAGTGGGAAACAGTTCTAGCAATGATACTATGCACTTTGAAGCTTGATCCAAAGCCTACTGAAGACTTTCCAGGAATCCTTCCTTTGGCTACAGTGGGCTTTGCATCTGGTCCTTGGAGAACACAGAAATATGAATACTGCTTTATTATAACTCCCGCTGCAAGGCATTCAAAATGGCTTTGCATCATGATGTGCAGACTTTCACTGTCTTTCCCATCTCTGCTTTGTCCACTGCCTTGAGGGATTTATTTTCAATGAGAATGTCTATCATCTAACATACTGTAAGTATGTTACTGTAAGAATATATTGCCATACAACTGTTAATGAGGCTCTATGTGATGCTGTCACTGGGACTGATGTAGAAATGAGATGTGTATAATCATCAGAGAAGTATTCTGCACATTCAGTCATAAATAATTAAGAATAACCTGCCTTCTTAGGCCCACTGAAAAGAGATATTGTCATTTAACTCAGGGTTTGGAAGCTTTTGTTTTCCTTTGGTACACTATCAAAAGGCCTTATAAATATCTTGCACTGAAATAATCACCTGAGGATAACTCCACAAACAAACTGATTCATATACCTGTGTCTCCCAGGCAGACACTGTAATTAGGATCATGATCTGCGTGACAAAAAATAATATAGTAAAGAATTGTAATTGCCCACTGGGAGAAATGTGGACAGAAGGCAAATCACAGGAAAATGAATTTAACCCCTTAACTGTTCAAAGAGGACCTTGAGAGGAAACCAACATGTACAGGAACAGGCATGGAGGTAGTCGTGAAATGAGGGGAACGGAGAAATGGGTAGTTCAATGATGAGTTCACTTGTGGATTGAAAAGTGTGGTGAAATGGTATGATAAAAGCTGAAGGCAAAAGAATAGAAAGACTAAGAACTAAGTGGGGCTCTTGACCTTCATGCCGTGTACAAAGGAAGTATTTGAAGTGTGGGGCAGTGTGGTCAGCACTTTGAACAAAGAAGATGAGCTTATAGCAGATGCATTTTGTATGGAATGGAGTATGTGCAATAGAGTTTTGGAGACATTACAGTACTTAAAAGGGCAGATAAAGTGGGCTTAGGTGAAACGCAGCTCAGGCAGAGAGATCATGTAAAGAAGCAGCAAGACCTGGGCCTCATATAGCATGAAAGGGAGTGAAGATGGAGGAGCTGAAGATGAGCCCTTGAGCCGTAGCACAAGTGCTGGTGCATTCATGAAGAACAAAGACTAAGCGAAGTTGAGAACAGAAATAAGTGTAAGGGAGTGGGAGATAACAAGAGGAGACAAGTGACAGATAAAATTTAAGATTGGATTTTAGCCATTTATTTAATGATGCTGTCTTATAACAGTCTCAGGAGAGTAATATATTTAGCTAACTACAGTGATCAACTAAAGGAAAAATGATAGCCTGGGACTCAAAATGAAACATATTTTAATCAGTCAGTAAGCAGAGGCCTTAATTTAGCTGAAGTGAGCTGGCAGATAGAACAGCAGAGCACTACTGAAGGGACCTATTCCTGCGTCTGCTACTAGACTGCTGGGTGATATTGGGCAAATCATTGCTCTGCTCAGTGCCTTACTTTCCCAGTCAGTGTTAAAATCATTACAACAGTAACTGCGGCAAAGAACGTTGAGACTTAAGAGATGGACAGGTGTAAAAAGTGAATCAGGATCAAACAATACTACCATGTAACTGTTACAATTGCCAGCTCCTGTAGTGACACAAGTGTAGCAAAACCATTGCAACTCTCACCCTGTTATGCAATTGTGTTACAGTTTATTAGTTTGACACTAGCTGGTTATTAGTCTAACATTGAGTACCCACTCCTGTTACAAGCTAGCCAAGGCTCCTTCATGAATATCCCTTCATACTATTATAGCCTTTAAGTGACCCAAAAAACAGAGAAAAAGGATAAAATAGAAACAAACAGAAAGTAAGCAAGAGCAATCAGATAAACTCTAGCTCTGGCCATGAGGCCAGCCTCTTCCTTCTCCACTTGAGCAGCTGTCTGAGCAGCAGTCATTCTGCCAGTACTTTTAGCTACAGCAGAAGCATAATGAGCAGGGTTTGCTTTGGGCAAACCCTGCAGGGGTGGAAGGTTGGGATCCAAAAGTTAAAAGAGGGTGGTAAGCGTGCTGTAGGGGACATGCATTCCAGGAGTGGAAGAGGTGGAAGGCATGTGTTCCAGGAGTGAAGGAGAGCTGTAGGAGGGCATGGGAGCCTTACCTATGCTGAGGACTCCAAAACAATCTTCAGCTGCACTGTTGCCAGCACCACAGCCATGTGCTCTGCCTGCCCTAGCTTTTGCTCTTGCAACAGCAGCAACAGGGTGTCTGTGCACCAGGCTACTGCTGTAAGAGCAACACTGTGGGCTTATTCTTGCAGCTGGGGTGTGGACTCTGCAGAGGTGGGGGTGGGGGGAATGATTCTAGCACCCTGCCTAAGTTGGCATCTAGAGCTGGTGCCCCTCTCACCCACCCCTAATCATACTGCTGAGCTCTAGCTAACTTTTGAAGCTCCCAGCAAGTTAACCGGACCTTATTTAAACTTTAGAACTTTAGGCATGTAGCTACATATATGGGATCCCAGGAGCCTAGCTGAGGTTTCTGTGATTCACCCTTTTGGACTCAGCTCTTTAATTCTGCCTGAGGCCCATTTTAGACACCTAAGTTCCGTTGTGAACATTATCTCATTTAATCAAGTACTAAATAAATGCTCAGTAACTGGAGTTACTGTGCAGTAGCACTGGTAAATGCCTTTTTAGTAATGTTACTGTACTGTAGCCTAGTATTACTGCACCGTAGTGTATTAGTACTCTGTGCTGTGACCTGCTACTGCTCACTCAGTATTATTTGGCTTCTGTGCATTTAGCTTCTCATGTAGACATGCCCTCCGAAGCATAACTATTATCCCACTTTTAAGCAGCATTTCTTAGCTGTTTGTATAACCACATCATTACCATTTTATCTGAGAACTTCATAATGTTTCATGCATGTATCCTTAAAGCATACCTACAAAGTCAAGCACTATTTTTATCCAGATTTTACAGAAGACAACAAGAGGCAGAGAGAAGTTTATTTTTGCCTTCTCCAAGGTCCTACAAGAAGCTAGTGGCAACTGAAAAGAAGGCTTCTGTTCAGCTCCTGTATCTTAAGTCCCAGACCATTTTTCTTTCTTATGCTTTCCTCTGCATTCTCCCCCATTCTCTGGACTCTATAAAATGCATTATCTTGTATATTGCCAAGAAACCACATTTGCAGTCTACAGATCATATAACAACTATGTGTAGCCTTTGCCTTGACAGCTGCTTTAAACAATGTCTCTTTTAATTTTACATTGAAAGAGATTATGCTGAAAAGAAAGTGGAAGATTATACACCCGGTACTCTGTGAACAGAACTTTACAGTCATTTTCAAGTGCCTGGCATTGCTGCCAAATAAAGGATGAATATCAGCATGGATTTATGTCCTGATCCAAGCCCAGCTTTGCTTGAGCTGAGCATCTAGCCTTACCTAAGCCTATTTGGGCTTCACAAATTTGGTAGCTCCACACTCAAGTTTCTTGAGGAGTCTGATATGGTAGGGGAGATCAGAGTATGGTGAACACTGATTGACAATACTGAGTTTAGCACATTCAATGATTCCTGTTGGAGAACACAGCTAGTGGTGGTGCATGCCTTTTGAACAACAGCTTAGAGTTACAGCATGCACCCAACCAGTGAGAGATCTGGACTTAGTTCTTTGCTCAGCCTGAGGGCATTCAAACCCACATCTCTCACTTCCCAGTAAAGTGCTTGTCCACCAGGCTATGAGGCAGGCAGGATGAAAGGCATACCTATATCTCCTGTTGAAGTTGTGCCACTGTGTGGGAAAGAATTCGTGAGTTATGGGCAGCTGCCCAGTTTGCCCATGCCTGTGTCCATCCCTGATCATGGGACCAAATGGAGAGCACAGAAGAGAGACCGTGATTCCACAATCCAGAAAAGAAGCATGGGAAGGAGTTCTGTGTTCTGGTTCCTGTATCCAGGCCAGTGCATTTTATCTTAAATAATAATTTAAGATAATAATAATTTAATTTAAGAATAATTGGCAACCTGCAAGGGATTACTACGTGGCCTGTGGGTTCCTGCCCAACAATCACTCCCCACATTGCTTCTGCCACTCTGATGGTGGCCAGGGTCTCTGCATGTGCAGTGTGCGCACACCACACATCTGCACCTGTCTGGACACACCCATGCTATTTTTGTGGCAGGGTCCCAGAAACCTGCAAGGCTTGTGGCTTCCATGGCAGGCAGTCCATGCAGCATGTGGCCCCTGGTCCCTCTGCAGTTGGACATCTCTGGCCTAAGGCAAAAGGCCTGGTGGTTAAGAAGCACCTGGGAAGTGGGACATATAGGTTTGAACCCCTGATGACAGGAGATGACCTAGGACCCAGGCCTCTCACTTCCTGGACGAGTGTTTTAGGAAGCAGGCTCTAACAACTAGGTGGGGGAAACTGAAAATAAAAGGAGTGCATGGAGGCACCTGGAAGTTCAGCTGGTATTGATAAAAAGGCATTCAGGCAGAGTGCAATGAGCACAGTGATTTTAAAGTACAGCTCTGAAGGAAGGTAAGCAGTGGCATCACCACAGGCCATGTTCTTGAGTGACTGTGAGGTGCCATCAATCAGTGTTAAGTGTACTTTGGGCATGTCAGTTAAATCCCTAAATACTCAGTTGTCTAGTTTGAGAGTCCCAAACAGACTCAGTTGTCTAGATGCTGTGCTCTGCTCTGCTCAGCCACAATGGTGGCCTTCTTGACATGAGTAGCTGAACACTGAGACACTTAAAATCAGTTTTCACTACAAAATGTAGGTGCTTAAGGGGCCCTGGGAACCTAGTTAAGGTTTCTTTGAAATTCTCTTAGACTGATGTGTCTAAATTCTGCCTAAATCCAATTTTAGGACCAAGGTTTCTTTGTGTCTCTCACTTTAGGAATCTATCTTTGGGCACCCAAGAATTCTTGAAAATTTGTTGAAAAATTTGACCCAAGATTCAAGGAACAAGAAGAAATTACATAGCATAGAAATAATTATATAGTTACAAAGGATATCTATCTATCTATCTATCTATCCACACACACACACACACACACACACACACACACACACACACACACACACACACACACACACATGAGTCTAGTTACTCTTTGGTGTCTAATTAACAAAGATACTAATCTTCATTGTATATGTTACATGAACATGATGTAAAGGAAGACATTAACTGACTAAAAAACCAAACCCAACAACAAACAAACAAAAACACAAAACGAAAGAAAAGCCCCCCTAAAGCCAAACACCCAACCTTCCCCCAAAACAAACCCTTCTTCTCCTCATTCAACTAAACAGTCTTTTTTTTAATGCTTCTGCATTATTAAACTTCATCTTGTACTTTCTTTTCACCTGAGCTTTCAGCAGAGCGCTCAAACTTGGATTTGGCTTCTTGAATACATGTGGGGAAGGAAAAAAAATTGAACACAGAGGGGCCTGGCAGTTTGGGTGGTATTTAAAAAAAAAGTATTTAGGCAGAGTGCAGTGAGAATAGTGGTTCAAAAATACAGCCCTGAAGGAAGAGCCTCCAGGGAAACAATGGGAAAGGAATAAATAAAAAGAAAGTTATAAATTCATCTATTTGCTCTTCCCTGACCCTTGCTTTTACTCCTCTTCACAGCAACTACACTGGGAAAGGCACAATGCTTTCCCCTGTCACAATATTGAGAAAAATTGAAATGGGGAAGAAAGACCACCAGATGCTTTATTGTCTTAGACGTTTCCACATAATTAGCTGGGAATAAAGGTCCTCTGCATGGTTTCATTGCATTGAATGAACTTGGATATTGCTACACAGTAGTGTGTTTTATGATTCATGCTCTGTTATCCAGAGGCTTTTTGAAAAGTGCCAGCTACTTTATCACTGCCGGCCAAGCCTGGGCCCACAACTTAAAATGCAGCAATGCAAAGTTAACTGTGCATGACAGATGTCCATGAAATTGTTTAACACACACACACACTGAACAAAAAGCTGTCTCTTCCCTTCTTACTCCTCTTTAGGTCTCATGTTGCAGGTTCAATGTCGTTATAAATATAAATAAAATCTGCAACATAGAAAAAAAATTCTGAGCATGTGGAGAAGATTGCAGGTTTCTGCAGTCATTGTGGTCTCTGCTAGTGAACTTTTAAATGACATTAAGTTGTTAGAATCATGCAGCTAGATCATGTATCTGCAAAGTTTGATAACGTGATACCTGCCTTTCATTTTCTTCCAAAACTGCCATTAAACAAGAGACATCCTTGTGTCTCTGCAGCCACTGTCCCAAGACAGAAAGGGTACATGAGATTTGAGACACACTTATTTAAAAATTCCGGCGTGTCTCTCCTTTGCTTACAATAGTGAAACATTGGTATTTAACTGGAATTACTCCTGATTTACATTCTGGCAGACAAGAAGAGAATCAAGCCCCATGGCCATCCATAGTGATTATAACTAAGAGCTCGTATAGAGTTTATAACAATGGGCTGGGGCCACATTTGTTCTATGTGGGGATTGGTCTGCTACCAAGTACCCACCTCTTGGCAAAGCTAGATTTATTTGAGAAGCACTTTCAGATGCCTGAAGCAATTTAGCAAAACACCAGGTCCTTCCTTCACTCAGCTTCCTTTATTCCACAAGTAGCTCCTTTGGTTCCAGTAAGGTATTTGCACATATCAGACTGTGAGCAGGTGTGAAGGCCCACAGAAAGGAGATTCAGGGAAAGTAATAAGCTGGGGCATGGGCAACTGGTGCCTCCTAATACTGGGGGGCACCAGCACCCGATTGCTAACTGAGGTGGGTGGGCCCCCAATTCTGGCCAGTGGCAGAATTGCTGGCTGCAAACCAAGAAGTGCCTCTGGTGCTTCTCTTATGGGGGCATGGACAATCTCAGGGGGTCCACATGCATCCACGTGCACCCCCTATGCATTGCCAATGAGCAGGGGAGAGGAGGGGTGTCACACTCATCCAAATGAAGATGCAGAGTAAATATCCTCTGACCCTGCTTGAAGTTCGTATTCAGAAAAGGAAGAGCCTTTTTCTCAACAGTTTGATGGCTGTTATGGTAGGCAGCAGACAAAAAGGCCTGAGGAAACTTCAGAACAGTCATCAAATGAGGAAAACCATACAATAAAATGGACGGATTTGTTAGGCCATCGAAAAGTATCATACCTGCTAACAAAAAAATAAATCCTTAAAACAGCAAACAAACAAACCAAAAATACCTTTCCAATGATTTCATAACTTTTACAATGAAGAATTCTGGCGTGCATTTAACCATTGGAAGAAACTTTACAACTTGTTAGCATTCAGTAGGGTTAGGGCAATTTACACCAATTTTCAGTTCAGCTTATTGAACCAAAACGCAGCATAGAAGCTTAAGTCCCTGTGAAAACAAATTTGAGAGCAAACTCAATGACAATATTACTAGTTCTGGCATACTCCTTAGTGATATTCTAAAAGAAACACTGGGAAGTTGGATTTAGAGATAAATAAAACTACTGTTAATTCTCTCTTTAACTGTGGCGTTACTTCACCCCTTTGCATCCAAAAGCAGTTACTATATCTGCAAACACAAATTGAACTAATCACAATAGTAATCATTGTGAACTCTGATAATTTATAACTGAAGGAGAAGGATTCTCTTGGCTCTTGTAAGCAATTTCATAGACGGCTCTGTTCTAAGTATTAATGAGATGGGGTATGTATCAGGTAGAGCCAAAAAACATGGCAAGAAATGATGTGCGCTCTGTCTTTATTAGGGGAACCAAATTCCCAGGTCTTTGTAAGTTTTCACTCTTTTGAAGAAGCATAAAATAACTCACTGGGATTCCAATTAGGCCCTGCAGGGTGTTTTGTGTGTTTCTGTGTCTCATGCGTGTGCGTGTGTGTGTGTGTATGCGCATGTGTGTGTGTGGCTGGTGGGTGGCCTGCTCAACATTTTGGTGGATGTTTCATTCCCACCCCTTTTACTATGACCCTGGTCAGGCCACTTTTATGCCAGTGACAGCTTCATGAAGCACAAAACATGGAGCAATACATGGCATGAAATTGGCAACAAAGCCGAGCAAAAGAAGGAACAATTCTCTGGCAGGATGTGATCACAATATGGCTGATTGGATCTGGAAGCAGATGCCAGCATCGGGTATTGTCCCAGTGACTGAAAAGACATGACCCCTGAGATACACAAGACAACGAGGCCTTCCTTATGAACCAAAGGGGGAGGGGAGAAGAGGTGAAACCAATGAATAAATCAAGCAATGGAAACAGGGGAGAAAAGAAAATGCTAAAGAGGACTCTTTATGGGGAAAGGGGGCAGTTCAGTCTGCAATAGCTCTACCTCCCTAGCTAGCTGAACACTGTCTCAGACAATGGCTTTTTAACAGATGGGAGCCTCAGTGAAAGGGGCCAAGTTCTGTGCAGTGGAGAATCCCTGTTTGTTTAGTCTGCTGCTCAGGCAGGTGTCTGCAAAAAGGCAATCCAGCAGGTTAAGTGCCTCCACAGCAGTTCAATACAGGCAGCCTGTGTATGGGAGACAACTGGCTTAACTGGCAGGGGATTGGTCTTGTTAGAATTATTTCGGGAAGTCTGGGGCACGGGAGAAACTGCTGTCTCCTTTTCTAAGGTCCAGTTTTTCCTGTGGTGAGCAGGACTGATAGTAAAGGCATGTCTGTAAACCTTCTCTTTAAAATTACTTCATGATGAGGACACTGCTAGATCATGATATATCACATTTAACAATCCCACACCCAAGTCTCCTTGCAGACATTCTTCTCTTCAATTAGTTTTAAAATAGATTTCTAAATTCTTTCTCTCAGTCCTTCCCTTTAAGCAAACTGTTTAGGGTTTGTTTCGTTTTTTTAAAACCACTGTTTTTAGACTTGAATGTGTCTTATTCCTATGCTAATATTACTATCAGTTTATGAAAATGTCAAAGCTCAACATAAATAGGAGTCCCCTGGCCATTTTACTCAGGGATCGTACCTTCTTCTGTGATAGCAGAAAAGTTTGTTCTGGTCATCTAAGAGGGGAAAAAAAAGGAAGTCATGGATTCCAGCTGGTTAGTATTGATTTTTCTGCAATAAGACTGTGAGGGAAAGATCTAGAACAGTGGTATTACATCATTTTTCACTTGTGGAACTCTAAAAAAATTTTGAATGAAGGTGCGAATTGTAAGTAAATTGTAAATGTGGGAATTCACATACTTTTGATTGATCATAGTCATCATTTATAAAACCCTTAGACATAGTCTGCAGACCCCCCCCCCCGGGGGTCTGTGGAACACAGATTGAAAACCACTGCTCTAGCAAACACACTGGCACATGAAATAACACCTGTGAAAAACTAGGTTCGCAGTACATAAGAAAAGATCAAAAACAGCACAAGACACACTGGATTCACCTTTCTGAAGGGGCTGTTCTCGATCTGGGGGTAAGAAAGTAGTTATTGGATAGGTAACTAACACCAGAAGAACACTGCTATGAGGAAGCTTGCAGCAGAATTACAGACCTAATTATACCAATAAGTGTCTCTGTATAGCTCAGACACAAAAGCTTGACTTTTTAAGTGGCAGACCAATAGCAACATTCTGAACAATGCATCTGGTATGCAAAGAGTGCGTACAGCTTCCTCACATATTCTTGCCTATCCATCTCCCTTTTTACCTGCAAACAACCTCTGCTAATTCTAGCCCTGGGGTTTCTAGAGCACAAACTGTCAACTCTGTCAAACCATGTAGCAGTTTTGTGATGCAAACAAATTCATAGATTCATAGATTTTAGGGTTGGAGGGGACCTATTAGATTGTCCAGTCCGAACCCCTGCCCTGGTCAGGAAAGAGTGCTGGGGCCAGATGACCCCAGCCAGGTGTTTGTCCAATCTCTTCTTAAATACCTCCAAGGAAGGGGACAGTACCAGCTACTTTGGAAGTGTATTTCATATTTTGGCAACCCTCACTGTAAAGAATTTTTTCCTTATGTCCAATCTAAATTTGCTCTCCTTCAGTTTGTGTCCATTGCTTCTAGTTACCCCAATGGATGCCCTGGTAAACGTCATATCTCCTTGTGGAATCAAAAAAAAAATGCCTTAAACTTTGATCATATGAGTTATAAGATGACATAACCGCTCTGTGGGCAATTGCTGGCTCTGTATAGTAGAACAGATAAGGGAAAGTGATCTTTGTAACTCCTCTGCAACTGCTTCACTCACTGCGGCCGTGAAGATAGCAAAAAAAAAAAGTATGTACAACTCTGATTTCCAGGTGCAAGAAGGGAGTGTTATTTCTCATTTTGTCTCCCCCATAGTTCCCATCCTGATAACAGCAAAGCAGTATGAGCTAATGTTTGTTTGTAGCTGCTTTTCCTAGCAAATTCTATTATATGATCACGTGAGTTGTAAGCGACTGTTAAAAAGCATATAAACCTCCTGATTTTGCTCTTGGGGGGGGGGGACCCCTTCCAAGTGCTTGGGAAATCCATGTCACTTTGGGGTCTCCTCTGCAGCTGTAGTTTCATTTGAATAAAAGCTTCTGCTGACCTGACCGAAAAGTATGCTGCGTGTGTTTCCATGACAACTCCTGGTGCCATGACTCAGATCCAGAACATGTTGAGGAACGAGGACTGCGGACTGCCCCCCACCCCGAACCCCGAGGCGCCAAACTTGAGTGGTAAGAGACCTAATTCAAAATCTCTATTGGGGTTTTGGAGGACTGCCCGTAGGCTCCCAACTTGGCCGTGGTAACTGAATCTGAACCTTGTTAAAACAGGTCAGTCTGAACCTTACTGTAGGCTAAAATTTTCTGTCTGATAATCCTGTCTGGTAATGTACATTCTGTTCAGGGAGAATCTGTTTGAATCACCTCCATCCAACAGCACGTTGGGCTTGCAGTTAGTTAACAGAGGCAATGTGGGAGGGGGTCTGGCTTACTGAATGGATGTGTGTGTGTGTATTTAGAAATATGAGCCCCTGAACAGGTCTGGGACTGTGGTTGGGTTCAGCCACCCCAATTCTGCCTGACAGGGCAGTTTTGAAAGCAAGGGGGCCCAAATGGAACCTCATGACCCAGGGGACAGGGCTTTAGAGTGATTTTGTCATTTCCAAACCCCCTGCCCCAGTAGCTTCTGCCAAAACAGAAGGGAAAGGATCCCTTTTGTGTTTCCCTCCCCATTTCCATTTTATGAGCCGGTGTCAGGTCAGAAGCCTTTTGTCTGGCAGTGAAAAACCGCGGGGCAAGGCACTGAGCGGCCTGAATATCCTAAATAAGTGGATCCTACATCTCCCTGTGTGACTGAAAATGGGAACAGGTTAGTCAAAACAGTTCCAGTCCCCCCTAAGGGGACTCCGGTGTACTTTATGTACACACACTATTCTCCCGAGGCTTGCAAGTACCTGGATAAGTGGAATTGGTAGACTAAAGGTGATCCCATGAAGCAATTTCCACAGGAAGGAACATTTGATCAGGATAAAATAGTGCACTTAAGAAGGGCTTTAGAGTCCTGTGGATCCAAAACACCACAAAACCAGTGGGACGTGTTCTTTTATTCGTATGATGAGATGTCCAAAAGGCAGATGGAATCTCAAACTAGAAGTCTAAAAGACTCTCAAGAAAAATTAAAACAGCAGTTAAAAGCTGTTCAGGAGGAATTGGCTGCTCCCCCAAATTACACGCCGGCCACTGCTCCGATGTATCCAGCATTGCCCAGGGTGCCCCCACCGCCGGAGCCAGCAGAGGATATCCTTGACTTTTGTTCGAACCCTGCTCTCCTGGGACTCCCACATCAACAACAACCAGTTCAGCAACAGGCTGCAGCCCAGACTGGGGACCCATTAACTGAAGCTCCTTTGGTAAACTCATCCATGGAGCTTAATAGTCCAGACTCATCCACCATATCTGCCACTCAATCATCACCAGTGTGGCAATTTACTCCTGGGTCACAATCCACCACAGGTGTATTTAGAAGAATGGGAATAGGCACGGAAACATCTCCCATCAATCTTAGATCCCGAGCTGTGCAAGCTTACCCCCAAGACAAATGCCAGGCATTGGCACCAATGGACAAAATATAGTAACCATGCATGCACCCTGGACTCCAGCTGTACAATCTACAATTTAACTCAAAAATTTCCCCAAATCAGGGAAGACCCAGAAAAATTTCAGAAAGAATTGCAGACTGTTATAGATTGTTATAATCCAACATGGGCTGACATTAATCAGCTCATGTGATCCATTTTGCCCAAGGAAACTATTCTGCGTCTATACGCTGCCTGTACTTGACCAGATCAAAACCTAGGGACTGGCCAAGATTTTATTGACAAGAGAAATGCTTTGGTTTGAACAGTTCTCACAATTTGCCTGAAAAGGGCAGACTGGACCAAAATAAATACCTGTAAACAAAACAAAAATGAACACCCCAGTGACTATTTGGAACGCCTCAAACAGGCATTTGAATGATATTCAGG
>JAGPOW010001338.1:76716013-76732722 GCA_030014935.1 Caiman crocodilus | reverse complement strand
TGCATCTAGCTGGGGTCATCTAGACCCAGCACTCTTTCCTGCCTATGCAGGGGGTCGGACTTGATGATCTATTGAGGTCCCTTCTGACCCTAACATCTACGAATCTATGAAAAACCTTGCCTGCCTATGTCCTTAGACCAACATGGTTATAACCAAAAACCTGGCATTCCTACCTGAAAACACTGCACTGCAGCAAGTAAAGGGCTTGATAGGGAACAGGGAAAGGAAATTATATGTAACTCTTTTCTTGAAGCTCAAGTTTGTACTTTCTGGGATTGCAGTCAGGAGAGAGGCTCCATTCTGACCTTTGCCACTGATTTGCTGTGTTATCTTGGGCAAGACCCTTCCCTTCTTTGTGTCCCTGCTTCCCTTCTCACAATTCCCTCTGTTGTCTATTTAAAATGTAAATTTTTCATGTAGGCACTGCTTACCAAACAAGTAAAAGTAATTTCCTGCACTGAAGCAGCAGTCTCGGTTGGGAAAACTTAAGGTGCTCCTACAGAAAATGATACCAGCCAGTGATGGTTCTATGTCTCTTCCACTTTACTTGCCATTAACTTTAGTGCAAACATGGTGCACTCTGTGGAAAAACCAAAGCTGCAATTGCCCAGGGAGTGACCCCTTGGTAGGACAAAGTGGTTTTATTTTAGACTGCCTGGGGTTTGTGCTTCCCACCTCCATCTCTGTGCACAAAGCTGTCTTGCAAATAGGGTGGTGAATGATGACATATTCTGTATGCTGGGTTGCTGCATCAGCACTGGGCCAACTTCCAAGAGACTTGTGGCAATTTTCAAACCAATACTCTACATATTAAAAGGTTTTTTTCCCACTGTGTTCTTTATGTTAAGCAAGTAAAGTTTCTTTTGGCTGAATCTTGTTTATGTGGTACAAGATATTTACCTTGGCACACAATTGCATAAGCAATTGCATCTCTGAGTATGTAGGAAACAGTTATAGCATCAGGGAGGGACTTGAACCAGAAACCTAGAGATGAAGGTCTTCTTAGACTGTTTTCAGCTCTATAACTCCATCCCTGCCCCCATTCAAATGCTTTTGGAACAGAGTTCAACATTTTTCCTTTATAGCATTGAAAGGATGGTGGCACTGCTCCTTCGTGCTAATCTTCCACTTTCACTTAGTTATCTTTGTACTGGCCATTTTTTAAAGGCTTAAAAGAGAGTGTATGTAGTGTTAATATTCATATACATATGTTGATTTACTCACACATTCAAACCTGGAGCTGGTTTTTCTCACATGAAACACAAGAGATTAGTAATTCACTCTCCTTTTCTCTGTAGAAAACTTCTTAATGTCCCTTCAACTTTTATTTTGGCAAAACAGAATCCATTTTTAATGCTAAACCTTTTTTTAAACCAATCTGCTGCTGTCTTGAAAAGAAAAGAATATTGTATCCTGCTTCCATGCAGTCAAACATCTCCCAACCTCTCCTCCATTCTTCCTTTCTCCTCAGTACTCATATTATCACCCCTGAGCCCTAACAACATCTCTTTTCTTTTGACCTCTGTTCTAATACTGTTGATAATACAATGGGTGCACTCTTAACCCATTGATTTTCAACTGATTAAGGGTATTACTAGTTGCAACGAGTGTGGTTGCTGCTCCTGCTGCCACTGTCCCTGGTGCCAATGACCAGTGAGATGCGAGACTGAAAGAATTTGCTTTCATTGTCAGACAGTAGCTTCTCCACTTAAAGTGAATGCAATGATTTAGAAGATTTGCCCCAATCAGCCAGTGATTCTAAATGCATCTTCATTGTAACCATTCAGAGGGACAACATTTGGAGTGAGGACAATGTGTTCATCTGCTACAGAACATAGCTACAGAAATGTGCTTAGACCAGCTATTTTGTTTAAATGAGAAATTATCAAAATCCTTCTCTAAAAGCTGGAAAACACAGAGAAACAATGCACAGATTGAAAAATCCTGGATTTTGGATTTACTTTTATAACTATGCCTTTAAAATTACTATTATTATTATTTTGAAAATTAATGTGAAATTTCACCACTTTTTCTGTATTTTGTGCTTAGAGACATCATAGAATTAAGTCCAGTTAAGCTGTGAATTTGATTTGTTAATATGTAATCCTGTGTGATACAGTAATAAAGTTAGATAGCACAGGAGCAATTATTTTATTTCTTCTTGTACTGGTTTTACAAGGGTACAAGAAAAACTTTCACCCACACACGAGTACCTTTCTTTCAGAAAACACAGGGATGGCTAGTAATTGCTCTCACAGCTTTAAAGCTGTGTTTCTTTCTGATGCCCCCCAGTGGCCAAGGTAGTAATGGTGACAAGATTCAGGCAGTTTCTCTTTGTAGGAATGGAAGGAATAAAGACACAGAGAGCAATTTAAACAACCAGTGAAGACAGGCATGCAGTTTTTGGACAAGAAAGGGTCTGAAATTAGGCTGCAAAACCCAAATCTGGACACACAAATTGGCAACTTGATTCTCAAAACTCCTAACTGCCCCCTCTAGGCCCCTGTATATATGTTTTTAATCAGGCCACTTGGGTGAATCAATAGCAAATTAAGAGGCTAAGTTTGGACACAAGTATTTTAAAACTTTATTCATTCTTTGATATATAACATCTATTGGAGCTCATGACCTGCTATGGGAATTCTTGTGTAACATATTTTTGGAGACTGCAAGATTCCTAGGAGTATCGTTTGCTCTCCTCTAACTGCTAACAGGCATTAATGAATTACATGACTGCAGCTCTGATTCATTCCCAGATCAGGTCCATTCTATGCACTGAATGAGGCAGGTGACCATGGACAACAGTGGTAGTATGTTATTGTGTAATTCCCAATGATACCAGAATAGAGATGCACAAAAGATCCTTTACCAGCTTCTACATGATTGGATTTGCCATTTTCCCATCTTGATGTAATTTCCCTAGAGTTTTGAAAAAATCAGGCTGATAGCCCACCTCCCCACAAATTTCCATCATTTGCAATCACATCAATATCTCCAGGGTTCATCAAGAGGGTTTTGAAACTTAAGCTCCACTACACAGACTACTGCCATGTGAGTGAATGGGGTAACTGATGGGAATAAGAGGTTGTCATCCCCTACCCGGATCAGGGAAGGATGTGCCTATTGTTTCAGTGGGTTTCAGATATATTATGACAGCAGAGGAACAGTGGGAAAGCTGGAGGCAACATTCTCTAGTGGTCATGTACCTTTCTGTCCCTGCTTCCTCACAAGTCTTCTCCTTTGCAACCTCTCTCCCCTAGTCTCTGCCCTGTCTGTTCCCCGCCTAGCTCTTGATCCATTCCGCCTCCCACTCCACCCCATTCTTGCTTGCTTCTCTTTGTCCAGCCGTCCTCATCTCCACCCTTGTGTTCCCCATCCCAGTCCCAATTTCACATAGCGGATGCGTCTACATGTGCAATTTATGCACCTGAATTTTCTCCAAAGAAAATTCAGGCTCATTAAAGTGCTTCTGGGTGCACATCTTACATGTGTGCTGGTATTGGGAGCAAACTGTACCTGAAAGAAGCAGCTCAGTTCAGGGCTGCTCCTGGCCTGCTCTGCCCCCTTGCAGCAACCAGGGGAGTTCCAGGCTCCCTTGGGGGAAGGAGCTGTCCCAGCTTGGGGAGATCAGACCTGGCCCCAAACCCCAGGGGCAGGTGGAGCTGTCCCATCTCAATGGGCACAGCTGCTGGCCAGCCCTGTGCAGTTTGGGACTGTCTTAATCCCCATGGGGTGGGGAGAGCTGTCCCAGGTGTTGCCTTCCAGACATGTGGAGACTGGGACCTGCTCTGATCTCATCATGGCTGGAAGGCAGCATCCTGCCAAACTGGAACAGTTTTTCCCACCCCCTGTGGTCCCCTGCTGCCTAGGCTGACCAGGAGCAATTTGTTTCCACTCAGTATCTACATGTGCACTTTGGCACATTAGTTAATGCAAATTTCTAGTATTTGTATCTACAGGTACTAGAAAATGGTTCACTAGACTAATCTACTGTGCAGTAATTGCTGCACATGTATAGACAGTGATGCTTTACTATACATTAGATTAGTCTAATGCACAGTAAAGCATCTCATGCAGATGCACCCAGCCAATACCACTTCCTCTTACTCACAGCTCCTCATCTAATCTAACCTAATCCTCTCCTCCAACTCCCAGTTCCCCCCTCAACCATGCTTCCCTTGCTGTTGGCCTCCAGTACCTTCTCCCTTCTTATCTTGCAAGTGTTAGTGCCGTTTTTCTTGCTTAGCCAGTTCCAGTCTTGTCCCAGCTACTACCTTGTTCCCCCATGAGATCACAAACTTATTTTCTCTGCCCCCGACACTAGGAGAGCCACCGTTACAGGAGCTGAGGGAATAGTTCTCCTTCAGCATGACAGGAGCTTGAGGGTTTCAACAGGAGGACTCAGGTGCCTGTACACTAATTCCAGGAGCATGGGGAGCAAGCAGGAGGAGCTAGCCCTCATACTTTCCAGTGAGCATTATGACCTAGTAGGGATAATGGAAAACTGCTGGGACTCCTCACATGATTGGAATGTAGCCATAGAGTTCTATACCCTGCATAGAAGGGACAGAGTAGGGAAGAAAGGTGGAGATGTATCTCTCTATGTGAAGGAGCAGTGCAGCTCCTAGGAGGCTAACAATGGCTCCAAAAAAGAACAGCTTGAAACCCTCTAGGTCAAGCTGTGGGGGCGGGGGTAAGGGGCAGAGTTTGCCAGAGAATTGACAGAGGCCACACGTGCATAGGACATGGTCATCATAGGCAACTTCAATTATCCAGACATCTCTTGGGAGGAAAAATCAGCCAAGTTGGATCAGTCACATCCTTCCTGACCTGCATCAAAGAGCTCTTCCTGGCCCAGAAGGTACACAGGCCAACCAGAGGAAATGCTCTCCTAGACTTGGTTCTGGCCAAAGGAGATGACTTGGTGACTGACTTAAATATAGAGGGAAGCCTGGGTGACAGCAACCATGGAACCATCATATTCACTGTACATTGCAAGGCAGACAAATCAGATAGCAGGGCTGAAGTTTTGGACTTCAAATATGCAAATTTCAACAAGCTCAGGTCACTAGTAAGGGTAGCACTGTGGGATTAGGGACCTAAGATGAAAGGAGTGCATGATGAGTGGTCGTTCCTTAAGGACATGATCCTTGAAGCACAAAATAAATCCATTCCTATGCAGAAGAAAGGTACCAGAAGGGCTGGGAAGCCCTCTTGGTTAAAGAGGGAAATCATGGTTCTCCTAAGAAAGAAGAAAGAGGTGTATTAACAATAGAAACTTGGGACGTGCCTCAAGGAGGACTATACAACAATGGCCCACGCTTGTAGGGAACAAATTAGAAAGTCTAAGGCAGCAACTGAAATTGAATTAGCAATGGGAATCAAAGACAACAAGTCCTTCTTTAGGTGTGTAGGGAACAGGTGGAAAACAAACGAGAGTGTAGGGCCATTGCTCAGCAACTCAGGACAGTTGGTTACCAGCACTCAGGAGAAAACTGAACTCCTGAATGACTACTTTGCCTCAGTATTTCACCAGGACAAGGGGAAAATCATGTCAGATAGGGTACAGAATGAACAAGACAGGAATGGCTGCCTTCTTACTATTGCCATAGAACTGGTGTGTGATCAATTAAAGAAATTAGATATGTATAAGTCAGCAGGACCAGATGAACTCCCTCTGAGAGTGCTGAAGGAGCTGGCTGAAATCATTGCGTAATTCTTGGTGAAACTCTTCCAAAATTCACGGTGCTGTGGAGAGGTCCCTAAGGACTGGAAAAGGGCCAGTGTTGTGCTCATCTTCAAGAAGGGGAAGAGGGAGGACCCAGATAACTATAGGCCAGTTAGCCTCACTTCTAACGCAGGAATAGATTCATAGATGTTAGGGTCGGAAAGGACCTCAATAGATCATCAAGTCTGACCCCCTGCATAGGCAGGAAAGAGTGCTGGGTCTAGATGACCCCATCTAGATGCCTATCCAAACTCTTCTTGAAGACCCCCAGGGTAGGGGAGAGCACCACCTCCCTTGGCAGCCTGTTCCAGACTTTGGCCACTCAAACTGTGAAGAAGTTCTTCCTAATGTCCAGTCTAAATCTGCTCTCTGCTAGCTTGTGGCCATTATTTCTTGTAACCCCTGGGGGCATTTTGGTGAGTAAAACTTCACCAATTCCATTTTGTGCCCCTGTGATGAACTTATAGGCAGCCACAAGATCGCCTCTCAACCTTCTCTTGCAGAGGCTGAAGAGGTCCAGGTGCTCCAGTCTCTCTTCATAGGGTTTGGCCTGCAAGCCCTTAACCATATGAGTGGCCCTTCTCTGGACCCTCTCCAGGTTATCCACATCCCTCTTGAAGTGCGGCGCCCAGAATTACATGCAGTACTCTGACTAGTGCCTGTTAGAGGGGAAGTATCACCTTTTTGAGTTTCGAAGCTGGGCTTATTTGGCTTCAGTGTCAGTCCCAGGAAACAGAGGCAGCCTCCTCTCATCCAGCACACAGATCAAGGACTTGCACCCCTGGGAGGAGTCTGGCACAGCCCAGCAGCCCTCCTGGGGGTGTGAGCCCCCAGATCTGTGCCCCATATCAACCCTATTGGCTGATTGTTAAAGTTAGAAACAACTGAAAAAAACAGAGATTCGTAATGGTAATGCTAGAAGACATGAACTATAGACATTATCAGCTTCAAGTGTAATTCCAGACTGTGAAAACTGCTATATTGTATATATATTGTCAGATATACGGATTATACAAATACTTGTTGTGAGGTAATTTTAGAATACATCTGTTATTTTTTATTCAGTCTGAACATGAAGACATGACTTTAGGATAAACGATACCTCAAAGTAGCTGCTTTAAACATGCCCCCCAGCCCTACCCCCAGGAATCAATAATAAAATGTAAGGCCTCAATCTCTGACCCTGTGTTATTCAGGTTAGGGGAGGTGGCTTTAACCCATCTTTGGAGTTTCTTAATCATGATGACTATTGTGTATAGTTGGTTGGTTCTTCAAGACTGTAAGCTGAATCAGTTACTTGCTAACACAGTGGGCTATTGTGGCAGCCAAGAATCACTTGGGCGTAGTGTCTGATGAAGTACATTTCTCTGTATGAAACCTCACGGTCTCTGTACCAGTTAGTCTCTCTCCCTGCCCTACCTGACTTTTAACTAACACTGCTGGTGTGTAGTGAGACATGTGGTTCTAGGTGCCATTATAATGGCTGTACTCCTTCCAATGGTCTCTCATAATGGTGGGATTTTCCTGTCACCAGGTAAGTCAACTTTCCTCAAACACTTCATAGGCCCTGGCAGTGTAAAATAAATGTTGCTGCTGCTGCACTGCTATTAAACCTCACAATTTAAAGGTGAACTGCATAATACTGTCTGGTTTTCTTAAACTTTCAGCTCTTGGAAAGACTGAATTATGAGAATTCTACTGCTTACAACAAGAAAAAACTAGTGCATTTCTAATATTCACAGTGGTAGAGAAAAGCTTGTAGTTATAACCACAATGCAGTCAAATGTCTCAGAAACTAGAAAAGCACATACAAAAAATCATGAGAATGTTTTAAATTTATCTCAACTCTTGATTTTTTTTTAACTTCTGGCACTGGCAACACTGCAGCTGTAATAAGTGAATCAAACTGAGCTCCCTCCCCATATCACTCCAGACCTGAATTGTGAAATTTATCAGAATCTAAGATGACATTTAATTTAAGACGACCCCCCATTAGATTCCATATATGGAAAAATGTATAAGTTTATTATAATTTTCCATGTATGTAACCTAACTTTGGAGAGTTGTCTTACATTCATTCCCCACTGCTGCAGTGGGGCAAGCAGCTGTAGGCGGGCAGTAGGACTCTGCAAAATGGCAATGTCTTGTTTTGGATTCGGCTGTTTTGGAGGGCAGCGATTCATTTTGGATAACTTTGCTGTTTCAACTCAGCTGAATCTGTTTCAGAGTTTCAACGCTGTTTAGGAGATTTGGATCAGTTGGGGAGAGGCAGACATGGCCGGGCGGTTGTAGGATCTTCCATGGCCCTTCTGGCTGTGCCTGCCTCTCTCCAGCATGGGGAACCATGGGAGAAGCCCCCATGGCTGCCCTGCCCAGCACCATCCCCCACCTGGCTGGCCCCAGACTCCTGGCACTTAACCCCCCCCAAATCCTGCACTCACTGGCTCTGGCAGTGGTGTTCAGGGACTCTGAAGGCTCATGGCAGAGCTCCCACCATGCAGCATAAGGCAGTAGGGGACAGCAGTGATTGCCCCCACCCCAGCTTGGCATCGCATGGGTGCAGCATGGCTCAGTGGGGTGCTGTGCACCATCTCAGAGCTGGTACAGTCACCCAGAGCCTAGCACCATTCAGCCCTAGTAGCCCCAGCTCCCAGGCAGCACACAGTATCCTGTCGAGCTGCGCTGCATCTGTGCCATGGGGCAGCTGCCAAGTGGGTGCGGTGATCCCCACTGTCCCCTGCTGCCTTGCACTGTGTATGGGGGCTCTACCATGAGCCCTCAGAGGTCCTGATCACTGCTGCCAGAGCCAGCGAGAGTGGGGCTCCCCCCCAATTCCCAGACTTCTGGGGCTAGGTGGGGGGGAATTAGGGAGTGGGAACAGCACAGAGGGGCTCTGCCACATGGCCCCAGAGCCCCCATAGCTCCTGCTATAGCCGATGAGTGTGTGGGGGGGGCAGGGGGGTTAAGTGCTGGGAGCCTGTGGCTGGGCAGGGATGGGGCCATGCAGGGCAGCCATAGGGGCTTCTCCTGCAGCTTGCCCAGATTTCACGGTAGCAAGTTTCGGTCCTGCACTGCAAATTTGCAGTTTAGGGCACATTTGAACATTACCCACATGCAGTTTTTGGCACCGCAAAGAGGTTTGCAGCACCTCAAACCACACATGCCTGCATGTCTAGACATAGACATGGAGTCTCTTAGATTATTTTAAGTAGGGAAAAATGGCTGCAAAAAACAGCATCAGCCATGATTTCCCATGGAATCAACCCAAAAAATGTTTACTGGAATACAACTATTCAACTTAAATGTAATACTTAAATTTATAATAATACAGTAACATATATGAAATTTCCATGGAATTTGCTATTTAATTATGTAGTTTTCGCCTCTCAGCTAATCAGCAGTGAGGGGTGGGACCACTCTGAAATGTACACATAATTGGGTTTGTGCACTGAAAACAGACTAAAGAAACCCTTTGTCTTGCCAGTTTAAGTAGTTCCCTAATTATAAGGCAGTTTTTGTCTGCTTGGGGATCTAACATACTAATCTTCTTTGATATTTCCTCCTGCCAAGGACCATTCTGCCTGGGATTGGAAGCCATGTTGCTGTCCTGGCTTTATAAGCATATTTTCTGTGAAGGCCTGAATATACTTTGGCTCTTTGCAGACTACATTAAATGTGTATGAGCGCTTACAAGACTGCATGGCTTGTTCAGCAAGGAATGGTCTCCTCATTTCTTATTTTTGTGCAAGAGATTTAGTGCACACTCCTTAATTTAAATGTCAGACTGTGAACTGTAATTTATTCCCATAAAATGAACAGCAATAAAGTCAAATATATTAAGCTCTGGCTGTAAGAGCTCAGATGACAATTTATAAATAAATAAATAAATAATATCCCAAACCCCACACCACAAAGGATGAGTTATCATTACTCACTCAAGTGCTTGATTCAGAGCTTGTGAAACTACTCAACAACTCTGTTAAAAAATAAAAAAGCCCAAACAAAAGCAGCATGTTCCTAATGTTACCTCTCCATAAATCATTTCTACCTTTTGTCCCTCTACGACTTTCTTCTCTGAGGTCCTAAGTCCTCTGTCACTGTTCCAGGGCTCACTGGGCTTGGTTCTCATGGATATCAAAGACCTCATCTACATGAGACACTTTACTGCACATTAGACTAATCTAATGCACAGTAAAGTGACACCATCGATGACCAAAGTGCAGATATAGACCCTGACTGAGAGCAATTTGCTCTTTGTCAGCCCAGGCAGCAGGGGGTCTGATGTCCATGCAGCTGGGAAGGATCTGACCTGGAGCTGGGGCGGTTCCCCTGACGCCCCAGAGCCTAGCCCTGATCCCTGTGCCCTCTGCCAGCCCAAAGCTGGCACCACACCAAGGGGAGCCTGGAGCTTCTCTTGGCCACTGCAGGAGGAAAGAGCAGGGCAGGAGCAGCCCTTCACTGAATTGCTCCCATTGGAAGCAAGTTTGTTCCCAAGAGGTACATGTTCAGATGCAAGCTCAAGTGCATTTTAATGCACATAAATCTTCTGTTCAGAAAATTCAGATGCTCTAATTGCATGCAAGTTAAAGGGGCACAGGTGTAAATGGGTATCAGACCCAATTCAGCTCAGCAAGCAGTAGGAGAGTACTTGCACAAAACAAGCAGAAGGGAAGGTCTTTCTCTTGAAATCTGTTCTTTTCTCTCTTTGCTTTACCAAAAATGGAAATATTGAAAGCCACTCATACTTGGCAGCATAGCAAAGGTCTGTTATGAATCTATCAAATGGACAAGTTCAAATCACCATGTTAAAGTAGCCATTGTAATTACCTTAATTTTCACTGTAAATATAAAACAAAGGAAGGATGGTTTTCTGGGTCAAGCCATGGTGGGCAGGAGGTCTGCCTCTCATCATCTGTTTGCCTGCTATAATACAAAAATATAAAAGACAGCCCTAACTGTGTCTCCAAACATTTTTATATTTATATGTAGTCGCAATTACATTCTTTCACAGATGATATTACAAGTGTAGTTTAAGACCACTAATTCTTTGTAGGAAGACCACCACCATTTTGTTCTATGCAGGTGTAACAGGGCAGCATGGCACTGAGGGCAACAGGAGCTCCCAGCTTTTGGTCCAGCTGTACTGCCCGCTGGCTGGAGCTCCACTGAATGAGTCAGCACCCAGGGCTGTTGCCCTAGTCAACACACCTGAGTTAGAGTGCGAGTCCTATGTTTGTACAGTCCTAAAATGTCCCATCTTTCACTGAGACTCCCAAGTGCTACCACAACACAATGAAACAACAGATAATAATAATTTTGAAGTTAATGATTTTTTTGGTCTTAGGTATTCAAATTCTGTTTTATACAACATTTTATAAATTGCTATGCTAAGAATCAAAAGTAAAACTCCTTGCCCTCAGAGGTAAATACAGTGCATCAAACATATAGCAATAGCAGGGCTTTGAAGTTAATCTGGGATATAAGCCCTGTAATATCATCTCATAGTTAAGCTATAATGTCACTGAGACAGCGTGGGCTCCCTGGGGCCGCCTGCCTGTCTTGATGGGCCAACTGCCTGCCTATTCTCGCCTGCCGTGACTTGATCTTAATTGGTTCATAAAAAATCTTCCATAAGCGGGAGGCTGCCCATTTGAGCCCCGATGCCAAGGGGCATTCTCTGTGGCTCCTTCTACCCCAATACCACAGCCCATGCCTTGCTGATGTAGTAGATGTTGGTGTGTCAAGCGCTGCCCGCTCTCTGGTGCTTCTCCCAGCACTGCCTGCTCTCTGGGGCTTGCTGCGCCCCGCTAGGGCTCTCGAGCGCTGTCTGTTCTCTGGGGCTTCCCAACAATCCTGTCCCCTCTCTGGGGCTTGCTGCGCCCTCTCTCAAGCGCTGCCTGTCTCTCTCTGGGGCTTCTCAACAATCCTGCCTGCCTCTCTCAGGCTTCTCAGAGGTTGCCCCCTCTCAGGGGCTTGCTGCTCCCCTGCTGGGACTCTTCCTATGCCCCTCTCCAGGGCTGGGGTCCACACACCCCACTAGCTGCACCCTCACTGACACCTGGATCCCCACACTACAGCAGGTCTCCTATGAGGCCTCCTCCATCCCCTCACAGCCTCACTCAAACCACCAGTTTAATACAATCACTAACAACTCAAAACATAAGCCTCCTGGCTATGACTTAACTCCAGCAGCCCACCAGCCCAAGCAACATTCACTCCTACCAGGGGCCCTTCCATTCTCTGCTGTGGCCTCTGCAACCAGCTCCCCCTCTCCCTCCCCAAGTAGAGAGCTCTTTTCTTTTTAGTAGCTAGCAGGGAACTGCCCATCTGGGCTTGGCTCTAGGCTTTATAAGAGCCAGGCCCTGCTCCTTAGGATCAGCTGGCTCTCCTTAGTTGCCCTGGCAACTTGCAGCTGTGCTCATTATCTCTGCTTTTATACAAGTGGTGGGCACCTACAGTGCCCTGCCACAGTCACTATTGATATAAGGCTGAGAATTTGAACAAACCTGATTTTTAAAAAAAGTGTTCAGAGGCAGCATGGAGATACTGGGTGCATCTACACATGCAGTTAATGCTATTTAGTCTTACTGTACAGTAAATTACTGTGCAGTAAATCAGCCCTGGGGCAGCATCTACACATGCATCCAGATTATCATGGCCATGTGGTATGGGGTGCCACAAACACATCTGCAGCACAACATATTGCACAGTCAGGCATTCTCTGTGCTGCTAGAGCACGCTGCCTGTGCATGCACTGCTCTGGTTTTTTTCCTGTGGCTTTTTTTGATCCCTGGGTATGTTCAGCCTGGCATGGGGCTCCTGGGTAGGCAGGCTCAAGCTGGAAGAAGTCTCCATGGGGCCAGTCTCAGTCTGGTAGGGGTCTCTGGCAGGGATAGTCTCAGGCCGGCAGGGGACTCTGGGGGGGAGGGCAGTCTTATCCTGGCAAGGGTTCTTGGTGTGGGGGGCAGGCTCTGCCTGGCTGGGGATATTGTCCTGGGAACTTGTGGTGAATTCATCATGGATGCTCCCCACCCTCCCTGCAGCAGTGATGCACAGGGCACTGTGACAAAGTGATCATGGACAGCCTCCTCCCTGACCCCGCTGCAGTAGGGTGCCTGGGTGACTGCTCACAGACCTCAGGCCCACAGCACACACTCAAATCCACACTCACTCTGGGCAGTTTCCACTCAACAATCTTTATTTCCCTCCACTATAACACACTCCCTCTCATCCTCCCTCCCTAATAACAGTCCCCCAGTCCCCACCCCCGCAAGCCCCAGTGCTTACCACCAACAATAGACCCTCTTCCCTGTGCAACTTTTTACAAGAGTGTGGTTGGTCCAGCATCAAGGGGCAACAGTGGGCTGGAGGTGCGTATGGTGTGGAGTCTGGGGAGAGGCATCTGGCACCCTGACCTCTGGTAGCACAACCATGGGTGTGGACATTGCAGCAAGGCTGGTGGGTCAGAGGCTCAGCCAGGGGCTCAGGTGTGTGCTGTCCAGCTTGCTCCCTGTCCTCCTCAATGGGGCTGGGACCAGCAGGGCCTGCAGACGCGACTGGCCCAGTGGTGGCCATTTCCTGCTCAGGGGCCACAAGGTGGGCAGGTGAGTGGTAGCTAGCAGCCTGAGTGGGTGGCCTGGCTGATGGGGGACCCAGCTCAAGAGCTGGGGCAGGTGACCCTGACCCCTGAAGGTGCTGCTGGACCTCCTTCCAGGCCCACTGCAGGGCTTGGTACAGGGCAGTGGGTAGCTACCAGGTGGCAGGAGGGGCTGGGGCTGGGCACTGGACAGCAGGCAACCTGAAGTTGACCACCAGGGCCAGGACAGTGTTTCACACCCAGCAGTCCTTCTCCATGGCCTCCAGTGCTCCTGTGCCTCCAGCCTTCTCTTGAAGAGGGCAATGTGCCTCTCCTTCTGGGCCAGGAGCCTGTCCTGGAATGTGCAATCCTACTGGTCCCTCTCCCACTTGCACGCAATGTCCTCGTCATGCCAGGCCTGTGAGTCTGCCAGCTGCTCCTCTGCTATGGTGACCACAGTTCAGCAGGAGGGTGTGGTCTTGAGTGTGCCGCTGGCAGAGGCAGTGAATGAGAAGGGCACTGGCTGGAAATGCTGGCATCCCTGAAGATACATTACTGGCGGTGGCTGCTGCCTCTCCTCCATGTGCAGCTTCTGGACCCACAGAGCAAGGACAGAGAGGCTCTTTGTGAGAGTTTGCAACATTTCAGAGATAACATGTAGTGCACCAAGGGGATGTGCACTGCTCAGCTTCAGATTGGGGCTCATGAAGGCACAGGTGTCCAGGGACCATGGTAGGTTGGTCAGGTGGCCTCTGTCATAGGCAGCTGCTAGCCAAGCCCTCCATCCCTGCTTCTTCCACAGGGGCAGCGGCTGCGTCCATGGTCCCTGGGAGTCAGGATGTGGTCCAGCTGCTGGACAAAGGGCATAGTCCTGACAGCCCCAGACTGTCAGTTGTGGTCCGTGATATGGACCCACTAGGCCCACAAGGCCTTGACCTTTATGTGGCATTGTTGCATAGACCATTGGTGGCTGTGGTCCCACATGTGGACTGCTATGGTCCCATATATGTGGATGTTCAAGTGGCCGACTTGGGCAAACTGGCTCTGCACCTCAGTCTTGCTCCACAATGTGATAAAGTCTGCAGTCTCTCCCTCTGTACAGTTGGGGCCCCAGGACATTGTTGTGGATGACCTTGGGGGCTCGGGTAGAGAGTCTAGGTGCCACTGGGGCTTGGCACATGCCTGCAGCAGAGGGTCATGGTGCCTGGGAGGCATCCAGGTAGTGGGCCAGGCCCCAGGAACCGGAGCTGGGTTCTGTAGGCCTGCTGCAGCTGGCACAAGGCCACTCCTCTGACACCTGATGCCTGGGAGCTGGCAGCAGCTGGCACAGGCTCTGGGGTCAGGCCAGGGGTGTAAAGGCCAGGCTGGGACAGACAAGGAACTGTCCCTGCCATGGGGCTAGAGGAACTCCCAGCTCTGTGACTCTGCCCCAGGCAAGAGGCTAGGACCCTGGTGGTGTGGCTGACAAGGAGCAAATTTGCTCCCAGTCAGTGTCTACACATGCACTACTGTGGAGCATCTACTGCACAGTTAGCTTACTACTCATATTTTAAGGTAGTAACTAACTGTGCAGTAGACTAATTTACTTCACAGTAAATATCTGCATATGTAGATGGTGATGGTTTACTGCACAATAGATTAGTCTACTGCACAATAAAGCATCTTGTGTAGACATGCCCACTGAAGAGCAAAATTTAATCCCATGTTGACCTTCATGAAATTTATGAGAGTAGAAGATTCACATGATGGGATTAAATTGGGAACAGACAACTAGAACTGAGAAGATTCAGCTGAAGATGGAAACATCAGAAAAACCTTTGAAAACTGGTCCAAATACCAAACTTGAGATGTCACAGAGACTAAGAGTATGGCCACATGGTCATCTGTAGTGCTACAAAAGTATCTTGGCACTTTGTAGCACTACAAAAATGTAGCTGTATGAGGGTGCATAGTAGACCTGTGAAAAGTGGCTAATATTTGTTCGGATTTGGATTCGGTCAATTTGGAGGACACTGATTTGATTCAGTGATTTGAATCACTGTCCTGAATCGATTCAGCTGAATCTGATTTGGAGATTTGGCTGCTGCTGAATTAGCTGAGTCTCTGAATCAAATAGGCCCCATCCCCTGCCCTCTCTCCCAGCCCAATGAATGACTGCCTGCATGGGCCCCAGCGTCCTGGCTTTTTTTTTTTAAAAAAAAGCCCTGCATTCAGCAGCTGGTTAGTGTGGGACTTTTTATTTATTTATTTATTTTTAAAGACCTGGGATTTTATTGGATTTTATTTATTGGTTTCCCAATTCGGAGATTCGGCCACTGAATTGGGCTGAATCTACTCCGAATCAAATCAGCACCCACAGTTTCACACAGCCTTAGTGTATAGAGTTTCTAACCCCTGTCAGGAGAGGTACAAAATCACCTCAAAGGTGAGCTCTCCAGCTGGAAGTAATAGCGATTTTGCTCTTTTGTTCCCATGCCCTCATGAGACCCAAACATTGAACACTTGCCTTGATCAGCTCACAACTGCTGAAAAGCAGCAGCTTCCAAAGACAGACATCCACCTTATAGGGATGGCAGAAGCAAGGAGAACTGCTCTGTCTGAAACTGTTGAAAAGAGGGGGGAATTGGTGTTCCTTGCTTGAATAGTCCCAACCCTCTTTGGCACTGTTTAAGTGGTAAATGTAAGTGGCTTCTGCTTGAACAGTCCCAGAGAGAGATGGCATTGTTCAAATGGCAGTGATAGCAGGGTCATTGTAGGATTCCTGAGCTGCTGGATAGGGTATCAGGGAACCAGACACTCTACTTCCCTCCCATTCCCTTGGGGAGAGAGGAGAAGGAGAGTGGGGGAGTGCGGGATGCTGGGGATCCCAGAGACTCCTTTATTGCCATGTGTAACTGTATAGGTGTTATACATAGCACTATAAAATGCAGCACTGTTGAGAAATTTCTCTTTGAAAATCCTAATATTTGTAGCACCAGAAGTCTGTAGTGTTACAAACAGCATGAACAGTTTTATGCTTGCTTTATGTAGAGCTACAAGGGTGTGTTTAGCACTAGAAATGTAACACTTGTCCATGACCTAAAAGGAACTATTGAGCCTCCCTGGCTCTCCAGGGACCTAGCAGACCTCCTGAGGCTAAAAAGAAAGGCCTACAAAGCATGGAGGATGGGAGTCACTTCCAAGGAGAATTATTCTGCACTGGTTCTGTAGGAAGCATACCAGGAAAGCCAAGGCTGCAACTGAACTCCAACTAGCTTTGAGCATCAAGGACAATAAAAAGTCCTTTTTCAAATATGTGAGGAGCCGGAGGAAAAGCAGGGGCAACATTGGACCCCTGCTGAACCAGATGGGGCAACTGACAACTGACACCCAGGAAAAAGCCAACCTATTAAATAGGTACTTTGT
>JAGPOW010001338.1:76703437-76713437 GCA_030014935.1 Caiman crocodilus | reverse complement strand
TATACTACCACAAAAGGGTCCTTTTGGAAAAAAAAAAGTTTTCTTTTCATTATAGGAGTAGCACAAAGAAAATGTAGCAGGAATGAGGCTCTGGCTCAAAAGTTAAAATGTAATTATGCTATTTTAAACATACAAAGTATTAAACCAGGGTTCTCTAACTGTACATTTACACTTGAGGAACTTTGCTAAAGCACAGGTTTTAAGATATTTTATTGAATCAGAAAAAAGCAAAGGTGGCTTTATAAATGACAACTGCTAAATGCTTTATATCCAGCTGTGTATTGCATATATACACCCTCATCACAGAGGCAGCCTTACCCACTAGGACACAACCCATATCATGTGCACAGAGCTGCACTTCAATCTAGTATTTAAAACAAAAATCCAGATCTGCTTGTTGGCTAGCCACCAGGTATGGATGTGTGCTTTTACGTCCCGATGACATCCACTGGCCCCCTCAGGGTGACTGCAACCTGGTTTGGTTGGTCTAGGTGGGATCCAGTGCTCTCTCTTCCTGCCTGCCATGCCTTTGATGTTTAAAAGATATTGAGAAGGAGGTGGTGACTACCCATCTCCTCTTAAACTGACCAGCTTCGGAAAAGGGATGGCAAAAAAATGACCAGCCCGAAGCAGTTTTCTTTTCACCTTTTTTTTTCCTTTTATTTATTGTTTGCCTTTTTTTTTCTGGGAAAGCTGAAGAGGTTTTTGGTCCCGGGGTAACTGGGTTGCAGGCGCCTGCTCAGGGCTTGTCGGAGGCTTCCCCGAGGTTCCGGGCTTTCCCTGCACTCTTTTCTAATTGCGGCTGCGCCCGGCTTAGTTGGCAGCGTGACACCACTTAGTGAGTACAGGAACTCCTGTCTGCAGCTGAATGGCAGGAGGGAAGGTTTTCTCTGTCCTTCTCACTCTGGAGGCAAACGATCTGCCGCTTTAAATAAACGAAGAAACAAGGGAACAGAAAACAGAGCCAACTGCTTGGAGCAACTGCTTGCCTCCTCCACCTTCCCCAGGCCTCTTATCCTTATCTTCCTTCTTACCCTCTTCTTCACTCCCACAGTGGGAACGCCACTGCTTCTTCAGCGCCCTCCCAGACGCCTACCCTGACATTGGAGCAGTCTTGGGCTCCCCGGCTCCATTCTCCTGCCACTGGCTTCCCTCCTTCTCCAGCTCTGTTCATGGCCCCTGGATATTGCCCCAGTTGCGGATTCGCACCAATCTGCTTCACCTGCTGAGGTGGTAAAGACAGGCAGGGCGGATAGGGAGCTCCTACAGCAGCATGGATGTCTCAGTCCGGCGAGGTCTGTGCTCCTGTTTGGGGTGTGCCTCAGGTAAGTGCTGTTTGGGTCCTCACATACCCCCCCCCCTTAACTCGCCTTTGGGTGCACTTTCTTCCTGAGGCTTCCATACGATGGGACGGGCCCTTGTTGCCCCAGGTTCCCCTTTGTCTTTATCCTTGTGACATCTTGAAAGAAAGTTGGCAACAAGGTTAGTCCTTCCTGGCTTATAAATGATCTTAAAACTGAAGGGCTGCAAAGCCAGAGCCCATCGAGTAATGTGTGCATTGTCTGTTTGTTTAGTTCTCAGCCACGTTAAGGGTGTGTGATTGGTAAGAAGGGTAAATTCCCTCCTGAGTAGTACTGAAAGTATTCAATGCCTCACTTTATGATGAGGCACTCCCGCTCGACTTTGGCATACCCTCTTTCTTGTGGGTTCAGCTTTTGGCTGTCATAGGCCACAGGCCAGGAGGCTTCATCAATCTCCTGGGACAACACGGCACCTAGTGCACATTCCAAAGTATCCGTCTACAGGATAAAAGGCAATCCAAAACTTGGGGTTTCTAATACTGCCTTATGGCAGAGGGCCCTTTGGTTTGTTCAAATGCAAGAGTACTTTCTGTGCTCCACGAGAACCTCCCTTCCTTCCTTGCAACAGGTCAGTGAGGGGTGCAGTGATATCGGCAAATTTAGGTGTAAATTGCCTGTAATATCCTGCCATATTTTTCCAGGAAAGCCCTCAACTGCCTGTGGTTTTGTGGCTGCTTGAATCGGTACAGGACTTCAACCTTATCTGCTAAGGGTTGGACTTGCCCTCGCCCTACCAAACCCACCAGACACTTGGTTTCTGACTTCCCCAGGACGCACTTTTTTGGATTGGCCGTCAGTCCTGCTTGACGTAACTCCTGCAGCACTGCTCTCACTGCCACTAGGTGTTCTTCCCATCCTTGGGTGTAGATTATGATGTCATCTATATAAGTGGCCATGTATTGTTGGTGTGGTGCCAATATCCAATTGACCAATCAGGTAACAGCTGAAAGGTAGCAGCTGCTCCATGCAACCCAAAAGGCATTCTCTTAAATTCATACAAACCCCACAGGGTTGCCAAAGGCTGTTTTGGCCCTGTCCTCCCTCCATAATGGCACCTGCCAATACCCCTTTGACAGATCCAGGGTGGAAATGAATTGGGCTTGTCCCACTCTCTCAAGGAGCTCACTAATTTGGGGCATAGGGAAAGCATCAAATTGGGAAATGGCATTCACTTTCCTAAAATCTATGCATAGTCACATGGACCCATCAGGTTTGGTAACCGCCACAATGGGACTTCGCCAAGGGCTACATGATTCTTGGATTATTCCCTGTTCCAGCATCCTAGTGCAGATGGCCTCGTGCCGATATTGGGGAATCCTTCTCCACTTCTCCCCGACAGTTTTTCTGGAGGTGTGACTATGCTGTGGGTTATCTCCTTTGTGCACCCAGGGGTTTCGCTGAAGACATCACAAAACTCATTCACCAGAACCCTCATCTGGCACTATTGCTCAGGGTCAAATTGGGGTCAAACTGGGACAACTGGGTTACCAGCCCCTAACTCCACCCTCGGGCCTAACTCTCATCCAAACTTGTCCTCCAGCAGGGTAGGAGTAATTAGTAGGCCTTCCTGCTCCTGCCATTCTTTAAACAAATTAACATAAACTTATCTCTCCCTTCGTGCCCCTGGTTTATATACCTTATAGTCTATGGGGTCTACTTGATGTCTACCTTGAAAGGCTTCTGTCAACTCCTCGTAAGCTTGTTCTTGGTGTCAGGGAGTAGCACTAAGACCTTTTGGCCGGGCCGGAGGGTCCTCTCCTGAGCCCTTTTGTCATATGCAGACTTCTACATTTGCTGGGCTGCTCTAAGACACTCGCATGCTAATTCCCCTGCCCTCTGTAGGTGCTGCCACATATTCTGCACATATTCAGAAGTGTCTAGCTCCTCTCTCTGTCCAGCCTTCCACCCTTCCTTGACTAGGTCTAATAAGCCTCTGGGCTAGTGTCCACACACCAGGTCACATGGGGCACCCCCCTAATGACTGGGGGGCCTCTCATGCTGGAAACAATACTGGCAGGACCATCAGGTCCCACTGCTGGGGCTCTGTCTGTACACACTGCCTCAACATGTTTTTCAAGGTCTGGTTGAACCTCTCTACCACCCCATTAGAAGATGGTAGATGGTTGTGCAGAGATGTTTGATCCACAACAGCCTACAGAAACTTTATATGATGCCTGACATGAAATTAGACCCCTGGTCAGTGATGATTTATTTTGGAATGCCTACCCGGGCAATCCATTTCATAAGTTCTTCTGCTACCTGGGGCCCTGTGACTGGCCGCATGTGAATTGCTTCCAGGAACCTGGTCATGTAGTCTATGATGACAAGTAGATACAGGTGGCCTGCTGAGCTCTTAGAAAGGGGGCCCACTATGTCCATCATCATCTGCAAAAAGGGGACCTCAACTATTGGCATGGGCTTGCTCTAGCCTATCCCCACTGACTCTTTGGTAAGCTGGACAGGTCCGACAAAAATTTTCCACCTGCTCATATAATTCAGCCCAGAAACACCACCTAGTCAACCTGGCTTCCATTTTGTGGTATCCCAGGTGTCCCCTGCAACAGGTTTTCATGTGCTAGCTTCAGGAGGGGAAGTCTAAACCAGGCAGGTATCAGCAGCTGAGCTATCTTTGCCCCCTTCCTGGTGGACCCTGTTTCACCCAATACAACAGCCCATTTCTAACCTCAAATCAGGGCGCGTGGGCATAGCGACCCGGGTCCACTATTTCTTCTTCCACCTTTGCCAGCTCAGCTTCTCATATGGCCTGGAATTCTCATTCCCCCTCTTAGGCCTCCCGGAAGGCTTGGTTACTCACCAGCTGTTCAAGATTCAGGTCCTTGGTGGGATCTCTGGCCAGACTGACCTCTCCTATGTCATTCCTCCTCATCACAGTAAGGACTTCATAAAACTCCCACCAATCCTGCCTAGAAACATGGGTCCCACTCCAATCCAACTGACATTTCTCGGGTGGTGCTCAGTATTGTGACTTGATAGACCTTCTGGGGGGTAAAAGGTACTGTGCCCATGCGTACATGTCATCTTCATGGGGGTAGCCTTCTGGATACAAGTGAATGGAGCCAGCTTGCTTTGGAACAAGGTGTGGGAACAGCCTGTGTCGATAATGGCCTCCAACCTTTCACCCCTGACCCGGGTGTCAACCATTGGGTGGAGTCCAGGGCCTCCCAATGCACCTCTTCCCACACTACAATCCATAGACTCGATACCTGCTGAGTCAACTGGGCCAGATGATCCACTCAGTTCTGCAAACAGCAAATGCATTGTTCGGGTGGGGGTCCAAGACACATAGACACAATCCCAGGACATGTGTCCCACCTTTCCACACTGGAAGCAAATCAACCCAGTGCTGTTAGCCTTCCTGCCTTCCCAGGCTTCCTGGTTCCCCAGCTTGGCAGGGTCATGAGGTCTCAAGTGTCCTGCTGCTCTTGGGTTTTGGTCCTGTGGCCTCTCCCCCCGGGCACCACAAAAATTCTTGGCTAGCTGCAACACTTGTATCGAAGACCCTGGCCTGTGACAATGGACGCACCTCTGGGTCTCTTTGTCTAGACCATTCAGGAACTGCTCTAGCAGAATTTTATCATAAGTTTCATTTTTAGGGCTCTCTCTGGGTTTCAATCATTTGGAAGCCACATCAGCGAAATGCTGTAACAATGGCCATGGCTCCCTTGCTGGGCAGTAAGTTTTGGGGTTGATGTCCAAGCTATACAAAATCTCCTTCATGACCTTGTCATAGTACCTGGCTTCCTCCCATGGCATGTATCCGTCAGCTGCTTGTGCTTTCTATATTAACAACACCCCAAGGTTTCTAGCCCACTGTGATTTCTCTAATCTGGCCACCAAGGCCATCCATTGAAGCTTTCAAGGAATGTCTTGGGATTGTCATCTTTGGGATCCTTGGTTCCACCGCGATCTGCTGTTGCCACGCCTGCTGCTGGATCCAGGTTTATTCCAAGGCCAACTGCCATGCCGATTGCTGCTGCTGGAGAATTTGCCCCATTAGATGTAGTATCTGCTAGACCGGGTCCATGCTGGCCACCACCACTGCCATGGGGACTTCCAGCCTTTTTATTTCTTCTTGACTGTCATCGAAGTTCCCGGCCAATGCACCAAGTTGTCAGGTAGCCACCAGCTATGGTTGTGTGATTTTACATCATGATGATATCCACCGACTCCCTCAAGGTAACCGCAACCCCATTTGGTCAGTCTAGGTGGGGTCCAGTGCTCTCTCTTCCTGTCTGCCACAACTTTGATATTTAAGAGGTATTAATGAGAGGGAGGTGGTGACTACCCACCTCCACCTAGACCAACTGTTGAGTTCCACACCGGCTCCTGAAGCTTTGGAGAAGGGATGACAAAAAAACAACCAGCCTGAAGTAGCTCTTTTCTTCCTCCTTTTTTTTTTCTGGGAAAGCTGAAGAGGTTTTTGGTCCCAGGGGTCCCCTCAGGGCTCGTCGGAGTCTTCTCTGCAGCTCCAGGCTTTCCCTAAGCTCTTTCCTAATTGCGGCCATGCTTGGTTTAATTGGCAGTGTGAGACCACTTAAGGAGTATGGGAACTCCTGTCTGCAGCTGAATGGCAGGAGGGAAGGTTTTCTCCATCTTTCTCACTCAGGTGGCAAACGATCCTCCACTTTAAAGAAACAAAGAAACAAAGGAACAGAAAACGGAGCTGAGTGCTTGGGGTATCCACCTCCTCCACCTTCCCCCAGCCTCTTCTCATCCTTATCTTCTTTTTCCCCCTCTTCACTCCCGCACTGGGTTTGCCGCCACTTCTTTAACACCCTCCCAGATGCTTACCCTGACATTGGAGCATTCTCCTGGCATCTTGGGCTCCTCAGCTCCGTTCTCCTTGACTCTTGCCTCTGGCTTCCCTCCTTCTCCAGCTCTGTTCCTGGCCCCTGGATATTGCTCCAGCTGTGGATTCACACCAATCCACTTCACCTGCTGAGGTGGTAAAGGCAGGCAGGGGCAGATAGAGAGTTCCTGTCACAGCACAGACATCTCAATCCAGCGAGGTCCGTGCTCCTGGCTGGGGTTGTGCCCCAGGTGAGTACCATTCAGGTCCTCATACTGGTCTTGGAATCAAAAGTCAAGTAAGTCTATTTTCACAGAGATGTAAGAGTATAATAAAGCATTCAGGTTGGTCGTCTCATGAAAGGATAAATGAGGGAGCTCTTTGAGGTTGCACACATATTGCATAGCATTAGCAGGATTCCCTTGCATAATTATGAGCATGGGTGACTGGTGCCTCCTGAGTAAGGGGGACACCTGCAGTGGGGATGGGGACGGATCTGTCAGGAGGGCATGTGTCCCCCTGTGCTCCTGCTGTGTCACCTATGGCTATGAGGGCTAGTTTGATACTTTCCCATTGGTTTTTACTGCAGCTGATTGCTCCATTTATTTTGCTATGATTTTAAGAATGTTCTTTTTCCTTCCATCGATTAATGGATATTTTTCAAAAGTTTATTGGAGTTGTGGAGTTTTTGCACCACAGGTCTCCTGAGTTTGTTGTTTTTTGTGCCTTTAACAGCTACTTGATGGCAGTCCCTTTGCTTAATGAGTCCCCTCTGTGTTCTCACTCCTCTGAGAAGATAAGCACTTAGCTCCAGTAGTCTGAAGTCAGGTGGAAGATAAAGCAGGGTGGCATTACTCTGAGAACAGAAGATATCAAGAGTAGATCCCCAACTGGTACAAACTGGAATCATTATGTTCCACTGAAATCAACTATTCTGACTGACAGCCAAGGACTGGTGCCTCTATACTACTTTCTGAGGATGTGATTTCATACTCCCCCAGTCTTATTGGTGAGAATGAGATATCACTTTGAAGGCAGACCTACTGTGGTGTAAAACTGACATCTAAGAAGATAATGCAGTTCATTTATGTAGATATTTTAGGGCAGGCACAGATACCACATTTCATCATCTTTGGACTATGATGAACATTTTTATGGTGGCACAAAGTAAAAGCAAATAGATGTCCATACGGCTGTGCAAAGCTTCAGATCATGATTCGGAGGCCAAATCTACAAATCCAAATTGAATCACTGGAAGCTTTAGGCTTTCCAAATTGATTCAGAGCTTCCAAACCAATTCAGAAAAGATTTGGCGATTCGGAGATTTGGCCATAGGGTATAATGGGGAATCAATGAAACATCTATAACTTTGTTGTTGTACAGATGATTCATATGAAACATGTAGGATTGGTAGCCTCTGCCGAGGCCAAGTTTCAAGATGGTAGGTGAAAGGGTTTCTGGGAAATTGCACCTCAAATTCCTGAAAGCAAAACTCATGTCACGTGTGTTAAGTCACAGTGGGGTGAAAACTGTAGGGCCACAAAGTCTTCCAAGTTTCAAGGAGATAGGTCCAGGGGTTTCTGGGAAGCTGCATTTCAAAGTCCTGACAAGCAAAACTCATAACATAGGTGACACTGTGTGTATATTAAGGAACAAGGCGGGGTGAAAACTGCATGGATGATAGCCACTGCTGAGGCTACCAGAGTTGTGGCCCCTCTGAAAGCAGGTAATCCTGACTTTTCCTACTTCTAGAGATGCACCCATCCCAGAGCTTTTCAGGAAGTGGGAAACATATTGTCCACTGTCTCACAAGATCAACAGTGGGGATAAGGGTGATATATGCTTTGCTCCATTAAACAGATCAGCCGTACAAGGACACATCTACTTCTAACCTTATGTATTTAGCACTGTTTTGGGTTAATTATCACCTTTTATCATATGTATGTTGAGCATCTGATGCAGCGGAGCAACTCATTGCTATTGTTATACAAATCAATAATAACAAGAACAATACTAAATATTGGTTGTTTTAGCTGATCTGGAAGATGAAATGTTATGTTAATACTGATCTTGATCACATGCTTTTTATTACAGGGGCAGATTCTGGTTAAAAATAACCAGAAAAAAATAGAATAAGCCTCCATTGTTCTTCAGGTATGCACGTGTGCGTGTATAACTTTTGGAGGATCAGGAGGCATTTCTAAGAAAAATATGTTTGTAAATGATGATGGTCAAGACTGATGGAAAAGGATAGACTGGGTGCTAGGGGGGACCTATTGAAGCATGAGCGCTGGATCAACTGCTGTTGGATCTTGCCTCAGTTGGCCATTGTTTGAGCTTCCTCACACATCAAAGACTACAAGTAATATCACCTCTATTTTATGAAATGTGAACACAAAGTCTAGCAGCAGTGAGGTGACATAAGCATGGGATACTATGGTACAATTATCACACTGCTTAAGTGCAAAGGTAGCTTAAGTTCACCACAATTTTAAGGGCTCCATTCACCACAAAATGGTACTGAATAAAACCGATATGACTTCATTGGAAGTGAGTTTTGCCAGCAGAAAACTGGGCAACAGAACTGAGAATTAAATCATGTATTTTTCTACCAAAGGGATTAGTGTGGTCCTGAATATCCTCCAGCTTTGATAAATAAAAGTGTGCTCTCAAACTTGTTCAGTTATGGAACCTGGGTCAAGTACAGGTTGGAAGAGATAAAAGCTCTTTATGAAATGATAGCTCTTTGATGGTCAAATTGTCAAGCTGCCAGGGCATGTATTCAATTTACTTAAGAAAAAAAATCCATGTGAATATTTTTGGGTGCATTAAATCCATTGAGCTTAAAATTAAGCATTTCCTTATAAACCAACTGCTAATAAAATAAGGTTTTAAAGTAAGCATCTGTGGCATTTTGAGACTGGATATACATTTGGTCATCAGGCATATAAAATTTATATTTATTTATACAGCACTGCACAATTTATTTTGTCATCCCACTGGGACAGAGTCTGTGTCTTTATCTATTGTGCAGGGCTGAGCTACTATGGTCCCCAATAAATAAGAAATTATAGGAATTTGACCTTGAATATTAAAGGGTGATCTGAATGATTCTTTATCTGACAAGGAATTTAAGGTTCTATTTTACACAGGAATGCTTTCATGATACTTGAAGTGCCATTATGATCAGAAAGGTGGATAAATCAGAATGACATCTCCCTACCTGCCACATCTGTGCCATGTCTAAGTTTGAGTCATAGCTGTGTTATTTATTGACAAAGGCATGTATATTGCTGGTAGCTTTCCACAACTATGATTCTATGATTACATTCTATGATGCCTCTTGCATCACTAACTGAACTCTCAGCTAAGTCCTGACTAGTGAATTTTTAGTATTGAGGGCAAGAGAGGAAGGAATCACCTCTCCCTAAACTCACTTTCAGAGCCAAGGCTGACTATGCAAGGGCAAGTTGGAGATTTCCAGATGCCAGTTGATGATTTTTATCTGGTAGTTCAGGTTATAAAATTAACTCATGAAGTCCTTAAGATGGAATGTATACTTCAAGGAAGGAAGCCACATGCTGGTGAATTCATAGATTCATAGATGTTAGGGTAGAAAGGGACCTCAATAGATCAGTGAGTCTGACCCCCTCCTTAGGCAGGAATGAGTGCTGGGTTCAGATGTCCCCAGCCAGATGCCCATCTAACCTCCTCTTGAAGACTCCCAGGATAGGGGAGAGCACCACCTTCCTTGGGAGCCCGTTCCAGACCTTGGCCACTCGAACTGTGAAGAAGTTCTTCCTAATGTCCAGTCTAAATCTGCTCTCTG
>JAGPOW010001338.1:76692088-76703337 GCA_030014935.1 Caiman crocodilus | reverse complement strand
ATGCAGCACTTTGCATTTCTCCTTGTTGAATTGCATTCTGTTGTTTTCTGCCCATTTGTCCAACCTGTCCAGGTCTGCTTGTAGTTGTTCCCTGCCCTCGGGTGTGTCCACTTCTCCCCACAGTTTTGTGTCATCCGCAAACTTGGACAGAGTACACTTCACTCCCTCATCCAAGTCACTAATGAAGACATTGAAGAGTATCGGTCCAAGGACAGAGCCCTGTGGAACCCCACTCCCCACATCCTTCCAGGTCGATACCGACCCATCTACCACCACTCTCTGGGTGCGACCCTCTAGCCAATTTGCCACCCACTGGACTGTGTAATCATCCAAGTCACAACTTCTTAACTTGCTCACCAGTATGGGGTGGGATACTATATCAAAGGCCTTCCTGAAGTCTAAGTAGACGATGTCAATCCTACTCCTGTGTCCAGGTGTTTTGTAACCTGGTTGTAAAAAGAGACTAGATTAGTCAGGCATGATCTACCTGCTATGAACCCATTCAGGAGTGTTCCTAACATTTTTGTTCTTTACAATGGGGTATGATATAATTTTTCTACAGGTTAGAAAAACACATAGATAAAATATAACTAAAGCACTACTGACTAACTACAGCTGATTGACTGGGTGGCTAGAACTTCATATAGTTAACAGGATTTCTTGAGGTCACTATTGTAATTAGTGAAGGGCCCTCATCAAAAGGGCTTTATTAATGCTCTCATGCTAAATAATGATTCCCTGATGTTTTATTTCAATACATAACTAATGTTTCCTGTCATGTTTCATCTTCATTTAATTAAAAAATACCTCTGCTTATCTGTGAGAAGAGAATGGAGAAATGGGAGGCTGCTGAATCTGAATAGTGAAGACAGTCAGTGGAAAAAGGAAAGGAGACACAACTCTTTGGTGAAGGCTCCCTCATGCCCCATCTCATATGTTCCTATCATGGTTGTGGGCTCTCTGGCTTGCTAGAGGTTAGAAGTTCTGTTGGTGAAGAAAGACAAAGATTTGAAAGTGTGGATTTAATCTGCATCATCTAGATTTTTGAACACAGGAGGCAAGATTACATAGTAAATGGAGAACTGTTTAAACGGCTTAAACCTGTTATGATATAACTAGTGACACAAGTGAGCTACAATACTCTGACTTTAAACCTGTTTTGTTCAGGGTTAAAGGTACATTCATTTAGTTCAGCTGTATAGCTACATGAGTATGCAGATATAAGAGTTACATCATGGCACCTTGGGCACATGTACATGAGACACTGAGCAGCAGCCTAATAACATTATGCAGTAGGGCTATGAGAAGTTTCACCAGCTGTTTCATTTCGATGCTGCTTCAACTTGTTTCAAGCTTCAAACAGCAAAATTTAAATGAAATGAAGGCTTCAAAACAGCCTCAAAATTAAACGAGGCCAGTCGAAACATTTCAGAACTTTTGAAATGTTTCACGTTTTGAAGCAGCAGCCAGGTGGTGGGAGACAGGGGAGAACCAGGGCTGTGCTCCAAGTGGTTCCACAGCCCCATGTGGCTCAGCCCAGTGAGGAGCACTGCCTTTGCTCTCCCTGTCTCCCACTGCTGGGCTGTGCTCTGTGGGGCTGGTGGAGCCAACTGGAGTGCAGCTGGCTCTGCTCGCCTCCCGATACTGGGCTGCACTAGCCTCATGGAGCTCAGCCTGCTGGTAGAAGGCAGGCAGAGCCGATGCTGTGCTCCACCTCCTACCACCAGGTGGAGTTCCACAGGGCTGCATTCTTACCAAAGCTGAGTACAATGGGAGAATGACATCCTGGGATTTGCCTAAGAAACATCTATGGATGCAAGCCAGCATCGCATTGCTTTACTAGCTGCAGCATCACATTGATGGCTCACATTCAACTTGTGGTCAATCGTGACCCCCAAGTCCCTTTCATTCATAGTGCTAGCCAGTGTAGCACTGCCGAGCCTATAAGCATGCTGCAGGTTGTTCTTCCCAAGGTGGAGAACCTTGCATTTTTTGGTGTTAAACTCCATCAGGTTCTCGTCCGCCCATTTCCTGAGCTTGTCAAGGTCAGCTTGGATCACCCTCCTGTCCTCTGGTATGGATGCTTTACCTCAAAGTTTGGAGTTGTCGGCAAACTTGGCCAGTCCACTTCTAAGACTAATGTTCACATCCTTAATGAATATGTTGAATAACATAGGCCAAAGGACAAAGCCTTGAGAGACCACACTGGTCACAGTACACCATGATGATTGATTTCCATCAACCACCACCCTCTGGGTCTGGTCACGGAGCCAATTCCCCAGCCAGTGGACCATGGTGAAGTCAAGGCTGCAGTTGGCCAGTTTTGCTAAGAGGTGATCATGGGATACCAGATCAAAGGCTTTTTTAAAGTCAAGCTATATGACATCAATTGCTTCTCCCTTGTCCAGGTGATAGGTCACCTGGTCGTAAAAGGAAATAAGATTGGTCTTGCAGGACCTACCCACAACAAACCCATGCTAGCTATCCCTCAGGATGCTGCCATCGTCAGTCTGTTAAGAATGGTCTATTTGATAACCATTTCTAAGACCTTCACTGGGATAGAGGTCAGGCTGATGGGCCTGTATTTTGCCAGATCCGCTTTCCTCCCTTTCTTGAAGATAGACACCACATTGGCTTTCTTTCAATCTTCAAGCACTTCACCAGAGCGCCAGGAGTTCTCGAAGATCCATGCCAAGGGCTGAGCTAGGATGCTTGCCAGATCCTTGAGTAGCTTGGGGAGTAAATTGTCAGGGCTGGCTGACTTGAAGGTGTCCACCCTGTCAAGGTGTTCCTTCACAAGGACAATATTGATGGAGGGGTAAGGAATCTCCCTCACCCAGGTCTTCCCATCCCATAATGGGCTGGTGAAAAACCAACACAAAGTACCCATTTAGCAAGTTGGCTTTTTCCTGGGCCTTGGTTTTCAGTTGTCCCATCTGGTTTAGCAGGGGTCCAATGTTGCCCTTGCTTTTCCTCTGGCTCCCCACATATCTGAAAAAGGACTTTTTATTGTCCTTGATACTTGTAGCTAGTTGGAGTTTTCCTCCAAGATGGGATAAACTTTGCTTGTGCATCCAGGATCACTCCCTTGAGAAGCAACCACTCATCCTGAACTCCTCTCCCCTTTGGGTCATGGTCCCTTAGAGCCTCACTGACAAGCTTCCTGAGCTTGTCAAAGCCAGCTTTCCTGAAGTCAAGGGCTTCTGTATTGCTGACTGACTTGCCAGCTTTATGGTGGATGGTGAAGGTAATCAGCTCATGGTCACTGTCACCCAGTTTCCCTTCAATCGTTAGGTCATTGATTAGGTCGTCCCCTATTGCCAGTACCAGGTTGAGCAGCGCTTTACCTCTCATTGGCCCATAGACTTCTTGAGTCAGATAGAGCTCACCTGAGAGAAAGCTTTGTGACCATTCGGATTTGGCCAAGCGCTCTTCCCATGAGATGTCTGGGTAGCATTAGGCATCTATTTTAAAAGGTCTTGACCCACAAGTGTGTGAATGTGTTCAAGTCCCAATCCACTTCTCATTTCACAGTGCTGCGAATCTAGGGAAATGTCACTGAAGTCAGTGGAATTGCACTCGTGTAAAGACAGTGCAAGTGAGAAAGGAACCTGGCCTTTCATTTTTGAGACTGGAACTGTGGATTTGCCTCACCAGAAAGGTGAGGTATATGGACACAGGGAACTATCTTCAACCTCTATAGGGGGTCCTAGGACAATGCTTCTCTATAAAACATTAACATGATTTGTTTTGATGGGTCTGATAAAGAAAGCCCTTCTGTTCATGTAGCCCAGTGTCCTTTGCTCTTTTGCATTAACTGTTGTAATATCTCATTTGAAATGCCAGGGCAGCCTACACACAGGATTCTGGGGAATTTTTGCAAAGGAGCACAGCCTAAAGTCTAATTACCGTAATACCTGGATTCTTCTGTAGGGGTAGTTCTCAACCTACAGAGGATTGCCAAATAAGAGTGAGCAACCCAGCTGCTTGCTGTGGCTTCTACTTCAAAGAACATCACTTCTCCACACTTCTGGAGTACAGCCATGGTTCCACGCAGCTGAGTGGAAAAGCAGCACCTTTTGATAAAAAAAGTTGCACCAAACAGCTGGGGCACCTCACTGGTTCCACAGAACTGTCTGCTGAAGCTATACCCTCAGCTAGTTCAGAAACCCTCATCTTTGTTGTTGGGGGAGAAGTTAAGGAATGTAACCATGCAAAGGATCTAGGATCCAGCTGTGGCATAAAATAGGTTGTTGAAAAAGGACTAGGTTGGAAAAGGGAGTTCTTCAACTTTTCCAGAAAGCCTTGTTTCCACTAGCTGATAATGGAGAAGCACTTGGACAATTTTACTGAAACCCAATGATGTGGTATGTCTGAACTATGAGAGCCACATGAAAGGTCTTAAACCCAAAGTAGTGAAAGGATTTGTTTAGGCTGGTGCAAGAGAATAAAAAAAGATGTTCTTATTAAGTCTATAAACATACACACTGACTATCAAGAAATACTTCCCAGATGAGACAAATTATACCGTGGAAGAACATGTGAAAGAAAGACCCATTGCTTGAAACACTGGAGACTGAAGTGGACCCATTGCCTGGAGCACTGACCTGAAGTCCCTGCCCCCCAGGGAGCAGTCATGGCCTGGCAGGGAGATGGGCTAGACAGCATTTTTTTCATCTTTGCTCTTATTTCTTTTACAATTCCTCTGGGTGAAATCATTCTAACAGCTAGGGAGGGAAATCATTATACACTTTGCATCTGTTATTGGGATGGAGATGAATATTATCCATTTCATAGGTATCAAGATCCTATATAAGCAGATGAAAGCCTTTGTGTAATGGAAGAGAGTATTGTTTATCGAAGAATAACACAGATGATATTTTTGCTCTGGCTGAAAAGAGTGAAACAGTCAGTGATTTCTATGGGTGTATAATAAGAGCAAGCTTGTACCTGTTTAATTTTTTTAGACATACCCTTTCATCAGGGAGCCATTTAAACAGCTTGCACTGTACACCCAGAATGCCAGAGTTAGCTTGGGGGTCTTTAGTCTGGCTCCTGAACAGGCCAAAGTAAAAGGGGGAATGCAGCATTCACAGAGCCACTATTAGTTTTGCTCCACCACTCATCTCATTGGAAAGTTTGTGTCTGCCTGAGCAGGCCTGTGTGGTCAGGCAGAAAACACAGCTGAGCAGCGAGGCCTTGCCACCCTTCCATCACTGTCAATAAGTGAAATGAAGGGCCCTTACATCATTTCATTTACTATTTCAATGATTACATAGATCATTGCCTTCCCATTGTTTCGCTGATAGATTTAATTAACTTCCAATTAATCATAGAGGGTGATATTTAATGCTCAGCCCTGCACTTAGCACAATCACAGACCAAAGGATATATTTTGAAGGCTTTGGTAATCAAGAAGTCATGGAAGATAGATGTTCTTCACCAAAAGAGAGAGAGAGAAGATAAATTTGTATGTCCACTTTGCTCTGGCTAACTGTTTTAGGATAATTGTTTCACATCCAAATTATCACTTTCCAAAAGGTCCATCCGTGCACAGAGCTAGATAAAGCTATATAGAGGAGGCAGATAGAGACTTCACCTGGGCATAATTCCCATTTGAAGGCTGCAGTGATGAACTCATCACAGTGTCCTGTTGGCAGTTGCAGTTGTTAAAGCCCTGATCAATGGGCATAATGAAATTTCTTGCAAAGGAACTTTCAGTTAAAGAGAAACTTGCGGGGGGTGGGAAGGGCCCTGACTAGGAAAGGATTTCATTATACTGGTCGTGATTACAAATAACATAGAGATTGGAGGAGTATCTGAACCAACTCTTGCAGTCTAAGTACCACCATTATTTAGAGCGTGCATATAAAATCTGAATCACAGTATACATTTTGCAGCTTAAAAGCCTCTCTCACAGAGATCTTCCATGTATTACAACCAGCTGGGCTAGTTCGGAAAACCTCCAGTGTATCCATTTCCCTTTGGACCTAAAATGGGAGCTAAATAATTTTATAGACTTGTGGTGGTTTTGCTGAGGTCTGTTTATATACATATGTAAAAGTAGGAAATTCATTTCTCTGTTGTATCACATGATTTAATATGATGCAAAATGTAAAAGATGGGAAATCAAATTGCAATGTTGAAATGTTGTAGGTGGAAGTGTTTCGATCAACCTGAAGGGAACTCTTTTGCTTTTGTGGAGAATTTTGACAAGACAATCGAAATATAGACAAATGCTGACTGCGCATTCCTTTCCCCCACAATTCCTTTCTAATCAGAATGCCTGTCCTGTCCGAAGTGTGAGAAACCATTTCCTTTTAGATAGGTGAGAAAGATTTCTGGGTGTACAAATTAATATGTCTAATATTCATTTGGGTGAGGCATGCGGGGCTGAGCTTAAGAGGTCTCTTTGCTTAGACACCACCCCCCCTCTCCACCAAACCCTGTCATTATTCCCTGTGGTAAACTAAGATAAAAATCTAATGTATAGTGTTCTCATAGGCACTTATAGTGACTATATTTGCCTATGGATGATACTGAAGATTACAGGTTCCTTGAGGCTTGAGAGTCTTTATATTAGATCACACACAGTGCAGGGTCTGGTCCATGATGGGCCTTTTAGACACTCCCATTGCACAAGGACTAAATACTGTATTTTTTCCAGATTTAAATACGCTTTTTCAAAGCAAATATTTCTTCAAAAAAAGTCTGTCTTTAAATTAGAGTTTAAAAGCAAATAAAGAACTTGTATATTGTAAATGTGTTTTTAGTTGCTGTTTTATTTTTCTCTTTAAATTGAGAGTTGGAAAATTTGGTTGTGGCTTAAATTCAAGGGTGCCATATGTTTGAAGGAATAAGGTAATCTGCTGAGCTAGCAAAGCTTTACACCTATCTTGATGGCATTTCTCTGTTCAGTTTCATACAATGCCTTTTGAATGCTACATATGCTTATTTCCAAAAATTCAGGGAATGTAAATTCAAGGACACCTATGTCCATTTAGCAGAATCACAACATCACACATTTCTATAATGGGCTGTAGATAACAACAAAAAACCAAAAAAACAGTTGATGGCACCAGTTACCCCCGCCCATCTCTGCCTAGCCTCCCGGTAGGGTTGAACACAGTGCGACTCTGAAAGAGTAATCTCTTAGAAAGAAAGAAGAGAAGTAAGTATTGTGGAGGATAGTGGCAGATCCAGGAATGGAGCAAGAGGGGTACAGCTCCCCCTCTATGACTGTGCCCTGGGTGCACAGTGAGCTATGCACTCACTGCCTGCTCTATGGGGGTTGCTACTGGAGCTCTGCATGAGCAGTGTATCCTGAGCTCACCAGCTGATTGGGCGGGATACTGTTTGCCCTTTCCCTCCTTCTCTCTCCTCCAGTGAATTTATCAGTAGGGGAAAAGATGGGATGGGTGACAGCTGTAACAAAGCTCACTTCCAGGGCTCCAGGTAAGCCCCACACCAAGAGCTCATACATCACAGCCAAATGGGGATGCAACTATGTTGTTGCATCCTCTCTAGATCTGTCCCTGGTGGAAAAAAAAAGAAGTGCACAGAACCCCTGTTCTGGGGGAGACTGAAGGACCCCAATGTGAGAAGAGAGGGCAAATAAGGGCATACAGCACTTCAGGTGGGGGAGGATGGAGGAGGGAGGGGGGACCCTGTAGAAGGTGTTTGTTGAAAATGGGTGGGACAGGAATGAAGAGGAGGATGAGGACAAGGACAAAGTGCTTTTGGCCCTAGGGATGGTGATGGGAATGGGGAACCTGATATGAGGAAAGCGGGGGATAAGGAAACCATAGGACTTCCTGGCAAGGTGCAAGGGGGAGTTAAAAGGAGCTCTCAAAATGGCAGGATATGGAAAGGTGGCAAACAAGGAGCTTGTAAAAGGGAGCAGAAGAACACAGGGGACTTTAGTGAATGCAATGAACTTGGCCTGCAAAACCTACACAATGTGCTAGTCCCTTCTAACAATGTTTGTGCCTAACTCCTCTGACTCGCCCCTTAAACTGCCAGTAAAACTAGTGAATAAACGAGCAGTAAATGCACCTGAGGAACTTACAGAACTACCTTCTTTATGTTAAAAATACAGTTATGGACGTGGGTAAAAATATCATGGCTAAATGTGCTTCTTACCCAACAGTGAATTGTGTCAAAAGGAACTAGAAGTGGAGATATGGGCATGAACTGTGCTACTTGTACCCAGGCGCAGGGGCCAAAAACAAACTTGTTACTCATGTTCCTGCCACATAAGGAAAAGCTAGCGGCAGTAATGTTACTAGAAAGCCTCGTACGAGGCAAAGCAAAAATGGGGTCTACGCTCTGTCTCCTGTCCTATCTCAGACACCAGAGCTTGGCCGTCATGCTTCACCCTGGGGTACCTGGGTGCTAAAGTATGGACTTTCCCACCATTTCCTGAGACATCACCTCTACCTCCTATCTGTCTCTAGGTAGACAGAATATTGCCATAGCGTATTGACCATGAGGGAAATCTTCCAGAGCTGAGCATCTAAGCCCCCTTCATACCTTGAGCAATCTTTCACTTTGTTGGTATCATCAAGGAAAATACAGTAAGAAAGAAAATCTTGTGTCTGCGTTTTCTCATTTTACTTTGGGCAATCCGCTCCAGGACTCCAAAACTCCCCGACTGCTTTTCCCCCAAATGCTCTGAAGCCATGACAATAACATAGAACAGCCTGTCTCACAGGTACATGTGTGAGTAACAGAGAACTTTCTAATGAAAGCAGAATATAATTCTTTTCTTTCCTTTCCTTTGGCTAATCCATGAGTGCAAAGTAATTATCTTTCTCATGACTTTAGATTTCTCTCTCTGGTATATTCTTCCCAGTCCAATGTGGCTTTACAACTCTTTCATCTGGCACACAGCTGGCATGCCTCATGGCGGATTCCTCTAAAGAGTGATTTAAAGTTCCTTTCCATCAGTATACAACTAATGAACAAGAAACAGCCTGACACATTAGAACTGTAGGCAGCAGACTTGGTCAGCTGCGAATGAGAAAGGCACCCTCACATAAGACTTTCCAACTGTTCTCTTGCAGGCAATCGTGAGAGCTCAAAGCCCCAGGAAGCTTGTTTACTATCTCCAGTTACCCAGGTGTCTCTTTTCAAAAAGACACCCCACCCTCCTTGTCAGACTTTTCATCTGAAACCTCTGTCCCTTTCCTTGTCCTTTCTCTTGTTAAATGTAAACCGCCAGATAAACCCTGCAGGAATTCCAGATCACAGAAGGTGCCTCTTATTCCTTCTTCAGTCATTTACCAGCTTGTTTTTTCCCTGCACTATGCATCACACTAGCATCTCAGTACTCAGAAATAGCAATGGGTCATATTCTGTACTCCTTACACCATGTAAATAAATAGTTACTACCAGGGGGCATCTACACATGCACTTTACTGCAGAGTTGATTAATTAGCTTTGAAGTAGTGTCACTGTCACATGGCACTATTAGACTGGAGTCAACTAATTAACTCCACTATCCGGTAGTACTGCCTGACACAAGTACTACTATAACTGAGTTATTTATTCAGCCGCAAAGCACGTGCAAATGGTGACCGGGGCTGGGTGGGACATGAGGGTGCTGCTGTGTGGGGGCTGCCTGTTGGCTAGCCCCACACTGTAGCACCTTCCTGCCCCAGCCATCCCCTCTGCAACATGTCGAGCTCAGATGGAGCAGCCCAGGGCTAGCAGGCTGAGCCCTGGGGCACTCTGCCAGCCAGGCTTGCGCTGCCCCCCACTCAATGTGCTGCGGTCCCAGAGCATGTGCAAACGGTATACCTGAGAGCAATAAACTCTGGTGTGAACCGTGTTGAAGTTTATTCAGCCATGCTAACTGCATGTGTACATGTACTCTCCATTTACTTCAGTGGAGGGATTTCAGCTTTATCTCAGGGTGACTGAGAGTTTTAGTGGAGTTAGCTCAGCTTTACTCTGCCATGACAGAAAGAAGAATTTGGTCCTAATTAATCTCCATTATTCCTCTCTGAGGCAGAGAAGCCCAAGCATAACTGAAAGCTCAGGTAAATATTTTCAAACATTGGTGACAATTTTCAGGTATTGACATGTATAGCAACACTAGTGAAAAGGAGGGGTAGGATATACTACTTAAAAGGGTGTGTTGGCAGATACACTGTGGCCATGTCTGCATAAATGGCGGACTGTGCAGTCCTTTAGTACTTCTATAACCTCCTGAATGAAGGAGGAGGGAAATTACTGCAATTTAACTTCCCTTACTATAGGTAAGTATGGGACTCAGCTGTGCTGTGTTAAGTCCTTTCCCCTTCACACCTCTCAAACCTTTTGAATTGCTGTGACTATGTCATCTGTTCACACACTAAATTGCTGACTTGCCAAGTACATATATATAGATGGCCTTTGGGACCATAATATTTAGGGTAGATTTGCAGAGGCAAACAATGACATTCAGGTGTTTAATTCCCAGTGATAAAGTTCCATATAAGACCCTGCAAGCCCACCTGGTGGAGTTCAAGTTTAAACATCCACATTTGAAAGTACTGGCCTAAAAATAGTTTCCATATAAAGTTCTCTGGGGGCCAAAAGCATTATTTTGTCATAGGGTTTTACAGTGCTTAGCACAATGGGGTGGGGCTATGAAATACCATCTTAATATATCTAAATCAGGGGTTGGCAACTTATAGCCTGTGGGCTGGATCCAGCATGCCAAGTGATTTAATCCAGCCTGCAAAGCCTGGATATCTGCAGCAATTTGGCAGCATTTCAGCAGTGGGGGCATTATGTACCAGGTCACAGGCACACTTGTGGGGAGAAGCAGAAGCAGCTGGGCTGGAAGTGATGGCCTACCTCAGCCCAAGCTACATATTTCAGCCTGCTGCTTCAAAAAGTTTGCAAAAACCTAATATAAATACAATAAAGCTCTGTTATCCAGCATCCCCAGGAATGGGGGATGCCGGTTAATCAAATGGAGTACTGTGTCCAGTCCTGGGCGTCACACTTCAAGAGGGATGTGGACGGCCTCTAGAGGGTCCAGAGGAGGGCCACTAGATTGATGTGTGGGCAGCAGGATAGGCCTTATGAGGAGCATCTGAGGGACCTGAACCTGTTCATCCTCAGTAAACGGAGGCTGAGGGGGGACCTGGTGGCTGCCTTTAAGCTGCTGAGGGGTGATCAGCAGGAAATAGGGCAGGCTCTTTTTTCCCGGGCACCCCCAGGGGTAACTGGGACCAATGGTCACAAGTTACTGGAGA
>JAGPOW010001338.1:76676348-76691988 GCA_030014935.1 Caiman crocodilus | reverse complement strand
TCCTGTGACCCTGGCACTCGTTCCTGCCATTGGCGGGGGGTCAGACTAGATGGCCTGCTCTAGGCCCCTTCTGACCCTAGGCACTATGATACTATGAAATATTTTGGTTAATCAAATGTGCACCTTCTGGTGCACTGCCCGGTGTCAGTGTGCCAAGGGACATGGTGGGTGGCCCCGCGCAGGCTGCTTTTTCCTGCACAGGCTGCTTTGCCCTTGGCTGTGGGCCAAAAAAGTGGTGAAGAAAAACTCAGCTCGTGGAGGTGAAACGGGAAGTCCCCGAGAAGTGGTACTTCCGGTTTCATTTTTGCCGTGTTGCTTGGATGCCGGTCAATAGAGTTGTCTGGCTAATAAAGTGCCAGTTAACACAGCTTTTACTGTAATAGTATTGCCTGCAAAGAGACCTATCAGGTCTAGCAGGATGAGATGTGGCACATCATGTAAACCAGTTTTAAAGAACCACTACCCTTTAAAATATCAAAAATCCAACAGATCCATATTTTATTGACCATATGCACTTTCTGACTTTCCTTTCCAATCATTATTGAGCATTAATACTACTACTACTACTACTACTACTAATAATAATAATAAATTCTCCTTTGTTATACCCCTGCTCTTGCTGACCAGTTCATACAGGTTTGTCTCCAAAATCTAGCATTTGAAAGAAGATGATAATGTATTTTTCTGTATCATGCCTGAAGCTATGTAAGTGCCTTACAGTACAATTACAACCATTAAAGCAGATCATAAAATTACATAAATAAGTTACTCATATCATTGGGCTGTCTCAAAAGCTTTCACTGATGAAAAGTTCTTTATCCATCTTTTTAAACAATTTCGCAAATGGGGCAATCTACAGAGCTGGAATATGGAGATGTAAAGATATATCCAGATAAACTAGGCAGATCTTTATGGGAGAGGAATATATGAACCATCAATAGTAACTATTTCATTTCTGTGTGCCTCTAGAACTCTCATCTTTCTTGGACCTCAGGGGTTGCTCTGGAGTAGACTTGGAAAGATACTGGGGCCTTGTACAAAAATTTGGACTTGATTTGGTAATGCAGAGCATTAAAGAGGAAGCAAACAGCAGGATGAGATATTCCCCTTTACCCAATCCTGATAACAATAATGCTATAGCACCTGAAGGAAGACAAACCATTTCTGGAGTGGTCCAGAGCATATTGTAGTAGATCAGTGATTACATTACTAGCCATATGCAAAATATTTGCATGGTACTCCTACCTCTTCCCAAAATTAAAGTGAGGCTGAGGTACTCCCATGACTTTAAAAATCCTTACTGAACTTACATGGACCAGGGCTCTTCTAGTGACCATAAGCCAGTGGTCAGCAGGCTTTTGGAGCCAGGCTGGTGCTCCTGACCTGGCCTGCTAGCACCACGGCTGTTTCTACCTGCCACCTGGGCAGGTAGAAACAGGTAAAGCCCACCTCTAGCACCCAGCTGTGTGCGCCAGAACCAATTGCTCCACATGCCTAGGGGCAGTGCATTGTTAACTCCTGGCATAGGCCATTTCTTAAACCCTGCCCCTGCCTCCATATTGCAGCATATAGGCATCTCTCTCTCTCTCAATTACTCTTCTTACTCTAAGTGGCGAGTGCGGCCTGTCAGGGGGTGCACTGGTGCTCTCAGGGGGTGCATGTGCACCCCTGTGCACCGCCTATGCATCGCCACTGGTTGAGGTGGTACCCAAGGGCCTCTAGCTGTCAGAGCCATACAGATATTCAGAAGATGAGAATTTTATGCTACCCTGCTCTCCTAGGACCGTGGGAAACATTCCAGGCTCTGCTGAAGCCAACGGGTATAGACAGCTGGCAGCAGAGAGCAGTGACTCTAAATAATGTTTGCATTTCTTCCAGCACATAACATCTCAGGCTATGCACCAGCCACAGAGATGGAAGGTGAATGTTGAATGTGCACATGAAAAGCTAACAAGGAATATGTGAAGAATATCTGTTCACTGCAAAACTGTCAGCAAAAAACAGACCATGCCCTTGTAAGCAAGCAAGCATAAACCCCTCTCACGTTCGGGCCCCTATGCCCCCTTTACAAGGAAACAGTATGCACATCTTCCCACAAGAAATTCTCTCAGAAGCTGACTAAACCTGCATATGTTCAGTGTGTGTGCATGCCTGTTCAGCTGCATATGCCAGTATCCCATGAAGTGAACTTGGAAAGTCTGTGCTCTATATATCTTATTTAGTTATTCCATAAAGGTCCACATCTACCCTGCCTTCTGACTGATTTCAAACTAACAAAGTTAACCACTTCTCATTAGCTGTATGTGTACCACTGGATCTGTTTGGTTGATACATGATAGTACATCTGAATAAGAAAAGCATTCTGGTAATCCCTACTTTTAACTGCAACTGCGGAAGCACAAGGCAAACCATTATGGTAGGTCCTGTCACAGGGTGAGTGCCAGTTCTTGCCCCAGAGAGCTTGCAGTCTAAATAAATATGGGCAGTTAAGGCTAAGAGAGGAAAAAGAAACTTAGGGAAATTGTGCAGCTCAGCTGAAGTCACATAGGATGCCAGGGGCCAAGATGGGAATAAAACCTTGGTTGCATGGTTCCCAAATTATTGATGGATTCTCTGGACTATGTCCCCTCACAATTATTAAAGAATGTAAAAGCCTGCTGTGTTAGGACCCAAAGCTGTCTATTCTACAAATCCACCAAACTGATCCACACATGGGTCAGACAGAAATGATCATGAATGAAGAAGGCTATGTCTAGTATGTACTGCTTCCAAAAGAACTTTATCATTGGATGATATACTATATATTGGATGTGGAGTTGTTAATTTTTTGTATTAGCATAATATCCAGAGATAATGATGATGATGATGATGATAATAATAAATTCATAACATGAATTTGTGTTAAAGGTTACATAGGGAATTGCACTTAACATGCAGCAAGGATAACACAATGGAATAAACTTATTATACATAACTGTGGAGTCCTGTTCTAGCTTTAGTTCAATCACATCTGTTTCTTGCAACTAACTGGTATTCTCCTCTGATTAACTTTCTCTCTCTCTCTGACCAAGAGACCAGAACAGTGCGTACAGATAAATCCAGGTCATGCTCTCTGAGGCCAGATCAATAACTCAATCAGAACAGCAAGATCTGACTGTGACACCTGTGTTGTCAGTCATGGAATTCCTAGATCAAATCAGTATGTCCTCAGAATGGCCAAGGCTTGTAAATCAAAGCGACTCTTGAACAATGTGCCAAATGGACCCTCATCTTTGCTCTCATTGCAAGTAAATTTCTTTTGGTCAACAATTCAGCTCAAGTTGGAGACAGAAATGGAGCCCAGAATCGTCTGGAAGCCTAACCGGTGTCTGTGCAGATAGACTCTTACTCTACATTGAAATAAGTTTGTGTTGTTGAATCCAAAAGCAATTAAAGTATTCCCAGCATGACATGTCATTCTTTTTCCTCTTGCTCAGTGAAAGAGAATGTTTAGAAATATTTGATGTTTGAAGCTGGTTCCTGATGATAGCCAGGGTTCATGGGGGGAACCACTCATAGAGATGACCATCATCCAAAGGTTACAAATAGGAGTAAATGTCAAAGGCTGAATGCTTCCCCAACTTCCCCAGTTACTTTGGTGTAAATATAGCAGAACTCCCCTGAAAGCCTTGACCCTTCTTCACAATCAGTTGGTGTGAATCACTGGTGTTATTCAGGATAGCAGTTCTAAATTCTACCAGCTCTCTCTTCATTTACACCGAGAGATTGTGAAACATCCAGAGCTTGAAGAAAAAATGTCTAGAATTGGAGGATTCTAGATACAGACACACAAACTACTAGAGCTCCAAAGAGAAATGTTAAGAAGCTGGAAAGTAGAACCACAGGAATTGTTTCATGGCTTCTTTTGGCTTCAGAAAATAGACAACTGACCTTTCGTCTTAACACTGTATGACTGGAATTGTTAGGGAAGTGTACAGGAGTCTGCTCTGCACATAACCGTCCTCTTTTAAAATCTGGTGTAAGGATGATCAACACAAATAGTAGAAACCATGTAGCTACAACTTAATTTTAAACAAGAGCTTACACCGCTTGAGTTTACAACCTTCTCTCTGTGTAGAGCCCAGAAATAGAAATCAAAGCCCCAGAGGAGCCAACACCTGCTGCCCACAATCAGTTTTTATTCTAGAGACTTTGTGAGGAATTTGTCTGTGTGGCCCTCAGGAGTTAGCCCGTCAAGAAAGAGAATGGGACCAATGTATACTAACAGTTAAAAGATTATTAACCAAATACAGAAAGAAAATGGAAGGTAACGGAAGAGACATTGACATTTTATAGAAGAAAAAAAACATGTTCTTTGTTCTGGACATTTCAGGATTAGTGATGCTTTCCTAAACCAATTCCTGTTAAATGGATTGCCCAGAGCGTTAGACATCCTCCGGGTCAGGGGTGCTCTGACTGTAGTTCCTGACACACAAAGGTCTCATTTTCTTATGGAATGCACTGCGTATGCCTTTGCTATGATCATTAACCATGAAAGTAAAATTCAGTTGGGTTCAGTGGTAATTGAAATTTAGTTACTGCTTTTAAAATGTGTTCCCCAATTGGATGGTGCAAATGTTAACTAACATACTATGTTTTTTTCTTTTGAGCTGGAGTGTGTTTGCTACAATTCACCAAGAAGTGTCTACAGGATAGGTGGGTGAGCAGGGCACAAACCTCAGGTGCTGCCTAAGGAGTAGGGCCACCGAATGGAGCTAAGCAGGGTGACTTGTGCTCCTGTTCCTTGCTAATTGCAACCCTTCCATCCCCTGCACCCGCCTTGCAGTGGCTCCTACAGCAGAGAAGACTGAGTGGCAACAGTGACAGAGCATGGGTCAAAGGTTTGCTTCTGCTGCAGGGTGGGGAGGAGATGTCTCCTCATTTGTTTGGTGCTGAAAACCGGTGTTTTCTTGTCTGCTTGATACTTATGCTGATGGCAAAAAAAAATGAGGTGACATCTCCCACCAGCAGCCATGAACTACTGGCTCCTACTCTTGCACCACCACCACACTTCTGCCCTCCCCACTGTCAGAGAAAGAGGGAAGGTGCAGCAAAACTTGGGGGCAGGGGATTGACCAGGACACAGTAGAGACCAGTCATGACTGAGTGTGTACGCTGATATAGTTCTTCAGTTAATGCTGGCTGCTCATGGGCAATCTGACCTAGCAAGAACCAAGTGTCATTGATCTAATCACTGAGGGCCAAACTTTTTGACAGGCATGCCACAAATCATCCCCAAACCTTCCCCAAGTGCCACTCTTATCCCCTTCCCCTGCCTAATCTGCTGCTCTGTTTTCTGCTCCCTAATAAGTGCCCTTCTTGCTTGATTGGCAGCTCTGCTTTCTGCTCTCTACTTTATCTGCCACTGTGCTGCCTGGCCCCATCCTGGTCTGCCATGTGTCACACACACAAGCTGCGTGTGAAGCACTTGTGGCACATATGCTGCAGGTTGGCCTCCCTGATCTAAAAGATGCTCTTTCTGTATCTGGCCAGATTGTATGTTGCAAGCCCAGTGCTCATTTCCTTCTTCTCTTAGTTTACAGATGTTTCAACCCAAGGCTCCAGGCTTTCCCTAAAGCATTTATTCCACCTTGCCTTTTCCTCAGCCCTGACCACTACCCCATAGATCAGAGCACACCAAAGACCTGCTCGATTTATCTGTTACATTAGGTGCACCTTCCATCAAGTAATTCTGCATGGTCTGGTGACCTCATCTAACTTTCTACATAAGGCTAAAAGGACAGCCAGGCTTTGGAGATATCATGAGGACACCTTTTACATGGTTCTACAGCAAGAGCTGAAACACCGTCCTACATATCAATCTCCACTGTTTGGTTTACTTATCTTCTTAATAGAATGAAATCCTGCTTGATTGCATCATGCAACACCACTGAACTATGACCTTTTCCTAGAGTGCACTTGTCATAACAAAAAAGTAAATACGCTTCAATATGATGATGTGATCAACCCCCTTAGCAAGTAAGGAACAAGCGAAGAGGGCATCTGTCAACGGAGAGTCTTGATGGATTTCATCTTGCAACCTCTGCATCTCCGTCTCTGTCTGCTTTAGCTCATTTGGCCTAATTAACCCGAGCTTGCCTTGCTCAACACAAATCCTCTCTGAGAAACAGATGTTGTTTGCAGATTCTGAGAATGGTTTTTGTTGTGAAATATGAATGAGAACATGCTCTAGGCCATTTGGTGCTGGCCTTCATAAATTCCAAAATGGATTTGTTACCAATTAAAAAGGAATTTTTTTCAGATAGCTCCTGTGTTTAAACACAACTTGAAACTGCACAAATCCAGCAGCGTGCCGTCAATATTTTTATCAAGGGCTCCCACAAAAATTCCCCTCTTAAGCCTGGGACAAATCCTGGATGTGTGTTTTCAGAACAGGCAGAAATGTTGTCATATCAGTAATGATCTCTGGGCAGAGATGAATTAACTATCAGGAAAGGGAGCAGTAGTGCTTGCTGGAGAATTCAACAGGGCCCGTTTGAAAAATTCTAATAGGAGGCAAGGTCCTGAAGTCCCTATTTTACTGCTGATTGTCTGAAATAAAAGTGGTCTACATTTCTGTCCACTGATTGCGGTTTTGTGTTATATTGTGTGCAGAAGAAGGTATTTAAAGCTGACTGACTGATGCTAATATGGACTTCTCTAGGGAATCATGAAACTTCCTTGCAATGCTTCTTTCTTCCTTAGGGTACAGATCTGATGACCTAGCATATGTTGCAACTTAAATCAGGGCACAATTTGGCCAACTGAGCACAAAGGGAAGAAGAAAATATAGTAAGAGGAGTCCCTCCCCTATGCCATTGCTGCAATAGCATTCAGAGTGAGAGATGCTAACCTGCCAGTATTAGGATCATAGCTCTTTTAAATATATAAATGGAGAATATGGGAAGTTGGTTTTCTAGTTAAAGAACACACTTTGCTGATGCTCCGCAAATAGTATCATTCAGCTGGGATGAGGTACTGATAGAGCTTTCTTATGGAAATGGTGCATATTAAGAAAAAAAAGTCTGCAAAAGCCCAGATACAAAATTTACATTCAACCAAATGAAAAGGTGAGGATGATACTGAAAAATCTCTGTTCCCTAGAGGAAACCTTTAGCTACCAGTGTTTGTGGACTTAAGAGTGCTGCCAGTTTAAAAACCTTCGCCAAGGCTCAGCCATCCAAAAAATGAAAAAGCAAACGCGCTAAAAAAATTAATTTCCACTGGTTCTATACTATTCCTGTGAGTCTTTAAAAAATCTCAGATTGAAATGGATGAATATGCAAGTGCCACTTATTGATGGCCCCCTATAAGCAGTGAACTCCTTTGAAATCATTGTGGAGGTAATTGTAAAAGAAGTTATATGCATAAAATTACTTCTCTGGTGCAATAAGGATCATAAATCAGTTCACAATCAATCTATCTGCAACTCTTTCAGTTGAGCAGATTTCAAGTATTTAAAAAACAGTTAAAGCTGGATAACAAAAGGACATGTGCTAGAGATATATATTCTTCTCCTGATGCAATGCTGCATACAGAAGCCATGCCCTGCATTTTCATATTCATTGTGTTTAACGCTGAAACTTACCAGCTGACATCTTTTGTATTAATTAGCTGTATCATCAGCATAATGAAAATACTTGAACAGTCTTAATGACAGCCACTGCTAATGCAACAGCTATAAAAACTAGAGATGAACCAAGCTGGCCAAGGCCACAGATGTCTGGTTTTGGTAATCATCTCTACACACCTCAAATTTCAAGACTGTTCAGATCTAAAATTTTGTTTCATTCCATTATGGAAGTAAAGGCTAGATGCAAAATGTGAAGTTGAATGAGGGTTCACATTTCAAATCTTATAACATGTGTGGAATGTTCCAACACACATTTTAGTTTTGGTTTAGAGTTGGTTTATGACTAATAAAGAGGAATACACATTTTTTTGCTGCTGACCAGATTTGCTACCAAATTCCTCTACTGATCTATCATTTTGGTGACAAGCCAGTTGAGTTTGGAGTGAAAGAGATGTCCTTTATTTTCCTTTCAGTCTTTTCAGGCGCATTCACACATGCAAGCATGTGAGTTTGCAGCAGCTCAAATAGCAGTGGTGCAAATTTGAGCTGAGGCTTTTTTGCTTCAGCTCACGTGCTTGGACATACACTTTGTTGTGGAGCAAATTGTGCCACTTGGGGCAATATAAACCTGCCTGGCTCCTCCTAGATCTTCAGCCAGGGAGAGCTAGAGCCTGGGGTCAGCACCTGCACTGTCCCCAGCAGTATAAAAAGCTGCCCCGTCCTGGACCCAATAGTATAAAAAGCTGCCCTGGCAAGTAGCTCAGGGCTACTAGCTCTCAGGATCTTCTGGGGCCCAGCCAATTGGTATGTGGGGACACTACCCCTTGTACCAGCTGGACTGCTGAGGCAGCCCTGAGAGTTCCCTGCACCCTCTACCCACTGCAGCAGTTTGGCAGTGGGGGCTGCTCCCTGGCTGTGACCTGCTGTGCACCTGCCAGACTTGGATGGGGACTGCACAGCCAGTAGAGGCATCTGCCCCTCTAGCCCAGCTGCCAGTGGACTGCGGTTGCAGGATTGGCCTTTGTGCAGCACTACTGCCATTTGTGCCCCCTGCCTGGCCATCAAGATATTCTGGGTGTGATGGCCTGCTTTGAACTGCCAAAGCATATCCTCCTGGCCCCATTTGGCCAGGAGGTCAGCCACAGCCAGCTGGGTCCAAGGTGCCAGCTCTGAGCAGGCAGGGCCGTGCCACTGGCCTCCCTGGCAGGAATTCTGGTGTTCCCTATTGGAAAACTGAAAAATCCCTGATAAAAAAAATCCCAAAGTCACGCTGTAAAATACTCCCAAATCCATATTTCTCTGCAAGTAAAACAAAAGACCACTATAAAGACAGAGAGCAAGAAAGAGACATTGATCAGTTGGACAATGTTTTATTGATATATCTACAGTGTTAAAGCAAGTCTCTTATCATAATAATAAAGTGAACTGTAATACATGTTGCATGAATTCATGAATACATGTTTTGCTGCAGTCCCACAGGGCGATGGCCCCCACATAAGGGGTGTGCCCCCCCAACAGGGGATTCGGCCCCCACACAAGGCGTTTGTCCACCAACAGGGGGTTCAGCCCTCTCGCAAGGAATTAAGTCCCCCAACAAGGGGTTCAGCCCTCACACAAGGGGTACAGCCCCCCAGTGGGGAACAAATGGCCCCCACAGGGGCTACCACCCCTCTTGCAAGGTCCACATGCCCCACCCCAGCCCCCCAATTGTTGCCTCACCTGTCCCCATCCCCCACCATTTCCTGCAGCCCCCCCAATGGCTACCTCACACAGCCCTACCCCATACTTGCACCCCCAGGCCCCCATGGCTGCCCCCCCAACCCCAGGCACCAACACTTAAAAAAAAAAGCCAGAAAAAAAACCATGACTCCCCCCTGAAAAGAAGCCTCTACTTACCCCAGTTGCGGGGTGGGGGAGGTCCAGGGCCTCCTGGCAGAGCCCCCCCTGGACAGCAGAGGGCAGGAGGGCTGGGGCTGTCCCTCTGCCCCCTGCTGTGTGAGTAGGGCCCCAAGTGATCCTGGCAACAGTTGGAGCTCCCATAAGTGCCAGGGATTTTTGTCCTTTTTTTTTTAAGTGAGCATGCAGGGCGGGGATGCAGGATTGGGGGCAGGGGCTGGGCAGGCCAGGGCTTGGGGGGCTTGGGGATACCCCCCCATAACCCCCTTCCCCCTCCACCAGTCCCCACCTTCCCCACCACCTACTTACCAGCCTGGGTCCAGCTCCCTGCAGCAGCTAGCTGCGACTGTCTGAATCTTGCAGGGTTTGGTGGTATCGGGGAGGCTGGGGGTGCTGAGGTGGGCACCACAGGGATCAGAGGCCTTGGGGTGGGGCACGCAGGGGGTGGGGCCAGGCATTGCAGGGATCAGGGGTCTGGGGGAGCAGGGGTGGCTGGCAGGGGTCCCCCCCATAGTCCCTTCTCCCCTCCTTCAGCCCCCCCAACCCCTTACTCACCGGCTCTGGAGCCCTGGTGCGGAAGCATGCTGCTTCTGAACCAGGGCGAGAGGCCAACCACAGAGATGCTCTGGCAGCCAGGGCATCTCCCTGGAGGACCTAGCCTTGGATTCCCTCAGGACATGCTCTGGGACCGTACCCTGCTCCTCTTTTTTATACTTCAGTTTTTTTAGACCCCTGCATATCCAGGGGTCTAATTTTCTTCCTGTGCTGCAGGTTTGCAGCATGGGGAACATTTTTTCATTCTCACATGTGCCTGTTGCCCCGCCTCCAAGGGGTTTGAGACAGGGCAAGAGGCACGTGCGCACGCGTCTGGACCTGCCCCTAGAGGTCAATAAAAGCACTGCAGCCTACAAGCAGAAGCATTAGAGCTCTCCTCTGCTCCAGTCCAAATTCATTGTAATGATTTTCATTGATCATAATGAGTTCACACGGAGCTAATGAGGATGTCATTTGCAATTGGATCAGATCAATGTGAGAGTACACTGACAGTACCACCCTGTAAGGCAGAGTCTATTTTCCAGCTAAGCTATTAAACTTACAGACATATTATAAAATACTAGTTCCTAAACATTCAGAAATTTTCAGATCTTGTAAAAGGCTGAAGGCATATAAGAATACTTTTAAAGTCTGGATTAAGAATGATGTGGGGACTGATTGGCTCCACCTGTCTGGGTCATCCCAAAATTTTACTCCTCACTAAGGAAAAATAAAAGCACTTTCTTCCAAACCTTGGCCAGATTTTGTCTCCAAGCCCAATCACCTTTCCCTGGATGATATCTTCTAGGAACACACCTTTCCAGGTCTGTTTATTCTGCTAGGAGGGAAAAAAAATACTCCAGATACTTGTTCCCACTGTCCAGATCCCTGTGCAACTCTTAAGGTTCTCTGAGGCAGAGGCCCTGAGGGGGTACAGGGGCATGTATTCAGGGTTGCTCTCCATCTTTACATTGCCAGGTTGGTAGGCTCTCGTGTGTGTGGAACAGGAGTGAATGGGCAGGCCTTGTTTTTCATCAGGGGTTCTGGGTTCAGTGGGGAAGTAATGTAGACAAGTATACAGCTGCTTTTCTAATGCATGTCCAGGAGCACTTGGCTTAACAGAAAATAATTGATGTTTTTTCTACATGCAGCCTGTTTCAACAAGTATGAGTAAGTTTCCAGGACAGTGCCCCTTCATTCTACCTGATGCAGTGTAGATGCACTCCCTGTCTCTGTTTCTGAACTGCCCCTCTGGATTCATTATTCCAGAGGTGGATGCAGGGGCAGATGGGGTGCAATTCTACTCACTTTCGGCTGTGCCACACATACCCTGCGAGTTCTCTGAGCTCATCAGCTGATCAGTACAGAGCTTTGCATGCAGTGAGATCTCTCAGTTCACAGGCTGGTCAGCATAGGACTTCCTTGAGCTCTATAAGCTTCCTGTGCATGTGGAGCTCTGGTGGGAACTGTTCTGACCAGCCACTAAACTCAGCGAGGTTACTGAGAGTGCTTTAAGCAGCTGAAAGAGGTATGTGGCCACATCCCGACCCGCAGTCCTGGGCCAACCTGTGCCCTAACCCTAGCTTGCAGACTTACCTCCCCTCTTTCTGTGTCATTTTCTCCAGTATTTCAGAACAAGTAAGCACAGAAACTACTAGCTAAAAAACAATCTAGGTGCCTAATAGGTAAGAAACTTATCTTCCACTGAAATTAATGGCAAGCAAGGTTTTTTTAGGTAGATATGATATCTTTTATTAGACCAACTAAATTTATTAGACCAACTACAATTTTAGTTGGCCTAATAAAAGATATCGTATCTACCCAAAGAACCTTGCCTGTCCATGTCCTTAGACCAATATGAATACAACCAAAAACACTGAAATGAACGGGCAGGTATGTGTCTCAATGCCCAAAGCTGCTAAGAAATCTTTGACTGAAACTCATTCTCCTTCCGATAGATTTCTATATTTCAAGGTATCTTATAGATTTCTAATGAAGATAGGAAAACCATGTGTAGTAAATGCTGTGCTCAGAAAAGAAAAAGACAATGTATAATGGATTTCTAGTCTCCTCAGATATTTAGAATTACAGTGAGTAAAATAAGTAAGTAAGTAGGCCTGTGCAAAATGGCTAGTATTCACTTTGGGTTCAGATTTGGATTTGGTCGATTTTGGGGACAGTGATTCGATTCGGTGATTCAAATCACTGTCCTGAATCAATTTGACCAAATCTGATTTGGAGATTCGGCCACTGATGAATTGGCTGAATCTCCAAATCACATAGGCCCATCTCCTAGAGGGGCTAGGAGAACGTGCAATGGATGGGGCCTGGTGGGGGTCCCCCCACAAGCCCCTTCCCCCTCCACCAGCCCCCACCTTCCCCACCACCTTCTTACCAGCCTGGGTCCAGCTTCCTGCAGCAGCTAGCTGCGACTGTCTGAATCTTCAAACCGTTCCAAATCTTTTCCAAATCGATTTGGAGAGCTTTGAATTGATTCAGACCTTTGTATTGGTCTCCTGATTTGATTCAGATTCGGAGATTTGGCCGCCTCTCCTCCAAATCGAATCAGTACACAAAGCTTTGCAAAGCCCTAATTGTTAGTGCCTATTGATGTTGACTTTTACATTTGCTATGAAAAGTAGTTATGAGTAATGAGTCCCACAGTAGCCCAGTGTTAAGAAGAAATAACACCAGAACCACGCTGTCATATACAACTGGAATAAATGCTTGCTTAGGTTGGGTGTGTTTTTGCTTTTTAAAGAGATTAATTTTTAAATAATAATGAGGACAGAAGCCTTTGACCTCAAAATACTTTGGACAACTACCTTCTGCCTACTTAAAATTGTCTTTCCTGATGGGGAAGATATTTTTTCAGTCTTTTTTTTCTAAACTGTTGTGCAGTGCTTTTGTGCACTGTTAAACAGAAGCCATGCACCGCATCAGATTTGATGCTTTCACGTTGTGAGGTAGGTGTTATCTCCCAGTATATAGATTGAAATTCTTAGGCACAGACAGTTATGTTCAGGGTTATACATCAAATCAATGACAGGATTCAGGTCATGACCACCAGGCCTACATTTTAAGTACTAGATGTATTCTTCTCTAGTGTAAAAGAAAAGATGGACCTCACTGGATCAGCAATTTGTGATAGTTCAGAGTTGGTCCTTACTAGATTGATCTAGTTCATCTCCCTGCTATTCCAGCAGTGTTCACTACTATGAATATGAGAATTAATGTCTAAGTAAACTAACAGAAAATACGTATTTGATTTGTCCAAAATCATTATTCTATTGAGTTGATTGAAAATGAAAAAGCAATTTGGTGGAAAAAACCCCCCAAAAATCTAAAGCTGTTTCCATTTTGCTGGGTTTGATATGTAAGAACTTGTCATTTTTTTCAAAATTATTCAGTGTTCTCCTTGTTCCCTATAAATTAGGATTTCCCCTCTAATATTTCATGTGTGAAGTTCTGCTTTCCTCTTTTTTAAGAAAATAATATTCATTTTTATCTCTGCTATTTATTATTCCCCTTAGAATCATAGAAAATTAGGGTTTCATAGTGGGTAGGGTCGGAAGGGACCTGAGCAGATCATCAAGTCCGACCCCCTGCCATGGAAGGAAAGAATACTGGGGTCAAATGACACCGGCGAGGTGTTCATCTAACCTCCTCTTAAAGACCCCCAGTGTAGAAGCCAGCACTAATTCTCTTGGAAGTTAGTTCCAGACGCTAGCCGCCCTGACAGTGAAGTTGCGCCTCCAGATATCTAGTCTGAATCTACCCTCTGCCAGCTGGTGACTGTTATTTCTTGTCACTCCTGGTAGTGCTTGGGGGAACAGGAACTCTCCCAATGCCTGCTGGTCCCCCCCCGACCAGTTTGTAAACAGCCACTAGATCCCCCCTCAGCCTTCTCTTGTGGAGGCTGAACAGGTTCAGGTACCTTAGCTTCTCCTCATATGGCCTGGCCTGCTGGCTCCTGATCATGTAGGTAGCCCTCCTTTGGACCCTCTCCATGTTGTCCACATCCCGCCTGAAGTGCAGCGCCCAGAACTGTACGCAGTACTCCAACTGCGGCCTTACCAGTGTTGCATAGAGGGGGAAGATCACCTCCTTGGACCTGCTTGAGATGCATCTGTGGATGCATGACAAGGTACAGTTGGCCTTCCTGACCGCGTCCCCACACTGCCGGCCCATGTTCATCTTGGCATCAATAATGACTCCAAGATCCTTTTCTGCCTCTGCACTGATGAGAGGGAGTTCCCCAGCCTGTAGGTGTGCCGCTGGTTCTTCCTTGGAAGGGACCTCAAGAGGTCATCTAGTCCAACCCCCTGCTCAAAGCAGGACCATCCCCAACTAGATCATCCCAGCCAAAGCTTTGTCCAGCTGGGTATTAAAAACCTCCAAGGATGGAGATTCAAGAACCTCTCTGAGTAACCTTTTCCAGTGCTTCACCACCCTCCTAATGAGAAACATAGGTTAACATCTAACCTAAACTTTAATTTCTACAACTTGAGACCATTACTCTTTGTTCTGTTATCTGCTACTATTGAGAACAGATTAGCTCCAACCCTGATCCCTTAGCCTCTTCTCAGAAGTCATGTGGCCCAGCCCCTGAACCATTTTCATTGCCTTCCACTTGACTGTCTCCAATTTCTTCATATCAATTCTGTAGCAGGGTGGGGGAAAGGGAGCAGGACAGCAGATCAGGACACAGTACTCGAGATGTGGCCTCACCAGTGTCAAATAAAGGGGAAGAACCACTTCTCTTGATCCACTGGCAAAACTTCTAGTCATGCATTCACATTTGCTATTAGCCTTCTTCACAAAAAGGGGTACACCGTTGGCTCATATTCAGCCTATTGTCCACTGTAACCCTAGGTCCTTTTTTGTAGCACTGCTGCTTAGCCAGTCAGCTCCCAGCCTGTTTATGGGATTGTTCCATCCTAAGTACAGGACTTTGCACTTCCCCTTATTGAACCTCATGAGATTTCTTTGATCCAATCCTCTAATTTACCAAGGTCTCTCTGAATCCTAGTCCCACTCTCCAGCATATCTATCTTCCAGTTTTCCAGGACATCTCATGATCACCATGAGTTTTCAAAGATAATGGCCATCAGCTATGCTACCACATCGCCCAACTCCCTCAGCAGTCTTGGGTGCACCATGTCTGGCCGCATGGATTTGTACATATCCAGCTTTTCTGAATAGTCCTTAGCCTATTATTTTACCACTGTTGGCTGCTCACGTCCCCAAACTGTGCTGCTAGCTGCAGCAATTTTGGAGATGATTTTGCTTGTGAAGACTGAGGTAAAAAAGACATTGATTACTTTGGCCTTTTTTGCATCATCTATCACTAGGTTGCCTCCCCCATTCAGTAAGGGACCCACACTTTCCCTGACCTTCCTCTTGTTGACATACTTGTAGAAACTCTTCATGTCTCTTGTTAGCTGCAACTCCAATTACACTTGGTCTTCCAAATCTTACCCTTTTCTATTCTAAACTTTTGTCACAGGCCAGCTGGGCACTGTGAGTATATTCATTTGGATCAAGGAGGCAAGTAGGGAGTGGAATAAAGGCAAATTTACTATAGCTTACACACAC